>OV121083.1:52533106-52920357 GCA_921293015.1 Phorcus lineatus
TTGGTATATGTATATTATAGGTCTGCCTAAAGTCTACCTATAACCAAAAGATCACTGACATAAGCGCTCGCATAGCAACACACGGAGCTCATTATAGGCGGCTTGAATTTTACTGTGAAGTTAGCATACAGTTCCCTATTCGACTTTGCTCTCGCTAACGCCCGTTTCAGAACAGATAAGTTTATATTGGTATATGTATATTATAGGTCTGCCTAAAGTCTACCTATAACCAAAAGATCACTGACATAAACGCTCGCATAGCAACACACGGAGCTCATTATAGGCGGCTTGAATTTTACTGTGAAGTTGGCAAACAGTTCCTTATTCGACCTTGCTCTCGCTAACTCCCGTTTCAGAATAGATAAGTTAATCAGGGAATAAGTATATTAAAGGACTGCCTAAAGTCTACCTATAACCAAAAGATCACTGTCATAACCGCTCGCACAGCAATACACTGACCCCATTATTTATGGCGTTTTGAACTCTTTGCTGAATGTGTGAAGTTAGCATACAGTTCCCTATTCGATTTTGCACTCTCTAACGCCCGTTTCAGAACAGATAAGTTTATATTGGTATATGTATATTATAGGTCTGCCTAAAGTCTACCTATAACCAAAAGATCACTGACATAACTGCTCGCATAGCAATACACTGACCTCATTACTTATGGCGTTTTGAACTGTTTGCTGAATGTGTGAAGTTAGTATACAGTTCCCTATTCGATTTTGCACTCTCTAACGCCCGTTTCAGAACAGATAAGTTTATATTGGTATATGTATATTATAGGTCTGCCTAAAGTCTACCTATAACCAAAAGATCACTGACATAAGCGCTCGCATAGCAACACACGGAGCTCATTATAGGCGGCTTGAATTTTACTGTGAAGTTGGCAAACAGTTCCTTATTCGACCTTGCTCTCGCTAACTCCCGTTTCAGAATAGATAAGTTAATCAGGGAATAAGTATATTAAAGGACTGCCTAAAGTCTACCTATAACCAAAAGATCACTGTCATAACCGCTCGCATAGCAATACACTGACCCCATTATCTATGGCGTTTTGAACTGTTTGCTGAATGTGTGAAGTTAGCATACAGTTCCCTATTCGATTTTGCACTCTCTAACGCCCGTTTCAGAACAGATAAGTTTATCTTGGTATATGTATATTATAGGTCTGCCTAAAGTCTACCTATAACCAAAAGATCACTGACATTAGCGCTCGCATAGCAACACACGGAGTTCATTATAGGCGGCTTGAATTTTACTGTGAAGTTAGCAAACAGTTCCTTATTCGACCTTGCTCTCGCTAACTCCCGTTTCAGAATAGATAAGTTTATCAGGGAATAAGTATATTGTAGGTCTGCCTAAAGTCTACCTTTAACCAAAAGATCACTGTCATAACCGCTCGCATAGCAATACACTGACCCCATTATTTATGGCGTTTTGAACTGTTTGCTGAATGTGTGAAATTAGCATACAGTTCCCTATTCGATTTTGCTCTCGCTAACGCCCGTTTCAGAACAGATAAGTTTATCTTGGTATATGTATATTATAGGTCTGCCTAAAGTCTACCTATAACCAAAAGATCACTGACATAAGCGCTCGCATAGCAACACACGGAGCTCATTATAGGCGGCTTGAATTTTACTGTGAAGTTAGCATACAGTTCCCTATTCGACTTTGCTCTCGCTAACGCCCGTTTCAGAACAGATAAGTTTATCTTGGTATATGTATATTATAGGTCTGCCTAAAGTCTACCTATAACCAAAAGATCACTGACATAAGCGCTCGCATAGCAACACACGGAGCTCATTATAGGCGTTTTGAATTTTACTGTGAAGTTGGCAAACAGTTCCTTATTCGACTTTGCAATCGCTATCACTAGTTTCTGGATGGATAGGTTTATCATGGAATAAGTATTTTTTAGATCTGCCTATAGCCTACCTAAAAACAAAAGGTTACTGTCATATACGCTCGTATACATTCTGAGCTTATTATTGCTGTATTGAACTGTATGCTTAATGTGTGAAGCTAGTGACCAGTTCCCTATTCGACTTGGCTCTTGTTTCCCAGAACCATGGCCTGTGTCCTTAGACATGCAAAAAGGGAGTTCATACGCGACGTGCAGATGGCCTCGATCGCAATAACGTGAGACAGAGCACAGAGATTCCAGCCGGCGACATCAAAGTCCACTCGACCTCGAGGAGGGAGAAACTTCGCAGAGCTATGATGCATAATTGGATTGCGCAACCGCAGAGCGAGAGTGTAACGTTACACTGACATACACGGAGACCCGTTATGGTTCACCGCCAGGAGTATACTTGTTTGACGCCGACAACACATCACTAGAATCGCCAGCAATACCTTAATACACAGAACCCTTTACCGGACTACCATGCACTGTTTGACACTCACTGTCTTCTTTTATCTGATGTATTCCCATATTCCCATGTCTGCATAAATTTGCACATTTTTAAAGGTGGGGTGGGGGGGGGGATTGATGAAGGGTCGCTTGCCTACCTCTTCGCATGAAATTTATTATTTAATGTCATCAATTAAAGCATATTTTGGAGGGGTTCATCATAAGTGTATAATGGAGATGGTAAATAAATCTGCTTGAAATCTACTCATGCAAACAAGTGTATTTGTCGCTCGCATATCTATATTCGGGGCTCTTTTAGGTTTGCAGACTGTGTGAAGTTACAATACAGTTGAAGTTTGTGTAACTTCTATTTCCACAAAAAAAGAGAAATGTCACCAATACATGACCTTTACTTATGGGGTTAGGAGTCGTTTATTTACCGTATTTCCATCTTCAGCTTCATATCCAACTTAATCGTGGAATTTACTTAAGAATGCAATTTACGCTTGCATTTTGCTCATTATCATATTTTGTAAATCGAAGTGTGCTCTGTTGAAGTAACTTTGTTTTAACTTGTGGTCTTTGTACCACAGTTTCTTATTAACATTTGAATTTTGCTAGCCTGCTAAATTTATAATCATTTGTTTCCCTTAAGAAGAACTCTTCGTGTTAATTTTACAATTTATATTTTTTTATAAAGACCTGTGCCAAAAGATTATTTTCAATGATCCTATCTATCAACCGCAATCATAAGAAATTCTTGAAAATGAAAGGTTCGAAAAGAAAGGATATCATTGACGACTTTATAACATCGTTTCAGAGACATTTATATCAAAATAACTAGCGCACGCAATATTTCCTACATACAACGAATGCCTGCAAAGATCATGCATATTATATCGACATTACTAACGATCCTCACTCAGTAAATCTACCTTGTAAGTTATTTAACAAAATGAACGTATTCAGGTTATAAAGTTGATTTCAAAACATCGGAAGTATATTAAGAACTACGATATAATCGGAAATGTTCAAATTTTGCTGACAGCCTGGAGGGCAAAAACGACAGCAGCTATCTTAATCCAGTGATTAACTTGACTACTGCCGCAGTTTGTGTTACACAATGTGTTTTCAGGTTGCTTATTTATCATTTACCAGTCTGTTGATAAACTTTGTCATGTCTGTTAAATATCGTGTTAGGCTCATTAACTACTCTGAAAATATATATTTTGGGCAATTAGTAAGAAAACTAGTCCAACAACTAGTTAACAAGTCCAGTGCAGCTCTTAATCTCTAACCTAAACATCCAAGTTTTATCAAATTTGGTGATACATGCATAATAACGTAAGGATGTGATCTAATTAACAATTAAGACAATTATTTTGGTACATTTGGCATTCGTCAAAAAATATTTGGGACACTGTCAAGGAACTATATCAAATCTT
The DNA here is from genome assembly GCA_921293015.1 of Phorcus lineatus. Taxonomy (NCBI): domain Eukaryota; kingdom Metazoa; phylum Mollusca; class Gastropoda; order Trochida; family Trochidae; genus Phorcus; species Phorcus lineatus. The sequence goes on from OV121083.1 coordinate 52,536,911, forward strand.
GTCCAACGCCTTTCCTGTAATTTTTTTTAAAAATTTGTGTCCCATTTGGAACTGAGATTCATAATAGCACAAAGGTAAACAAATTTTGAAAACATTTTTGTAAAAGTTAGCTCTTTTTTACAAAAAAATGATCACTGTTTTTAAAGCCTGTCTGGCTCTCATCTTCTAAACTGCTCATTTAATTGTGATCAACTTTATAGACAAAAATATGAAGCTGTGTCTTATATAACATTTCGTAATTTTCGAAATTTGCATTTCTTGGTAAGACTCATTACTGTGTTAGTAAACATCTTCCGGTCAGGCCTCACTTTTAATTTATAAAGAAATCATCTGATTTAATTCAACTTATGTATATAAATTCATAATTACATGAAGGTCCGTCATGATTAGATTTTATTTCAAAATATTTAATTGTATCTTTTTTGGTCAAGTTCATAATTCAATCTGATTGTGTATTATGATAACATGATCAACAACTGTAGTTGTAGGGAAATCACGCAGTAAGTTTATCTTTGTCCCAGATTAAATCCCGTACATCATGCATCAATTCTCTAATTGAAATATATGGTCATAAATTTCTAATAAAAATTCATTTACATGTTGAATTATTTCAATCTGAGGAAAAATGCAGACAAAATAAATGAGCTAAAGAATCTATCTTAAATGATATTGTTTAGCCTTGAGGAGAAAATTCATTTTTGAAACAATATGATAAGATAAGTTGTTTCCTTTATTACAAGATGTAAATGATGTTGAAAACCATGTGTTAAATAAACATGTTGATCACTGAACAAATTATCAAATGTAGAAATTTTTCCTTGACCCATCAGATCTGGTTGTCCATTGTCTGGTGTCGTCTGCAGGAATCAGTTTTCATCTTTAACTCCATATGGCCATGGCATGGTGTCCACCCTCAAATCTTCATTGTTCTATTTTCAAGAAACCGTTAATGCTACATATGTGTTGTTGTTTTTAAAAAGTAACCTGCATTATGTTTTTTATTTACCTTTTTTATTTAAGGAATATGATATGGTTTTATCAATTTTCCTCAAATTTTGTGACATGACATATTGTCTAATGTACTTATACGTTCACAGTTTCAGTAGTTAAATATCACCTTGTGTATGAACGATACTAAGAATTGTGATTTACAAGGACGGCTCAATTTTCATATGTTTCATAACATATGTTAGAGGCACACTGAATAAACAAATTGGTCACCCACACTATTTTTTATTTTTTTGGGCATTTTTATGGTTATAAAGATTGTTTGGTTAACCAGTAAGTCAAACAAAACCAATGCAAAAACCCATACATTGACCTATATATTGATTTGGTGTACATTTTAATTTAAACAGACCAAATATATGTTATTTCTGTAATGTTCCAGCGAGTATTTTATTTGAAAAGGAAACTGTTTTCCAGTCTATATAAACCTTGGACAAACATAACGTATGGTTATTCAATGATATACCTAACTCGTCTTAACAGGTTTCAATTTCATGGCGCAAATGGTAAGTCTAAAAAGACCAAATGGCTGATTATCATACCCCTGCCTTACAGCCTAAGGGAGGAAGGCGGGGATAGCTTTAAGACCGGGGTATATAGTAAGGGTGCAGTATTATTGGTATATCGGTATATTGCAATACAGGAACACCACGATACGTTCTTCCGAACATATCCAATATATCGGACGTTTTAGAATTAACAATTTCCATGTAAAATTACAGGAAAAGGTAACAAATATGTATATAATGTTACTGAAAGTTGTAAAGAAAGTGTGAGCTTGCAAAGTGAAAGAAACACAGACCTGTTAATAGTACGAAACCAGTCACTTAATTACCTCTCTTTAAACTACTTTGCCTAGAACAGTCTAAGAAAACACCAAATGTTTGAAAAATGTATGTGTTGTCAAACAGGCCTATGCAATTATGAAATTGCTAGATCATCCTGCTATTTGTCTCCGCCTAGCTCCTTCATAAACCCTGCTATCCTCGACCTAAAACGTTCGTATCGCTTACGGCTGTCTATTCACGGCTATTTATCGCCTACATTGACATTTGTTAGAATTCTAATCCGGGTGGTGCCGCTATTGCATTGGCTTGTTATATATAGCGATACGAGCGTTTAAGGCCAAAGGATATCAGGGTATATGATGGAGCTAGGCAAAGAAAAATACGCTGATGTAGCAGGATGTTGCTAATTGAGGCGAATGTTTTCTGTAAAAAAAGACAGGTTTAGCTTTTCGCATGAGTACGGAAATAACTTAATTACACACTTTGAATGATACATTTTGAAACGACGTCGCTGATTGCACAACTAACTTTGAAATCTTCAAACCAGGTTTCTACATATCTTGGCCGATAACATTCGTATCATGACAAAGATGATATAGGAATTTATGAAGGTTCTAACTTTGTTCGGAGAGAATGATAATGAACTTGCAGCGAGAAAAAGACAGCAACAAATTCAAACATCCAAAATGATGTCTTATAACCACACCAACGTTTATTTACCCTTTTATTTTGGTGAGATGAGAAAGATCTAACATAGATTTATTCCATGATCAACTTAACTATTCTGAAACGGTTGTTAGACAGAGCAAATTCGAATAGGGAACTGGTTGCCAACTTCACAGTAAAATTCAAAACGCCTTTAAGTAAATAAGTAAATAGCTATGCGAGCGTTTATGTCAGTGATCTTTTGGTTATAGGTAGACTTCAGACAGACCTACAATATACTTATCCCAAAATAAACCTACCTATTCTGAAACTGGTGTTAGCGAGTGCACACTCGAATAAGGAACTGGTTGCCAACTTCACAGTAAAATTCAAAACGCCTTTAATGAGCTCAATATATAGCTATGCGAGCGTTTATGACAGTGATCTTTTGGTTATAGGTAGACTTTAGGCAGTCCTATAATATATTTATTCCCTGATAAACTTATCCGTTCTGAAACGGGCGTTAGCGAGTGCAAGGTCGAATAAGGAACTGTTTGCCAACTTCACAGTAAAATTCAAGCCGCCTATAATGAGCTCAGTATATAGCTATGCGAGCGTTTATGACAGTGATATTTTGTGTATTGGTAGACTTTAGGCAGACCTATAATATACTTATTCCATGATAAACTTATCTTTTCTAAAACGGGCGTTAGAGAGTGCAAAATCGAATAGGGAACTGTATGCTAACTTCACACATTCAGCAAAGAGTTCAAAACGCCATAAATAATGGGGTCAGTGTATTGCTGTGCGAGCGGTTATGACAGTGATCTTTTGGTTAAAGGTAGACTTTAGGCAGACCTACAATATACTTATTCCCTGATAAACTTATCCGTTCTGAAACGGGCGTTAGCGAGTGCAAGGTCGAATAAGGAACTGTTTGCCAACTTCACAGTAAAATTCAAGCCGCCTATAATGAGCTCAGTATATAGCTATGCGAGCGTTTATGACAGTGATATTTTGTGTATTGGTAGACTTTAGGCAGACCTACAATATACTTATTCCATGATAAACTTATCTTTTCTAAAACGGGCGTTAGCGAGTGCAAAATCGAATAGGGAACTGTATGCTGACTTCACACATTCAGCAAACAGTTCAAAACGCCATAAATAATAAGCTCAGAATGTAGCTATGCGAGCGGTTATGACAGTGATCTTTTGGTTATAGGTAGACTTTAGACAGTCCTATAATATACTTATTCCCTGATAAACTTATCTATTCTGAAACGGGAGTTAGCGAGAGCAAGGTCGAATAAGGAACTGTTTGCCAACTTCACAGTAAAATTCAAAACGCCTATAATGAGCTCCGTGTGTTGCTATGCGAGCGCTTATGTCAGTGATCTTTTGGTTATAGGTAGATTTCAGACAGACCTAACATATACATATTTCAAGATAAACTTATCTGTTCTGAAACGGGCATTAGAGAGTGCAAAATCGAATAGGGAACTGTATGCTAACTTCACACATTCAGCAAAGAGTTCAAAACGCCATAATTAATGGGGTCAGTGTATTGCTATGCGAGCGGTTATGACAGTGATCTTTTGGTTATAGGTAGACTTAAGGCAGTCCTATAATATACTTATTCCCTGATAAACTTATCTATTCTGAAACGGGAGTTAGCGAGAGCAAAGTCGAATAGGGAACTGGACTCCAACATCACACATTCAGCATACAGTTCAAAACGCCTATGATAACTCAGTATTTAGCTATGCGAGCGTGTACGACAGTGATCTTTTGTGTATACGAACAGTTTTGGCAGCCCTAACATATACTTATTCCATTTACATGTATCCATCTTAAAGGGATAATATAGGGATAAATTACAGTGAGTCCGTCAGCGAATAAGGAACTGGGAACTGGGAACTGTTTGCCAACTTCACAATTTGAATAAGGAACTGGGAACTGGGAACTGTTTGCTAACTTCACAATTTGAATAAGGAACTGGGAACTGGGAACTGTTTGCCAACTTCACAATTTGAATAAGGAACTGGGAACTGGGAACTGTTTGCTAACTTCACAATTTGAATAAGGAACTGGGAACCGGGAACTGTTTGCCAACTTCACAATTTGAATAAGGAACTGGGAACCGGGAACTGTTTGCCAACTTCACAGACCCTCTTTATTCGCCGACTGTGGCTATTTTTATATGTTCAAATGTCATTTTCATGCTCCATTTATCAGCCTTTTTACATGTAGCATAAATATGCTAATATTCATGATATATATATTTATATCTTCTTGTAGAAGAGTTTGCGCCCTTTACAATACAATTATGAATTATATTAAATATTTATGGAGCTAGGGATAATTTAGTTTCGCAAAGAAACACAGATTCACGATATCCTTAAGATAGGGTACTATCTTCTTTGGAGCAAGGCCTAGTCTTCTCCGACGTCCGCACGGAGCCAATAAATAGTGAGCTAAGCTCTGGTACAGTCTTGACTTGACCCTTGCTTGGAGAGGTCACGGGTGGACCTGGGACGCTGGAAGTAAATTGGTAAGGTTGATATTCCTTTATTTTTCTCTGTACCTTTCTGGAGTATGTGATCACTTCCTTTAAGAACTTACAGTTTTAACCTTACCTTCCCTCCCATTATTTGATGGGTTCTGCTATACCTAAACAAGTGTTCTTATTCATTTACTCACTCAAGTAGTGATTAGGGATCATCTAAAGTACTGTGTGCTTGTTGTTTATTCATTCCTATTTTTAGTCCACCCATGTCCCGACATTACCCTTGTATATTCGCCTAGTGTTGATTTGTCTTATTGATGCTATCTCGTCAAGACGGCCATTAGGTTATCTTGTTGTTACAACGTCTGGGGGTATGCTAGATTGATTCCCTACCGTTTGTCTATTTGTTTATTCATTGGTTGTTGACTTCCTTAATTAGTTGTTAACTCCTGTTGAGTGGATTACGGGTAGCTTGTTGCTGTACCCGGTTATCGTCTTGTTTAGACTGCAAATAAACCACTTGATTCACTGATTGGCTTCTCTCTAGTTATTTATTGGCTTGATTATTTTCTTTACTTATCTTTCTGTCGGAAAAACGGGTCTCGTCTGAGTTTAGATATCGTTACACCCTGACACTAGCATATCGTGACATCACTTTCATTACCTTAAAATCGGTTTACTGTCTCTATAAATACTATCAAGCGGGTTCTATAAATAGAAGAAGCGAAATTTAGCCTCAATTTTATGAGATTGTGTTGTATTTGTGTGAATTGGGTGTCTATCTAATAATTGTTTCATTATCCAATTTTTGTGGGTATTTTCTACAGAAGAAGTATAGCAGAAGATTCATGCTCAAGGCATGCAAATATGTCATCCTATTTATGAGATAAACTTACTATGTTTGTAAATGAGAGGCATATTGGGAAGAGAAGAAATATAACATTTTGATTTGATATTAAGTCGAACGATTAGCCCTCAATGTATAATTCAATCACAGTGTGTTTTTTCTAGCTCGAAGAAGAACGATTTATTAACAAACTATCAACGTATCAAACTTTCGCGTTGAATCGGCTGTGCTTTGTCATCGATGCCCGTGCACGATTCTCATGGACTGACATTAATCTAATGAATAAACATTTGGTAACATAGAATAACGTTATTTGTAATTGACCTTGAAAACACCAACAGTTGCTTTGAAGTGAGCTTTTCAATCATTTTGGTATGATATGTTGTTCTGTTTAAGAATTTCAAAACTGTTTGAATTACTAAAATCTATGTTGTTTTCTAATCGAGTTTTCCGTTGTTTCCTGTCAGGTTGTGATTTGAATCAGTTCGGCGTTTTTATAGTTTGAATTAAAATATATTGTTATTATGACACGTTAATCACCATTATAGTTCATGTTTTCAAAAAGTTGATCATGAAAACATTGTTGTATTCAGAGAACTGTATAACCAAATCATACACCCTCTTATTTGTCACAGTAGCCAATCAAAAATATGTATTTCGCAGTCATGGTAGAATGAGCTACATAGAAACTATGTTATTCACAGTCTGATTAAAATCGACCGACATTTTCATAATATTGATTACAGTAGGATTCGAGCTTAGTCTTTCAGAGGCTATCCTCTCTACAACGGTCTGAAAGCAGTCTCAATGTTCGCACTTTCTGACGCAATCTTACTAGCCAATCAAAATTACTCCGGCAAAAGCATCCGGTATCAGTATCTAGGGGCAAATTACCCCGTTTACCATTCGTCAAACTTGACCGCCGCTATCCTTATTTTAAACGCGATGATGTGTGATTGGCCCACTCATTACTATAGGTTGGTCTGTGATAAACTGGTGTTAGCACATGCAAGCAAGGAGGCTGTTTTCAGACCATTGTTGAGAGGATAGCTTATAGATAAGTGTGAAACCCGCAAGAGTTGATATTCAAAACTTGTATTCCTTTTATTCGATTTTACCCAGACTGATGTTATTTGTTGTTTGCTTCTCGATATGCCATGTGACGCATTCAAAACAATGCCACAGGTTGCATACTATTATTTTTCAGAACTGAATATCATATTGACAGCAAAGATGACAAATTATTCCAATGTCAGTTATCAATAGAAAAGTTACAACGTAATGAGCCAGACAAGGTGACGGAGCCCTTTTTGCTCCACCAAGTTCCAAAGTATAGAGGATTCTCAATATTTATGCATGCATACGACCTGGGACCTCATCAAATCCAAACCGAGACTAAAGTCGCTTCCTACTTCCTGGTTCGCATAAAGGATTTCGATAGAGCGACTCGCTGTGTATGTTGAATTTCCTTCAGCAAGACACGAGTATATAAGCATGAATTAAAAGAAAATCAGGCGATTTCGGACATGAAATGATTTCGAGTGATTATAAAAGCGACAAAATGATGGGAAATTCGCTGCAAATCTTTGTTTTAAAATTATGTTTTTGTGGTAAATTAAAATATATTTGACGGGACTTTTGCATTCGCATAGGGTCTGTATAGACATGAGTGCATCAATAATAATCACAATAAACCTTTACATGTATCATACTAAATAGGGAAATATAATCATGAGCGTAAAAAATAATCATTAAAATTCTATTATATTCATTGGTGGTGACTGGGTATTTATGACACCAATAATGTGAAGGGAGGGATTGATTTCAGTTAAGATACGTTTAGGTAATAATCCTACATTTATGACTGGCAATTCGTGTAGACATAAGGTAGATGCTACAAATTACTTGAAATTAGCTGAGTAATTGTATAGATGCCTTGAAGATAAACTGATTTAAAAAGTGTCTGTTATCAAAAGTACTGAATCCATGAATTAAAAAAAACCCTCATTCATATGATTGAAAATCAGTTTTCAAAACTTACTTAGCTTTTTCAGTGACAATATATATTGAGTGAAATATGTATCAAGACTCCCAAATTGTCCGGTCTTTTCAGTCATAATATTATTGATGTCATTTTAAAATAGAGTTTTAGATAAATAAAATGTAAATATTATTCCTAAAATCAATGGATTAATTTCTTTTATCTACTTATTGCCTATACCTTTTAAAGAGGTCCCTCATTATAAAACTAATTCTGATATATATCACTAATCGGCCTTTTATAAAAACAAAATAAATGTAAAAGGAATTCCTTATTCAATTTAAACAATTCATTTTTTTGTAAATAAGTTAAATGAATACCCTCATACATGTATGACCCTGTAATAAATATCTGAATCTCTTGAATTCAGAATGATATCACAGTGATTATTTTTTTCGAATGATAAACAAACTTTTCTCATAACAAGTATAGCTTGTTGTATAAATAATCATATTAGGCCCAAAATGTAGAGAACTTTGGGAGTGACTGAATGGTAAGCTAGGTCATTTTATTTCTTTTTTTAAGCTTAATTAAAAACTACGTGACTTCATCAGAAACTAATTATGCATTTTAATTATATTCTAAGGAAAAGTATAATTTCACAGTAGCTCTCATTTGTATCTGTATTTTCGCCCCCTTAATTGTTAACATTGAGGCCTGTACTGGATGACCCAATAGTAAATTAAGTAGGCACGTAGAAACGACTGACGGTTTTACGGGGAGATCGCTAAATCTATATAATTTTCCAGCTGCAAATGAGTGTGTATAATGAAAATAATTCTTGATATTTTTTGGAAATGCTAAAATTACTGTGAATATTTGATATCCGTATTTTTCTTAACATTCATATATTTCACCTACAGAGCAAAATGATGGTAAACTCAGCGTAGGAATACCCCGGAATATCGGTCGAAACTCAACCTGCAAGTACAATAATATTCTAATCTGTGCCACCTCAAGAAATGTAGCAGCTTATCTGATTATGGTCATTCAGCAGTTGACTTTAGAGAAATGTTTAACAAACAAAGCATAATTTTGAAAGGATACTGACTTGACAATGCTGTAAGAACGTAACTTCCGGGTGTCGAAGCGGCTTTAGCCTCGTTTTCGATTACGTGCACTCGGTTTCTGATACCTCATAAACATTCATGAGGTAATATTAAGAATCCCCTATACTGAGATACATGATAAATTAAAGGTGTCTCATGATTACCAGTAATAGTACCCTTGAAAGTAATGTAAAGTGTTTTTAGTAACAGTGGTGACTGTTTGAAAACTGTACCGTCGACAAAAAGTAATAGTTACTGTACAGTAACATGTACTGTACAATACATATATTCATCTATGTCCCGCCAGGGGCTCGGCAACTTTGTCTGCAGTAGAGAACTGTTCTACACGCAGTCAGGTTTGGGTGAAATACCACACTGAATTTCAGCGCAGTAACACCCATGGTTGGCTAGTTCCAGCCGATGTTCGCAGGTTCCGACGCAATACATAGCCACAATGGTGTTCCGGGCCTTCTCCCTGCAATAATAATAGCAGCCGCGATATAAGTGAAATAATCTTTACGGAGGCGTAAAACCTCATATCACCTCACCTATTCATCAATACAAATACGACAGAGTTCTTATTTGATACTTACATTCTGATGTAAAGTTCTGCTCAAATATCAACTCTATCTTTCAAACTTTTTTGTTTTCAAACCTTTGAAAGAACATAAAAAAAAGCAAAACACAAAAGTGAGACAAATACACTTACAGACTTAATATGTCTAAGCACAAAAATAAATTTCTGACATAAATAAAACAAATACATATATACCCGAAAATTGGCTAATAACTTTTCAAGTAACTTTTGAATTTTATTTGATTGACATGATAACAACAACAAGATTTGCGTTATGGTGTGTTTACGTTTTATTCACTTTGAAAATAGGACAAAATAACAAATAGCAGCCTTAATAAAAGTTGCCCTACAAGTAACGTTATATAATGTAAACATAGCTAATTGTATGTCAAAAAGTAGATCTCGTCCATGGTATCAAATGACCATGCAAATACGGTTATAACGGTTGCCATTGCAATGTTTACGAACAGACGAAGAGTTCAAGGACAAGGCAACACGTGATCTCTCCAGATGAGGAGAACGAATCTGCTGCCAATTTTAAAGTTTAAAGTTCCTTGCACATGTGTGAGTATAGCATAAATGTGAAGACCTAATAAGTTATTGGATAGCTATATGTGAGTATAGCGTAAATTTTTCTTTTATCATCAATAGAAAAACTATAACTACATCATTTAGGGTACTATCTCGATCTAAATGTATAAGATGTATCTGAATACGTTTTTCTACTAAATGTTTCAGAAGTGTTGTAATGGTTCCTTTGTCCATTCTCCTGGCCTGTAAATAATTTATGCCTTACTGATTCAGTAAATCACACAATGAAGTCAAAATGTTGCTCAAAATGCTAATGCTTTTTCTAAAACAAATTGTTTTTCTTTTTAAGTTTGCCTGGTTGGCATAACGTATTGTGAATGTGACGTCCAATGCTCGCAATGTGAAGCAGATAAGTGCATAGCATGCAAGTATGGTTATTGGGGACACACTTGCACTAAAGATTGTATCAACTGCTGGCATGGTGGGTGTGAGAAGGAATCTGGACGTTGTTTCCAGTGTAAACCTGGCTACTTTGGTAACTATTGTAACAAACACTGTCCTGAGAACTGCTGGTCCTCAATCTATGAAGTTAGGGCTGATTGTAACCGTCACACTGGGGAGTGTCTGGAAGGCTGTGATGTGGGATGGTGGGGTGATCAGTGCCTGAACAGATGCTTTGCAGGATGTGAGGGGGCGTGTTACCAAAAAGATGGAGCTTGCGTTTCTGACTGTAAGAAAGGACTGTTTGGACGATTTTGCAACATTTCGTGTTCTCGTGGATGTGCTCAAGAGTCCTGCGATTGGCTCACTGAGACCTGTCATGGTGGTTGTAAATGTGGATACACAGGCGAGAAGTGTGTAGATACATGTAGTCGCCACTGTAACACTCCCTGTAATTTCGATGATGAAAGTCAATGTCTGACTTCTGTTAACATCTGTAAAGGAAACTGCAGGTCAGGAAAATGTTACCAGAACGGATCTTGTGTTGATGGATGTCAAGCGGGCTTCTTTGGTGAACAATGTCGTCAATCATGTCCGTCAGATTGTTCTGATTGTGAGATGAATACAGGCTGTTCTTCCTGTTTTGATGAAAATGAAATAAAATCTTGTTATCACTTATTCAATGAAGTCCTCGAAGGTGTCCAAAAAGGAGACGAAATCATAGAAGCTCAGCTGTCTGGAGGTAATCGTTTTTTTCACTAAAATTCATAAACATATTAATAGAAATGTCAACAGCACTGTGTTAAAGATCAACTGTTGTGACTCAATTGGCAAGATAACAATGAAATCTATCAAATGGCTGATTGTAACCGTCACACTGGGGAGTGTCTGGAGGGCTGTGATGTTGGATGGTGGGGTGATCAGTGCCAGAACAGATGCCTTGCAGGATGTCGGGGAGGGTGTTACCAAGAAGATGGAGCTTGCCTTTCTGACTGCATAAGAGGACAGTTTGGACGATTCTGTAACATGACGTGTTCTCGAGGATGTGCTCAAGGTTCCTGCGATTGGTTCACTGGGAACTGTCATGGTGGATGTAGATGCGGATATACAGGAGAGACGTATGAAGATACATGTAGCATCAACTGTAACACTCCCTGACTTGTGTTAACATCTGTAAAGGAACCTGCAGGGCAGGAAAATGTTACCAGAACGGATCTTGTGTTGATGGATGTCAAGCGGCTTCTTTGGTGAACAATGTCGTCAATCATGTCCGTCAGATTGTTCTGATTGTGAGATGTATGCAGGCTGTTCTTCCTGTTTTGATGAAAAGAAAAGAAAATCTTGTTATCACTTATCCAATGAAGTAATTAAAGGTGTCGAGAAAGAAGACGAAATTACAGAAGCTTCATTAGATGTAGGAACTCAACTGTCTGGAGGTAATCGTTTCTTCCAATGAAATACATGGAAATATTAATAATCAACAGCACTGTGTTTATGATCAACTGTTATGACTCGACATATCTATCAGATAGGGAAATATTTCCATAATTATTTTTGCTTCAAATTGTTAGTATGTGTATCACTGTATGATTATGAATCATCATTCTGAAATATACTTGTAATAGCTAAAAATACCTTATTCCCAAACAAAATCATTAAAATGAGTTTTCAATTGCCCTTACCCCCTAGTTTTTTACTTTTCAGATGGTCAAGTGTCAAGAACATCTTTTGTCCTGTTCATCAGTTGCCTGATTTGGGTTAAATTGCTTTAGACACCAGATCGACACCTTTTAGGCACTATTGTGCTGTTCATTACCCGCCGACTTGGGAGTTTAAACGCTCTTGAATTGCTACATTATTTGTGATATCATTTACTTATATCACTTTACCATATTGTTTTATGTTTTTATGTTCTAGTAGTCATGCTTTTATCGTTTTATATTTATTATCAAGTAGTTGGTTTTCTTGATATGACACAAAATATCACGGTCAGACGCTATTTATGATTGTCAGCTGACTTGTGCACAGTGTCATGTATGGTAGGATAAAACAGTCTAAAGAACAGTAAGTATAAGTAAGTAAAGGAATGTAACGAAGTCAACTTCTTCTTCTCGGAAGACTCCTTGAAAATGTTTTTCAAAATGTAATCGTCACATACTGTATGCCTCAAATTAGAGCAATTACAACAAACAAGCGGATCGTTAATTTTAAATTGAATTTTCAAAATAAATATTGCGCCAATCAGTTGAGCCATTTGTGAAGCCAACCTCGGATGCTTAAACATAGATTATGAAAATCTTTTTAAAATGGCTGAGGTTTTTCATTAATAATCACATTTTGCTCAAACTGAAGTCCACAAGATTTAGTTGTATATCGATGAAGAATTACTAGTAAAATATCCACTCCCCTGTGGCAATGTGTTGCTGTGTATTCTCAGGTACTTTATACCTCCCTAATAGATAAGAGGCAATGAACGTATTCAGAATATCGGCCGCTTAGCCGATCTGATGATTTAGAATCTTGTCCCATTAATTACTAATGAATAGCATGTACAAAATAATGCACAAAAATATTGTCTTGTTTAATTTTGCTTTGAAGAAGTATGCTATTTCCTCTTTTTGTATTAGAACTCTATGTAGTCGACTGATCTGTAAATCTGTACATTAAACTTAAAGTTTAACTTTTTTATTTTCCTGATATATTGGAAATACCGAGTAATGCACTGGCTTGACTAACTGTATAATTTGTGCCGATTTGCCCGGTTCATACTTCACCAGATACTAGCGTGCACAGATTTGTCGGTTGGGTTGTTTTACTTATATTTGAATCTATTTGGTAACATGATTTTTGACAGGCCTTGTGTATTGCACTTAATATGTGTCTATGTAGGGGAGAGATTTTCCTTTACAATCATAACTACAAGCACAATTCAATGCCTTTGTAAGGCGAGTGGTGTGACATACAAAATATTGCATTGTTGTACTCACATTCTCAAAGTGACGTTTTTCTATCAGCCTTTTCATTAAATAGTTAGGTAAGAGGCCTAACCAGGAAAGTTAGAGGCCCATGACCCCAAAGGGGTCATAACGACGGCGTAGACGTCGTGGGGAGAGTATGGGAGGTTGCGCCCTCCCATTGGTGGGGGTTTGGGGGGCCTCCCCCAGAGAAAATTTGTAGTTTTAAGCATGCAATAGTGCCATTTTAAGCACACTTGGGCTTAAATTTAGATTTGTGTATTGAATATAAATTGCAGATTTTATATGTAAGATTCTGGTTGAGGTGTTTTCCTGCTACAGATGTATCTCACATACCACACTTCCAAAAAAGATTTTAAAATGTTTTTTGTTTTTTTTACAGCTATCTTGATTCATGACAGCTAATAAAATTTATTAAGATAATCATTCAAAATGCAAAGTTTATGATAGCAGTACAGCTCTTAACAAATGAACAAGAGAAACAAACGAATACTTTGATCAAGATTAAATCAATCCTTTGACAAGTCACTCATATACCAATTTCATCAATTTCAAAATTAGAACTAAGACTATCAACCTGTCAACTGTAGGAGACAAAACAATTTCGTAATTTCGTAAATGTCACTTATCTAAAATTATATGGTACGCGGTAGATTATAATCTAGAGTCTCTAGACCAAAACATTACTATTGTATCTTGCACGAAAATATTAGTTCCATAACAAAAATATGATATATATTCATTATTTACACTGAAACTGATTGACAAAAAGCAATTTATTCGTAGTTAAAAATCTTTTCATTGTATCTTTTTTTAAAAATAAAAATCCAAAACATTTGCAATCTACAGCATTTTATTCAATTATGCAACTTTTTACTCATCAGCAGCCAGGGCTAGAAACTAACCAAAATCTACCACACGCCTTTCGGGCTAGTAACTTTAAAATGTCACTAGCGCACAAACAATTCAACTAGCCCGAAATTTAATATTATTCAAACCATCAACAGTCAATTGCATTATTTTCAGCCTAGTCTTAAATTGTTGACATGACCAGAGATAATTCTTAATAAACCTGTTTGTTTGAAAAATATAATAGTGATGACAAGTTTATGATAAGGTTAATAATAAACAAAATTATAGTGTTTCTATGAAAATAAATTGAATAATCCTAATAAATAAAAAATTCAATGTAACTTTTCTTTTAGATTTATCAAGGCATGATTTTAAAAGTTTTGATTTGAACTGTTGATCTGACATATATTGTATACCACATGAACTTATATATTATAAAGTTACCTAAATATCCCACCACATAATGGGAAAATATTGGCACATTCTTTTACCTGTAGTACAAAGTGCAGATGTATATAAATTCTTATATTTTCATTATCAATTTCTCAAAGTACACACAGTGCTATTTTGATCTATTATGATTTTAGAATAACATCAATTCTGTAACTAAATATGAAGCAGTTACCAAGCTGTATCCATCCACTACTTCGACAGGAAATGCCTTGACCTAATTCCATGAAAACCTTGCTAGAAGAGTCTATTACAGAATATGGGTTGATAGTTAATTAATGTTTTAAATGACTCAAAATGTCTTGAATTTATTTTAGAATATTTGATTATGTTCATGATATTCTTTATCGACATTACTTTAGATAAGTTACCTTGATTTGAACAAATGTACAAATATATTGAGCAGAAGTTATTACACCTGTCTCCCCTTTAAACAAGTGGATGTTCCCATCAGTAGATTGTCACAGTTCATTTACCGACTTTGTCATGTCCTAACTGAATTCTTTTTAACAGCAATGTACTGATGGTTAAATTTTATGGAAGTATGAAGATATTCATCATCTTGAGCATATTTCTTGAACATTCATAGCAATATTTAATTAGATTTTGCCTTTGATATTGAAATGAATACAAGTAATTTTCTTGTTTGGTTCATTAATCTATAAACAGACCGGTAATTCCCACTCCTGGTTCCTCAACAGATCGATGTTAGTCCTTTAGAAATAATATTTCATAATTCAACCTACCTTCAAAAGTCCCATTGTGATGTTTAAAACATGAATAATAGACTATTTAATGTTTTCAAAACCTTATTTGAAGCAATAAACTTCTTCTAAAGAAAAAATTGAAAAAACTTAGTAGTCCGATTGGCTTGTGAAATTTTTTTTCTTTCGATACAATTAATGATGCGTTACAACTACTTGGCACACACCAAGAAAGTTGTTTTACCCTGTCAAAAATGCCAAAAGATCAAGCTGTCTGTTTTCTTTTCGCTATCACTGCAGATATGATAGAGGTTGCTGTTATTTTGCACCCCCTACGTTAATGCAAGCTCCAAACATAGTGGGCTTGTAACATAATAAGTCTTGTAGCTAAATCGATGCATGGAGCTTGTAAACCGAAACCGAAACTTGAAGTTTTCGGCGGGAGGTTATAGTAACTGCATGTAAAAATTACAATAGACTGCCTGCGATTTTCTGACAGTTGAGACTTGCGGACGGGCTATATTTTCAATACATTAATATTAATCAATAGTCGTTATTTTCTACGTCTTTGATTGTTATTGAGAAATTTTGTATGATACTTATTTATTTCATAAAAATTATATTTGAGAAAAAGTAGCCGGCGCTGTTGTGATAGTAAGCGGCCGTTTACGCCGGCAGCCGGCTCTTAATGAAAACCCTGTCTATGATATGAATCAGTGCACATTTAGAAATCTAAATACCTTCAGAGTTAAAAATATACCATAGGTTATCAATCTGGGGAATATTTCAGGGTTATGACTGATAACATTTAAGACAAAGTTCACCAATTTTTTAAAATATGTATTGTCTAACACAGATAAGAAATATTTATCTTTAGACCAATGTTATGATGAAAGATCATAAAAATATTAAGAAGTGTACATGTACCTGTGTGTTGGTTAGAAATTTAAAGAAATAAGTTGTTACTCATATCTTCCATGTTGTAATGTTCATTGTGTCAAAATAATCTCTTTTTGATAATAAAACAGTGTTTTCTCATCTTTTAGTGTATCGTCCTCTGTCACTTTTTTCCATGATGATCAGTTGTGAATAATCATTCAATACAAACTTGTAAACATTTAAACATGTAAGTTTTTTTAATGTTCAGTCAATGTAGAGAGTCAAGTTCATTAAAGATGATGTTATGAATAAGTTTGTTTTTGAAGTTCAGATATGTTTATATGATCAAATTACAAAGAGCAATGTCGTTGGAACTCAATCTCATTACAATATGCTCAAACTTAAACACTCGTACCTGACTACGTTCCTGACCTGAGTAAGTCAAGTGACATTTCATCTCCATGAATTCAACAAATAACAGGGGCACAAAGATATTAAAAGATGCCGACTATTACCGAGCCTCATCACTGATTTGCCGAAGTAAAAAGTCACATTATTCAGATCAGGAACGATTGATAGATTCGGTCTGATTTCTGATTTCTCTGGATTGAATTTTTTCAAATGAAATTTTTTCCAAGCTCATCGGGACGTTGAGAGAACATATTGTTCTTAGTTGTCCCGTAGGTTTCATTTAGGTACCAAACTAGTCAAAACATCTTTATCACATTGGATAGGTTTTCATCTTTGTCTTGTTTGGAAAGTAATTTATCTTTTAACAAACCTTAAGATTTATTTCGTCATTCATAATTTATGTGTTTTTCTCTCTACAATCTATTAATGGAGAAAAAACGTTGATAGTGACAGATGATCTATCATGTCGTAGATTTAAGAAAATATGTTTTTATGGAGGCATCCTGACGATTTCCATAAATCTTAATGACTCAAAACAGAAAATGCACAAACCGTAAAATACATTATTTAACAAAAGGAACGCAAAAGTAATTTTGATATGGATACATACATCCATACATCCATCTATTCATCCATCCATCCATCCATCCATACATATATACATATATACATACGTGCATACATACATACATACATACAAACACACATATATACACACATACATACATACATTCATACAAACATTCATACATACATACACAAACACATACATAAACACATATAACTAGGGACTATAAGAGTATTTCAAGTGTCCGATAATCAGTGCCAAGAAATATTAATGTCCATGATGATTGGAGGTTATCAAACGAGTCTGTCTAGGGCTGGTGAAGTAATCCTATTAGAGTTATTGTTCTTG
Source organism: Phorcus lineatus (assembly GCA_921293015.1). NCBI lineage: Eukaryota > Metazoa > Mollusca > Gastropoda > Trochida > Trochidae > Phorcus > Phorcus lineatus. The sequence continues at coordinate 52,554,533 of OV121083.1, forward strand.
ATACAAGCTACAAGACGTGATTGAAAACATAATCTAAGAGAGGAAACGTTGTTAAAACATCAGATTAACTGACAATATTGACATACAACTACTTTTCGATGCTTTCTTTATACAATTTTCTTTATGATATTGCCACTTTTATCTGTTGAAATCTTATAAAATTGACAGATTTTTCAAATTTTTATTTCAACACTGTGCTTCCACAACTCACCCATGGTAAGTAAGGCGTGACGACGCTCTAAATCAAACACGTGAATTCATGCAATTACATTTGGGTAATATATAGAATAACCAACTCGATAAGAGATGTTAAGAGAAATATGCACTCGAAGATATAATGTTAACATTATGTAATTTTGCAATCATCGTGCAGTTTACAATTTTTATTTCCATTATCCTGATAACACTATTATAACAGTTGAATTTGTGCTAAGATGCGAGCAGTGATATCTTTAAATGAAGTTGTAATGTCTTAAACTGTTCATTGGCAAAACATTGATTTTGGTTAACGTATAAGTTAACATCACATGTTTCCAACTTTTCTGTTTTTCTTTATTGGTATAGCATGATTTCAAATTAAAAACATTTAAACTTTTCGTTGGCAATTATGAACTCGCGTTTTTCTGCCTTCCTGTAATCACTGTTTGGTTAAACATGTATATATCGTGTAATGTTTGTTGTGTTTTATCTAATTAATGTTTATCATCTATAAATAAAGAAGCTAAAGGAGTTAAAATTAATAACGAATGTGTCGTCATAGGAATTTTCAAAATAATTTCCGACCTTCACTTTTTGTTATTTGCATCCTTATCCGTATATGACCTGAAACGTATTGGAAATATTCGTTGAATTTTCCCTTCTCAGGAGACTACCCATTGAATGATTAAATACACTTAGTTAATGTGAATATGTAGACTATACGAACAAGGCTTAATGATAATGAAAAACAATCCAATTTGACCACAATTCAGTTATTAGGACAAACACACATTGTGAAAAGAATGCTCTCACGTTTAATCAATGATGTTTTGACCCTCTCCTACTCTGATGCGATCATAAAACTTTTCTGTATAATGTAGATAATGAATACATTATTGATTGACTATCGTGAATAAAATACATTTCTAGCTGAATCATCAGCTCAAGCATTTGTTAGGCTTCAAAGGAAGCGTCAGTAAAATAACTCGATTCAATGTCCTAAACAAACTCAATAATTTTCGTATCTTAATGCGAGGCTTTTAGAGTACCTTCATGGTCAGCTTCTTAATTTCAGCTATTGATCAATAAATTCGTAGGCTTTGACCATGAATGAAGCTGATGTTTATAGTGTATATGAAGAACAGTATTTTTTGAGACATAGTCTCTTCTACAGGTCACGTTTCCAACGGTTTAAATGGAAATACATTTAAGGACTATATTTTACTGATCAAATGGCCATGATCAATACGTACTGTTTGATAAACAGTTCACAATATCTTTGAGTAAAAGTTACTTCCAATACCCCGCATACTAAAGTTATGCATATGAATACACACAATGAGTTTTAAAATACTTATTATGAAAAACACAAATTATGAAAAATGCAAAAATATCATTTATTTCATATAAAAATTTGATATTCTATAACAGTTGATATTTACATTATGCTCGATCCAAAGGCAGATATTACACGCACTAGTACTGTATGAACATTTCATCATATAAACTGACAAACAAATAGCTCGCCAGCGGTCAAAAACATTCACTATGCAGTCTAGAGATAGATCAATGTTCACGGTTGGTGATCTCCCCCAAAAAAAGACATTTCCCTCAGATCGTATTTCAAGTGAATCATAAACCCAAACGGTACTCAGTCATATGATCCTTATCAGCCAAGGACTCTGACTGGTCAAACACTGCAGAGATATAACCCCGTCTTACACAGCTCTCCTGTGAACCGTAGTCCTTCTTGTCTGTGGCCTGGCTTACAACGATGTGACTTCCCTGTACACCTTGGTTATCATGAACGGATGTGTCAGTATTCCTACTGCTTCTCAGATTGGAACTCTCTTGTATTGTATTAATCTCTGTGTCATTAAATACATCATCATCAGGGATGCTGTTATCTTCAATGACTGTTGATATGACTGTGTTACCGACGGTGACATCGCCTTCTATAGTACGGACAGCTGATGCGTCGTCTTTCTCTGTGGAAGTAATGACTGGTTTTCCTCTGTTGCCAGTAGCAGCACCTTCGGGAGTTGTATCAAACAATTCAAATATTCCTTGGCCTCCCACCCAACAAGATGGCAAATTTGCATCCTTCCGAAACCGCCGTCTAGCCTGCCTTAGATATTGACCAGTATTGACACCACTGATGCTTCTTTCTCTTCTTTCTTTATAACTTGTCGTGTCCCTGCTCTTCAGACTTGCCAAACGTTCCAAGATGATATCATAGTGTGGATCAGCGCTGTGTCCATGTGTTACACATGGAATATCCATCCTAGGTCTAATGGATCGTCGCTCACAAGTTTTTGGCCTCCTGCTTTTCTTACCTCTGCAGCACCTTAAGTACATACTTGGCATCAATAACTGTTAAGAAATGTCAGTGATTATTCCAATTTTGTCGATATATATGTTTTTGGCACAATTTTTAAAAAATTAAGACAATGATGAACATATCATATACATATCTGACATACATATCGAATAAACAATACAATGGCATGCAGTAATTCTTATCATGTTATGGTATTTCAATAGGAAAAACAAGGTTAAGCGAATTATACAGCTTCTCCTATTAATTCGAAGTATCAAGTTACCTGTAAAAAAGTACAGATGACAGGATGATGACACAGACTGCTCCGATACTTGAGCTAATAACGATAATGTTTCTATTGTTGATAGGTCCATCTTCTGCAAGTAAATTATGTAGACATATCAGGTATGAAACCTTCTCGATCGTTTAAAAAAAGAAACAAAAAGCATGAAGATATGAACCTACATATTTAGTAATTATATTAGAAATCTTGTCTGACGCTTACCAATAAGACATTCGCCAGTGTCTCGAGTACAGACGTAACAACCCGGACATTCTTCAGTGCATCTCGGACCATAGTAACCATGCTGACACCCAAACATACACACACCACTGAGCTGTTCACACAGACTGTAGAGGCAGTTCCTGTTGCATTGGTCAAGACAAGTCTCACCGAACTTTCCATTCTTACAACCCTTGCAATATCCTGTATGTTGATGACACAGTCCCTTCCTGCACTCTGTATTGCACTGCAGTGAACAGTGTGGTCCATGGTAGCCGGGCTTACATTCCAATTGGCACAAATCCTGGTTGTAACTGCAATTTTCTTTGCAAGTGTTACCGAGGGCAGTCGGAACCTTGGTACCTATTTGGCAGTTACAAAATTCTTTGCACGCAAAGCGGGAATCTTCCTCACAAATTCGGTCACACTGGAAGTTAAAACAGTTGTGCTCCAAGAGCGAGCAGTAGAAATCTGAAAAAAAATGAGTTTTTAGTAAACATAGGTGGAGAAATGGAGTAAGTTTTTATATTATGGAAGAGCAATGCTGCCAGTAGTGAGAAAAAAATACAAAAATTCTAATTAAATAAATATCACCTAAATGAATTTCATCTAATTAGATAAAGGCTTCAACTTATTAAAAGAAAGTTTCATCTATTTAGATGATGGTTTCGTCTTATTATATGATAGTTTTACCTAATTAGACATTATTTTCATCTATCTATATAATCTTGTTATCTAATAAATGATTATATTTGACGTATGATTAGTCAGAAGTATCATCTAATTAGACAAAACTATCACCTAATTAGATAAAATATCATCTATTAAGATGTTTAATAGAAATATTTATATGTGTAAAAACATTGTAGTACTAGATGAAACTAATGTCTTATTAGATGAAACTTTCATGTAATTTAGATAAACTATCATATAATAAGTTGAAACGTTGTCTAATTAGAGGAAACTATCATCTAATTAGAAGTTATGTATATTTTTTCACTTCTGGCAGTGATACGCTTCCATAGTGTTTACATGAAGTCTTGTGAATGTTCTAAAGCAAACTTGAATAAGAAATCATTTTCTCTTTTAAAATCGTATTAATGGTTTAATATCCTCTATGAATTAACTGTAAATGTACGTTTGAACTGGTCAGTATTTCCTGCAGTAAGCATTAAACTAAATAGCAAAAGAGCATAATAATTTCAACAAGAATACATTGAGAACCAGCAATAAGCACACATGAAGAATACATACAATTAGAACGAATAACGTTTACTCATTATTAGTCATCCAAACTATGAAAATTAACGAAATTATTTGTATGTCAACTAAGACTGTTAATACAACAGCCTCAAATGTATTCTGTATTTTCTTAACATACCTGCATGGTTTTCCAGTGCCACAACCTGGCCAGCCATGAGCAAAATAAGCCATACTTTATCACTATCCATCCTGTCCACTAACACACATACATACATTCGAAATGCCTCCAACCACTCCTTCCACCGACTTTGAAACAGTTGAAACAGGAAATTTACATGATGTCAAATAACCCTATAGTTACCAACGAATGCTTTCTTAAAAATTGATACGGACATTGAAAATGTATTTATAAAATGCATAACTGGTGATTTGTGATGTACGTTTCAATTTCACACACATTTTTTAATTATTGACCTGGGGGGCTTATCATCTTTTCCATATACTCAAATTTGTAATTGAATCGTGTCTGGAAAGAGAAAATAATCATATGAACATTTAGATTTTGAAAAGTTTGTCAAATATAGTAACTACGTTTCCAAATAGGAAACAACTTTCTTTGGTTAAAAGTAGAAACCAATGCCATTGTCACAAGAGAGAACACGAACCAAAGATACAACAACGAGCATTAACGTACTTATAATCTTTTGAGTTATTTTATTCAAAATCTTTTGATTTCTATGGTTACTGTCAAATGGTTAAGGTTTAAGATTTAACACCAAAATATATTGTAATCATGATTGACTTTGCAATGACTGAAAGCGTTAGAAAGATTTAATATCATTGTAAATCACTGAGAAGTTGTTTGTGTAACTTTGATAAAAAAAACTAATTCTATTTCAGTTGCATACGGAAGTAATGTTTGAACCAAATAAAATGAATTGGGTCATACACAGAAGGAAGTTTCGTGTAAACATTATTGAAGCTACGGAATTTGTTAAGTAATTACTTGTTTGAAGTGCTAAGGAAATATTTATTATGCATATGTTGTTGTAACACAAAAGAAAAAGTAATATTGTTCTGCGTTCATTGGAAAATTGTTTTTTTCCCTTATCATTATTTATCCCATTAAAACAGAAAACATGGCATTGCTTGCTACAAAGAACCAGTCTGATTAACTCGTTCATCTACTTTCGACAAGAAGGTGCGCATGAATTAAATACAGATAACGAGAATGAATAGACGTTTTAGTTGTTATCACTTTCTCATTCATACATGACAGTAAGTATTCCTCTTCTCGGTCAAGGCAGTCTATATTTTGATATTCTGCATTTTGAAATTTTTTGTATCTCCCAACCCAGAGTAAGTGAGCGACCTGGTTTATCAGATATGCTTAATATCTGGCACGTGTACTCGAGAAGTAACGCAGTTATATTTTTCTCTTCAGCAACATTTTATTTTTATATGATGTGCATTATTCATGTAAAGTTCCTACATCATTTGAAATCTCTTCAAGTTTTGAAATGTTCTTATCACAAATTGTATCTTAAGGCTGTGATCACATGAAGTCAAATTTTACCTATTGTAGAAGGTCATCATATTTGAAAATTTTTTGGGATGATTTTTACATTAGATATCGGGTCCGGGTTATCGGGTTTTGGAAATTATATTCAAATGAATTTGTCTCAGGTTTTTGTTGCTTTATTATTTTTTTTGGTAATTTTTATTCTTTTCAAGGTGCTTTATTTTTCGCAAACAGTTATTACAAAATGTTGTTTGTATTCAAATTCTGCAGTTTAATATTGCCAGCTCAAGTTTTTGAAAACACTCAAACACACAACATCCAAAACATTAAAAACCTAAAACCCTTTCAATAAAAGACTTAGTTGTCTTTGTGTCCTAAAAATAAAAAAACCCTCCTTACCACGTATTTTTTTAGGTCATTGAAGGCTAATGCATGACCTATTTAAATACATAGCAGTAAAATAATCAATTCATTTAGACATTCCTTATATTTTATTTCTTATCAAAACCGAGAAATGAGATGTGAAATTGAATCAAGGCACCCCTATTGAACCTTTGGTCCATGTTTGTTTGCTTCCCAAAAGAAATTTGTGAGTTCACAGCCTGTCCAAATTAAAGCCGAACAACAGCCATAACTAACTTACATACAGCCGTCGCAAGTAAATAACACAATTTATTACTTACGAGGGCAGTCATATCGGGGTTCGTATTTATCATACGATGCCCTAGGGCAACATATCACTTTTTCATTGTGACGTCACGGAAAAAACAATGCTTTGACGTCACAGTTCGCCTATGACGTTGTGTTCCAAATGCGCCTATGCCTATGCTTGGATGTTCATTTTGATTAGTTTCTTTGATTTCTCGACTTCGGTAATAAACACAATATCATATTCGTGTCCATGACATTCTATGTTTACGACACTCGTGCCTTAATATCAGTATATCCATCGCTCTCGCTCGGGAAATACTACTATTAAGCACTCGTGTCGTAAACATAGTATGTCATGGACACTCATACAATATCCTCTATGTATATTGTCAGTGCTAGTTGTGTAACCAATGAAGCAGTTTTAGTCCCAAAATCTTCCTGTGTGAAAGAACGTTTAAAAACATTTCATATTTTGACTTTAGTTAACCAATTAGAATGAAAATTAGAATGTCTAGTAAATACTTTTTGATGAAATAACAACATTGTTCCCTAAACGTGAACCTAAATACATGAATGTCCTTTTAAATGAAGAAACGACATAACGTGCGTAACCAGTTATATCTTAACTGGTGTATATTTTCATCAAGGACGTTAGAGTTCAGCTTTCACTTTCAAGTTTGAATTCAAAGAAGAAATATTTTCAATCCGTGAAATAACTTCACTAAGTTTTTAGAGGTTTCTTTTTTATAATTGTAAGAAAAATAGTAACGAAACCTATACTGACAACTCGGACAAAAACAAAGAAAGTAATTTTGTAGATGAACGTCTTTAACTGAAATATGTGAAACAACATCACAAAATGTAGACAATGCGTTACTAATGCACAATTCAATGATTTATTCATATTAATTACATCAGTGTAAACATTATCAAACGATATTTTGAATACCCTACATGTACTTCAACAAAAATCAATTAAAAGAAAAAAAAAAGAAATTGAATGTATATAATCTGATTAAAATATTGAATATACTTGATGTAAAACTGCTACATCATTAAATACAAAGATATTCTTACGTACAAAATCTAATGATTCAATTAACTAAATGAATTGGCTGTAGCTGGATTGCCAAAAACAATCAACTTCATAAAGTCACAACACAGAACTCTGTTGATTTGAATTTCGAGTTGGAAAGTGCAGGATCTATCAAGGTTGTTTGGAGTTGAGTTAGAAAGGTGTTCTGAAACAACTTCTTGCTCATTGATTAAATCGTAAGCCTCGTTATAGATTGAATTGACAGAGACCGGCAATGTCATTGATGCGACTGCTGTCAAGTATTGCTGCCTACTGCTATCCTCGATCTTGACCTTGAAAAATGCAAGGATATTTTGATCAAGAGATGAGATTCACCTCACCTGTACAGATGAACAATAATCTATAAGTTAAACGAGACTTACATGTCTTGGTTCTATCAGCTAATCTACGTAAAGGAGGGGTTACATGAGATTGGTCATGCGCATGCTCGAATCAGACGTTTAAAGAGTTTAGGAGGGAGTATCCCACAGAATCCTGACACTTAATAATAATAATACAGCGGTGACCTCTTAAAGTATCAATCTCTTTGTTTACAATTTCCATGTCTTGAAAAGTAAATTGTATTTGTTTCGGTTCTTTTAACTGATTTGGAGCGCCATAAAGTCTATTTTCAAGCCTGAAACAATGTCTAAAATATGACTGTCATTGGTCAGATTTTGCCACTCGGATAAGGACATGGCTAAAGAGCCTGCTTTAAATTTAGCTTCTGAATCATATAACTGACACTGACCAACCTAAGCCGAATCCTCATTAGTTGTTCTCCCCTCCTCTTTTCTTTTGAAAACCTTGTTGGTATTGCGGTGTTCCGGCTAAAAAATTAGATGGTTGGAAACCACGGCCTCGGCCCCTTCCTCTTCTTTTACGGCCAAACTGAGTGTTTTTGTTAGGCATATAGGGAGCGTTTTGTTGATATCCTCGACCTCTGCCGATTGACTTGCCCAGATGACTAGCCATGTTCATGTCCTTCATGCTTTTAACTATGTCGTCACCGAAAGGGTAATCAAATGAAGTGGGTGCAGTTGGGGCACATTATGGTCGATACTGAAAATTCAGTCAAAGTGTCAGACAAAAATATCTAAATAGACGACAGGAGGAATGTCTTTCTTTTTGTTCATCATTACTTTCAGAGTAATGAGTCTGACGGTCTCGAGGTTAGATATCAAATTTATTTCATTGTGAGACGGTTCAGTCTCAGTTTGGCCACTTGGACCCGGAATAGCAATACTGCTTGATACCATTTTCTTTCCATGTCCGGATTTTTTTTACCATTGGAGTCATTTTCACTTTTTGTTTTTGATTTTGTTTGTTGGCTTGAGTGATCTCTAGACACACTTGTCAGGCAATCTTCCGTGGTTATTGTTCACTTGTCCCCACGTGTTTTGGGATATTTTAAAATAGTAGGTTTAGGGGTATTTATCGTGGCATGTGTTCATTCACTAATTAAAGTGATAGTTAGTAGCTGTGTTTTCAATTATGTAATGTAGAACATATAATATACTCGGAGGGAAATTTTTTTTCCGGAGCCGAATTTAACGAGAGATATGAACGAAAGCGCAGATTTGCACTGATTCGAGCATGCGCAGTAGCAATCTCATGGAAACCTGACTGTCACGTGATTAGCTAATAGAATGATGAATCTAGCCAACAGTGTGATGGAAAAACTGTCTGTTGAGGTCATAATGAGCTGCTTACAATCCTTTTGTCTGAAAATATAAAGTAACAACTCACTTTAATGCAGTATTTGAAAGGTAAATGTAAGAAGCACATATGTTATAAATGTTATTATTTCAAAGGCAATTGCGAAATCTGTAAGCATAGAATGATTTACCATCTTTGATGCACTTATCTTACAGAGTGGTTCCTCAAGACATAATCTACTTCGTCCAGCATACCTCCACATTTTCGTGTCAAACCTATCTCAATCCAAGGGTGTCATAACCTTTCGAATTTCGACTGAGCAAGTTGAAGTAATTTGCATATTATTGACAATCAATGAGAGATTCAGTAATGTGGTCTCAGTAGTTTGTGTCCTTCTAATTTGCATGTTGTCATTTACTAGTATAAATAAGTAACTTGTAAACTACCTTCTATATCTCATCTAAGGACGTCACAGAAAAAAATGCACACCAACACCAGAAAGTAATCAAGGGTTTTGGTTTCACCTTGATAACCTCGTTGAAATGTATAGTGACCTTCTCTTCCAAAACTTTTGATTTGATTTCTGTGAAGAGAGTGGCGGATAGAAGTGTTCATCATTATAAATGAAATAACACTCTCAGACTCGTCAAAATCGGGTAAAAAATGATTGTAGATGAAAGAGGAATCTTGAAACCGGAAGAATGTAAATATGGTTTTAATAAAATTGGTTATCGCCATTGGCATCAGATGGTGAGTTTAATCATTCCGGGCTCTTTTTATTAGGGCCCTTCGTTAGATGTTGTTGTCACTGACATTTTATGTGTCCGTTTGGGTCTCTTTTGTGACATCAACATTTTTTAAATACATAAATCTCGTCTTCATTTAAAGACTAAAATGTAACACACTTGTAAGGCGCAACCTCAATAATTATAAAACAATTGATATACACAGTGTCTAACATGGGTTGCAACAAATGGATCATCTCTTTATATAATTCCTTCATGATATGTCTCAGCTATTGATAATAAATAAGAAAATGCAGTAGTAACAGACGAGTTCCGACGAAGCAATTCGCATATGTTGATAATGATAAGAGTTTAAAAGTTGCATATATTTAGAATTCAGAAAGACGAGCCTGACGCACGTGCGAATCCAAACGACATTTAGCGCGGACTTACATGCAAGTTGACCATGAAGGCGCACCGAATCATCAGATTGCTAGTAGTAGGGATCCAACGGTGCGAGTATGCGCTTTATTCTCACTCTTTAGCTAGGAATATAATGATACTCTGTGCATTCCACAAGTGTACAAAAACATGCAAAAGAAAGGAAAGTCAATTTCAATAGAAACAGTCATAATGTAAACACAAGAAGAAGGCATTGCATTTTTACATAATTACAAAATGAAATACATTTTTATAACAAAAAAAACCCCATTTAAATCGAAAAAATTAGGTTGGCAACATAGATATTAACAGTATTTTTAACTGAATATTTCAGGTTTTATAATAAGATAGTAAAAATGTATTAGCTCACACAAAACAATAACTAAAGTGAAAATAAAAAGGTTCTTAACAGTGAACAAATGACAAAAACTGGCATAAAGTAGAAAAATAATAAATGGTGATCATTTAGAAAAATGAATGATGAAGATAATTTGATTTGAGTATTTATTTTAGAATAACATATGATCATGTCGCTTGTTTTTTTATTACTTACTGTAAGTACAGTGTACAAAAATATGTATCACATATGAATGATAATTGAAATAATTCATAAAGAAGACACAGGAATGAGAATATGTCGATATTTGAATAATGAACATAAAAGTTTAGAAAGAAACTGACTATAGGCCATTTAGTCTAGGTTATTAATTTTTTTTGGTATTTTTGTCTTGGTTATAATAGTAATAATAATAATGATAATAATAATAATAATAATAATAATAATAATAATAATAATAATAATAATAATAATAATAATAATAATAATAATGAATTTAAAACAGACATACGTTTTTATACCTGCCATTTAGTATTTATGTATTAATTTTATAGCTGCCTTTGAGTAATCATGTCGACGTATTACAGCTACCTTTTAGTATTCATATCATTAGCAACTTTAGACAGTATGTTAATACGATTACAGTGCAAGTCAAATTCACTGTTCCTGTTCTTAAAAACAAAACATTGAGCCCTATTTCATGTATGTGGCTTCTCGTGGTCTTCATTTCGTTGTCAGACTGATGTTAGAGCGATTGAACTCCAAGTTGGCATATGATGAGGACAAATGACATTCTCCTCACCGACCCATCTGAACAGTAAGAGAATGAGGAATAAGAAAAGGCAATAAACCAGTTTAGAGCTGTCAGGTTATCTTGAAACATAATATATTCATAAGAACAATTTTACTATAGGCAATATATTAATTGTTAGTTAAGAAAAAATAGTACCTCCAGTAGCTTGAATTTCCACATCAAATTCAGTTTCTCTGATTTCATCGTCTGCAAGGACAAGTTCTAGGCCATCAACGGATGAGTGTAGATCACCCTTGGTTGTTATTTCCTCAGAACAAGAGCAACCAGTTTTCCTCTCTGCAACAGTACAGTCTAACGCACATGAATGAATGCACTGGTCACCATAGAAACCAACGTGACATCCATCAATGCATGAACCATTCTGGTAACATCTTCCTTCTATGCAGTGTCCTTCACAGATGTTAACACAAGTCAGACATTGGCTTTCATCATCAAACTTGCAGGGAGTGTTACAGTGTTGACTACATGTATCTTCACACGTCTCTCCCCTGTATCCACATTTGCATCCACCATGGCAGTTTCCAGTCAGCCAATCACATGACACTTGAGCACATCCATTAGAACACATCCTGTTGCAGAATCGTCCAAACAGTCCATTGTTACAGTCAGAAACGCAAGCGCCATCTTGTTGGTAACACGCTCCCTGACATCCTGCAAAGCAACTGTTCTGGCACTGTTCTCCCCACCATCCAACATTACAGCCTTCCAGACACTCCCCAGTGTGATGGCTACAATCAGCCCTATCTTCGTAGATTGAGGACCAGCAGTTCTCAGGACAGAGTTTGTCACAAAGTTTACCAAAGTAGCCAGGTTCACACTGGAAACAACGTCCAGATTCCTTCTCACACCCACCAAACCAGCAGTTGATGCATGCACGACGACAGTTTTGTCCCCAGTATCCGTAATTGCATTCCCTGCATTCATCTGTCTCGCATTTTGAACAGTATTTTTCACATTCACCATGCGTTGATCTCATCACTGTCACAAGATACACAACAAAGGGAAATGTTCTATTGTAATATGCAGTCTTATGCTTACATACTATAGTATAGATATCGCTGTAATAACTGATTTTTTATTTCACATGTTTTAATGATAATCTTATGAAATAAAGTTAACCTTTGACAATAAATGTCATAATAAAAATGTAGCATTATATTTCAGTAAAGACAAAAAGACTATCAGGAGAGTACCTCTACGCCACTTTTTCATATGGAAAGGCATCTTCCCACGGCAACGTGAAAATTTATCAAGATAGACTTTATCCATTTTCTACCTTGCCCTCATCGGTTGCAAAACCTGTGATACGAAGCAGCGACACCTAACGTCGTCACGAGTTACTGCCCTTTTTAGCTGCTAACCTGCAGCCAGTGAAATCGCCGTTTACATTCGAAACCTACGCCAAGCCTTGAGACCTTATGATTAAGAAACTCCGAGCGGAATATCTAGATTACACTTTTGTCCGCTGGCCATCGATTATTTGCAGGTATTCACTGACAACGCCAAGAATGTTATTTTAACAAATTTTAAATTACATCGGGCCGTATTCTTAAGTTATTTGGCCCCTAATGTTTTTTCTCCTTTTATAGATGATCCGCCATAAGCAGTAGAATCTTTAATTGAGAAAAATTTTACTGCACTGATAAAATTCCTTTAAACACAGAGAGCTTTTCACAATTGATGTTATTGAAACCAAAATAAATTCCCGTTTTGTACGTTGAGCAGTCAATATATATTTTACTGACGGATACATTTACTGCCCTGTTAATAGTTTCGAAAATTACCTTGTCGGCATCAAATTTTTACACATCTCATCTTTCGATTAACGTTTATCTCTAACGAATATTTTGCGATAATTGTTTTTGAAAACGGATAATAATAACAAATGATTATAAAATTCTTTGCAATCAATTCGTACAATAATTTTGTTTTTATGTTAATTATAAAATTTACAAAATCTACCTTTGATATCGTGACCACATATATATGCCTGAAATCACAATTGAAATTATTATTTTGAATAGTCTGCTCTTCAAACGCGACAGGTCACTACCGCTATCTTTGCCGTTGACATCGAAAGTTCAATTTGAAAGCCGTCTTCTGAGTCCCTGCAGTAGGTTAAAATCTTAGCAAATAAAATTCTTTCTCAACCTAGCAGTACGTATTGAAATTAATTCAAATGTGTTTTCTGATGAAGTTGTTTGTAACTAATGTTACCCTGAATAATCTACTCACAGGACAGAAGTATGGTCAAAGAGAACATCACATCAATCTGGAATCAAGATACAGAAGATGATTTAAAATCTGTATATATAACATTGATATAGCAAAGACAGAAAATGATATGGACAGGAAGTAAGATTGGATTTCAAAATGAAAACAGAAGGAAGAAGTGATGTAAATAAAAAAACAATACCTTTTACTTTCTTGACATTTTCATCTGTACTCTGTAATATTAACATTTGCATCTTACTCCCCAGACGTTGCCTAGATATGGTCATGACACTTATAAATACTGTTGACAAGTGTACATGTATGCCCAACCAAAATGAAATAAGCACTATAAATAGGTAAATACTTATTCAAATAAGCTCGTAACTTCTCTGCCACTTGACACAGTTCACGAAACACTTATACTTCTGACATGCAATAATGTTAAGCACTGTACCTTTTTTTATTGGACCTGTTTTAATGTGGTTTTGTGTACTTTTTATTTTCTTATTCCATTTCATTTAGTACATTTTACATAAAACGGCAATGTACATATCATTGAACATCTATTAGCTCTTACAGAACCAGGAGTACACAAAACTTCATGATCATTAAAGAAAGTGTTCTAATATTGTTCATATTCATTTGTATTAGATTGGATAAGATAAGAATGTCGACAGTGAGACACTGGTATCTTATAAATGCTTCAAAAGTCAGCAGGTAGTTGATTCCACTTCTTATTTAAAGATTCTATCCTATTATATTTTCTAGCTGTAAATTTAAATGTTGTATGTCATCCTAAGACATTTAACAAATCCCTCAAAAGATAGAACATGTTGTTTAATACTTGAATCATAAAGGAATCGTTTGGCCAAAAGTATGATATGATTAAATATTTTATTGTATGAACAGAGTCCAAATATAATTGTAAATTTTGTAAGCGTGATGTTAGATTCCAAAGTTCCAAAGTAGTCCAAAACTTCGTTACAAATTCCAGAGGGTAAGATGCTTCTTACTGTATGGTCGTCCAAACAGTGTTAATGGTATGAAGCAATTAGAATTACAATTATACATGTGAAAGTAATTTGAGATGTTGTTTATCGAATGCACCCACTTTGACTTAAGTGCATCTATGCATCTGTATTATATGGCGTCACGATAAACGTAAATTTCGTTCTCCTTAATCGCTTAAAGAGATACCAAAATGATTTTTGAAATGTGTTTTTAAAGGGCATCTTCATTAGAAAAACATCAACGTTGACATTAATACTAGTTATTCAACCCATAAAAACAATACTTATGACCTTTGATAGTTTTCTTCCGTCTGCTTTTTAAAATTACGTTTGATTATTTGCCATTTGGCGAACGCACATTTCCATGTACAAAAATCGCGACTATTTATAATTTGGTTAAGATGAAATATCGACAACACTCGGTAATCCCTTTAAGATTACACCATTACAGGTTTGACATTTATGACTCCAACCACATAGACAGCGTCTATTCAAGACGGTTATTAGGGACACTTGCAAAAGGGGAAAATCAAATAAGCCAATCATGTGAGTAGGCTATTAAAACCATGTGTCATTTGTATGTTGCATTTCTTTAAACGTCTTACCTCGGGAAAAGAAACTAAACTTTAAGAGAACATTGCTTGCCGAGAAGAACCCGCTAAAATGCTAACCACGGTTAGGGTTGCCCTATTGCAATGGTTACAGTAATGTCTCTTTTTGTATCCATTTTCTGTTCTATTCTCAAACATACAGAAGAAGATTTAAGTAAGGTTTGTTTATTATTTTTCATTTCTAATTTGTTTTCTTTATGAAATTTGGAGAAAAAGTGTACTCAATTGAGTACATTGCGTTTAGGTAGCAACGCCCATGCTAACTGCTTATATATCGGAGGACGGATAATTACAAGGAGACAATCTTAACAACGAATAAGCAATACGATGAATGTATTATTTTCAGAGAACTATTATTCAAAACATTATCATTGTGCACGCCTTTCGTGGAACTAGCGATCGAAGTCATGATCTCAACGGTGTTGTTATTTTTCTTAAGTGACTTGTTTACTACCTCCTATATCTAATTTCAGGACGTCATAGGAAAAGAATGCACAGCAACACCAGAAAGTAAGTCAAGCATATAGATTCAACCTTGACAACCTCTTAATAATGTATAGTGACCTGTTGGTGGTTTGAATTGATTTTGATTTGATTTGAATCATTTAACTGATATTGTGAATAATATCACAATAAAGGAAATAACACCATCACACTCGTCAAACTCGGGACAAACAATACATAAATACTTTCTTAAAATGTGTGAATGTTTAAAGACGAAAGAAGGATCGTCAAAATGGCTTCGAGCTAGTTTCCTGTTACATCATTGGAAGTATATAAACATGGTTACTTTAAAATTGAACATCGCCAGTGGCATCAAATGGTGAATTTATTAGCTGTTTTGTCACAAACATTTTATGATACTTACCCTTAGTCAATACAGTTTACTTGTTCTTTAGTCCTTTTTATAAATCTTAATAGAAAAGAATCATATACAAACACGTTTTAATAATATTTTATTACTCCATCTCAATTAACAGTTAACTTACACATTTTTCAGATTTGTGTTTCATAATGCGCATCTGCAAAGTGTTTTTACATTTGCAAATTGAAGGCAGAGGAAACTCTCATAACCTTTCGAATTTCGACTGAACAAGTTGAAGTAATTTGCATATTAATCACAAATCAATGACAGATTCAGTTATGTGGTTTAAGTAGTTTGGGTCCTTCTAATTTGCATATTGTCATTTACTAGTGTATATAAGTGAGTTATAAACTACCTTCTATGTCTCAATTAAGGACGTCACAGAAAAAAACACCAACACCAGAAAGTAATCAAGCATTTTGGTTTCACCTTGATAACCTCGTTGAAATGTATAGTGTAGACAAAATCAAATATATTTGCATTAACGAAAAACCCCCATTTAAATCGAAAAAATTAAGTTGGCAACAAAAAATATTAACAGTATGTTTAACTGAATATTTCAGGTTTTATAATGATAAGTTATCAAAAATCAAATATATTAGCTCACACAAAACAAGGACTAAAGGGAACAATAATAATAATGATAATAATAATAATAATAATAATAATAATAATAATAATAATAATAATAATAATAATAATAATAATAATAACAATAATAATAATAATAATAATAATAATAATAATGAATTCACTATTAAAATAGACATACGGATTTGTGCAGACGTTTTTATACCTGCCATTTAGTATTTATGTAGAAGTTTTATAGCTGCCTTTGAGTAATCATGTCAACATTTTATGGCTGCCATTTAGTATTTATGTAGAAGTTTTATAGCTGCCTTTGAGTATTTATGTAGAAGTTTTATAGCTGCCTTTGAGTATTCATATCATTAGCGACTTTAGACATCACGTTAATACGATTACAGTGCAAGTCAAATTCACTGTTCCTGTTCTTAAAAACAAAACATTGAGCCCTATTTCATGTATGTGGCTTCTCGTGGTCTTCATTTCGTTGTCAGACTGATGTTAGAGCGATTGAACTCCAAGTTGGCATATGATGAGGACAAATGACATTCTCCTCACCGACCCATCTGAACAGTAAGAGAATGAGGAATAAGAAAAGGCAATAAACCAGTTTAGAGCTGTCACGTTATCTTGAAACATAATATATTCATAAGAACAATTTTACTATAGGCAATATATTAATTGTTAGTTAAGAAAAAATAGTACCTCCAGTAGCTTGAATTTCCACATCTAATTCAGTTTCTCTGTTTTCATCATCTGCAAGGACAAGTTCTAGGCCATCGACGGATGAGTGTAGATCACCCTTGGTTGTTATTTTCTCAGAACAAGAGCAACCAATTTTCCTCTCTGCAACAGTACAGTCTAACGCACATGAATGAATGCACTGGTCACCATAGAAACCAACGTGACATCCATCAATGCATGAACCATTCTGGTAACATCTTCCTTCTATGCAGTGTCCTCTACAGATGTTAACACAAGTCAGACATTGCCTTTCATCATCAAATTTGCAGGGAGTGTTACAGTGTCGACTACATGTATCTTCACACGTCTCTCCCCTGTATCCACATTTGCATCCACGATGGCAGTTTCCAGTCAGCCAATCACATGACCCTTGAGCACATCCATTAGAACACGTCCTGTTGCAGAATCGTCCAAACAGTCCATTCTTACAGTCAGAAACGCAAGCGCCATCTTGTTGGTAACACGCTCCCTGACATCCTGCAAAGCATCTGTTCTGGCATTGATCACCCCACCAACCAACTTTACAGCCTTCCAGACACTCCCCAGTGTGACGGCTACAATCAGCCCTATCTTCGTAGATTGAGGACCAGCAGTTCTCAGGACAGTGTTTGTTACAATGTTTACCAAAGTAGCCAGGTTCACACTGGAAACAACGTCCAGATTCCTTCTCACACCCACCAAACCAGCAGTTGATGCATGCACGACGACAGTTGTGTCCCCAGTATCCGTAATTGCATTCCCTGCATTCATTAGTCTCGCATTTTGAACAGTATTTTTCACATTCACCATGCGTTGATCTCATCACTGTCACAAGATACACAACAAAGGGAAATGTTCTATTGTACAATGCAGTCTTATGCTTACATACTATAGTATAAATATTGCTGTAATAACTGATTTTTTATTTCACATGTCTTAACAATAATCTCATCAAATAATGTTATCCTATGACAATAAATGTCATAATAAAAATGTAGCATTTCAGTAAAGACAAAAAGACTATCAGGAGAGTACTTACTATGCCACTCATATTCATATTGGAAAGGAAATATTGTAATTCTTTCTCAAACTAGCAGTATGTATAGAATTTAATTTAAATTTTCTGATGAAGTTGTTCGTTACTTTTTTTTACATTGAATTATCTACTCACAGGACAGGAGTATGAGGAGGAGGAGGAGGATTTGTTTCGTTGGACCAATCTGAAATTATATTAAACAAGCTAATGTATAACTTGAAGATAAATCATAGATATATTATCGAAACTGGGTTCCATTGGAAATATCGCTTGTTGAAGATCTAGTGATATCTTCTAGGAGACAGTAGATTTTAAACAATGCCCTTATACAGTCAGGTCCATGACATCATGATTATTTTACATCATCACGTTATGACATCACAGTGCTATGACGTCATTATCATGACATCACCGCAATATTAATCTTGGGGTAGTGGATTTTTGCAAACGTGAATATAGAAATGTAATGAAAAATCATTTCGGATGGTGAATATAATCTCACTCGTTTTTTCTGATATCAAGTATCTCAACACTCGTTAATGAAAGAAAAAATATCCTCACTAATCTCAGACATTTTTACCTTCTCAACTCGTGTTTATATATTTGATATCACAGGACACTTGAAGGAGATACACTATGTAGCAAAGACAGACAGTGATTTAATAAAAGGTAGCAGAATCGGATTTCCAAATGGTGACAGAAGAAAAGAGTGGTGTAAATAAAAAACATTACCTTTTTGTTTTGTGACATTTTCTGTTCTCCTTTGTAATATTAACATTTGCTTCTTACTCCTTACGCATGGCTAGATATGTTTGCTTAGATACTTCAAAACATATGCTTTACATACGTAATGTATGAAATACTATACCGTCTATTTAGTCCAACCTTTTATCTTGCTATCTTTCAAAATACTTTTTCTCAGGAATGTAAATTAATTCGCTATCAGGAATGTTAATCATTCAGTTAAGAGTATATTATT
Organism: Phorcus lineatus; assembly: GCA_921293015.1. Lineage (NCBI taxonomy): Eukaryota > Metazoa > Mollusca > Gastropoda > Trochida > Trochidae > Phorcus > Phorcus lineatus. The sequence continues at coordinate 52,574,003 of OV121083.1, forward strand.
ACTGCTGTGTTTACCTTAACTTCTTTCAAGCATGCATTTAAATTTAGGTGTCTTACGTAAGCTTAAGATTCTCGCGAAATGTAATTAGGAGATAAACATACTGTGTTTGGAAATCAGAGGCATAGAACGGAATTATGATAGCTCTAAATTTAATTTAAAGTCGAACGTGTAGCCTATGATTTCCAAACACAGTATGTTTATCTCCATTCTACTATATCAACGATTTAAATTTGAACTATATTCTTTCGCGTTAGCTCGATTGTGCTGTGTCTTCGAAGCCCGTGCACGATTTCCGCGGACTGACATTCATACAAAGATGACGTACTTTTAAATCTCGAATAACGTTAATTGAAGTAAGCCTCAGAAATTACCGACAATTTCAAGGGAGCTCACTCTATTCAGTCCACGTTAGTATTTCTCGACGAGCGTCAGCGTTCGGAATAATTTCTGCAATATTTAATTTTTTAAAGTCGGTATTAAGGCATTTATGTTTTGAATATAGTTATGAGGTGAGTGCAATTTTAAGTTTTATGAAATTTGTGTAATTTTATTTCCGTCTCTGTTTCAAACCATCACCAGCATAGCCCTAACGCCGGCGCCGTGTTATATTAAATGCCTGCTTTCATGAACTGTCAAGGTTTACCCGTGTTTAACCGCGTTACGAAGATGCATACGTTTATTAATTTGGAATTTTGTAATCGTGAAATATTAATCACAATAATGTTATCTTTTATACTTAGAAAATATTGTTGCTAGGCAACTAGTGAATTCTTGCGCGTTAGACGACGTAAACAGAAGACTGTATAACCAGATTATACACCCTCTAATTTTTCACAGCAGCCAATCAGAATTGGATAGTTTGCACACTTATAGTAGAATGTATATTTTACCGGGTTGACTCAACCTGTAAATCTATTGTGCGATGAGAGTTATATTACACTTAAGACGTGAACATACTATTTCTTAACGGCCATGACTTTCTTATAACAAATAAAGATATAAAAACAGCTACCACTTGACTAAGTTTTACAGGAATGTTTATATTAACTGAAATGTTTGAATATTGAGAATGTTTTTCAGTGATCAAAAGATGTTTTACCCAAAGTATATATATAAATATTTAGCTTGAGAGAATGTGTTGGGAATTATTCATATTTTCCACTAGCGTTTAAACTATAAATCGTAATCAAAGATTCACAGTGACTGTTGTAACCATTTAAATGTACCCATGTAGAAATGAGAGGGTTACAATAGAAATTCTATTTCTACTTCGGATTTCATCAAAAATGCTCGGAACCGCTGTTACAATGTTATTCAAAACCGCCTTTTTTCTTATTCACATATGTTTCAAAACATGTTGTAATGAAACCCCTTTATGAAGTTCCACTCGGCCAATTAATGTATGTTTGCACTACACTCTATTTATCAACTTTCCCATATAGTCCACCGGCCAGGAGGGGCCCCCACGCACCCCCCCTCCCCCCCCCCCGTGGCAGAACGAAACTAACTTTTTTTCCATGTCTATTATGGAAATTTGAGTGGTAACAGTGTATAAACTGGGACGAAATGTGTGATTTTTACATATTTCCATGGGTACCCCCCCCCCCCCCCCCCCCCCCCCTCAGCCACTTATTCGCTGGAGGGTCACACCAAAAGGTGGATGTCCCCATATCTTTGGTTCTAATTATCGTGGAACCATAATCTTATTATCCTGGCCGGTGGACTAATATATTTCAATCGAATGACACAGTTGCATGCTTAAAGAATGCATTTTCGGCAATACTTTTCACTCACATAAAGTAATGGCGTCTCTAGAAAAAAGATGTGGAAAATACCAAAAATAACATTGACCAAATTCAAAATATTTGTCTTTATTTGAATTATCTTCAAATAATATTTTCATAGTTTGAAATCTATTCAATTTATCATCAGATAAGCGAATAACGAGAGAACTAACAGCTTAAAATGGCCAACTCACCAATGAATTATATGGAAAAGTTTCATGAAACAAAGCACGATATTTAGATCACATGGTCATGCTATCAACCATCAAGTTTTCAGAAGATGTATTAACTTCAAAATTAGAATTACACATTGATGTTTTGTTAATATTGAATGGACATGTTAATATTTGATAGACAGGAAAAAGATTTATTAATCAATATATTCAAATATTGATTTAATAAAAGATTACCAGGTATATCAAACAAGCACACAATTCACACCACCACAACACTCATGAGATAAGATATTAAATTCGCTCATTTTATTGAGCCAAGGCATTCAGCTTTCATTTCCTCAATGAACACATTATGATTTTGCAACTCACATGAAATTTGTTGAAATGTAAAAGTATATATTCTGATTAAAAGATATCTGAAAAGCTATATATATTTAAGCCTTTAAACGACCAACGCGGTTATTAGTTTTGTTAAGCTGTCTTGGTCTTTTTGCCGCCTCTATCTTGCGAAAAGAATCTCTTCACTGCACAACTCACTATCAAATAAATCGCAGGTCAAACCAACCACCCTACAAAATCAATGCTCCGTGCTAGTAGATGGTTGATAAGGGGAATTTGATAGCCGAAGTAAACGCCACAGTGCATTGCTATGTGTACTCACGATAGTATTAGACTGCTAAGACAATCTCTCAAGTATTGGATAGGTTGACATTAGGTAACTCTCTGAATTACATGGCCATATTATTTGACTTTATTCGATGCTAAAGATAGGAATATGTTAAAGGTTATTAATATTCTGAAAAGTCAAGTCATCATTCAAACCTTAACTTCTATGTACACAATGGAAGCAATGAACGTTGAAATATTTGCTTCACAGTTTTCAATATTTCAAAACAAATGACAAGAGTATGCAAATAACAAAACCTTTGATGATGAATATATCAAGTAAATCTAAACTTGATAGGCGCTGACTTATGATAATTAATATCATTAAAAGACTACTAGGTACAGATACATTTAGAAAAAACACATTCAACTTCATAAACTGAAACTTTTTTACCCACTGCAACAACGTTGCCATCCGTTACAGTTGTTATATAACTAGGTATGAAATGAAATTTGAAAACTGGTTTCACTAAATGCATTTATGAAAAAAACACGGGAAAACCTGGTAGAAAAAGCAACCACTTCAAACAGGTATCAGGAATATGAATAACTTACATATTAATATGGCTGTTTATCAAACACATAACTAATAAACATTCATTTGCTACCTAAAATGGTCTCCTTCTAAATGGGCTTATCTATGAATTTCTTTGTCTGTTAAGAATGCCATTGACTTTCCCTAAAATATTCCTGGACTTTACAAAGAATTAAAAAACATCATAACACAATACAATTTTGATAGACATAATATTTGTTCACGTCTGATTTCAAACCAGGGGCATCGGCTGGAACTGACGAACAGTTGGTAGTACTGCGCTGAAATTCAGAGTATCATTGCACCCAAACCTAACTGCGTATAGAACAGCTCTCCACTGACGACATAGTTGCCGGACCGGGATTCGAACAAAGGACCTCTTGATTCCGAACCAATCCCACTAACCAATGCGCTATAAAATCAATGATTGAATAACCGTCCTTCGAAAGAAGATTGGGCTTGTTGCTCACATGTACGGCTAGGCATAGAGACAGTACGACGTAGGTACGTTGACCCATTGATAGGCGTTAGTATATCGTTGGCCCGTTGTTTCCCCCCTTCAAAGCCTTACTTCTACCAGTAAGGGTTGTCAGTCTTGAAATTTAAGAAACTCTTTAACAGCCAAAAAAGTCCCTTCTAAACCGTCAGTTTGTTTTGATTCAACATTTTAAGTGGAGTTTCATGGTTTTGTCAATCATGAGAGCTGTCCTATATTCCAAAAGAAGAAGTCACTGTTTCACAATTCTTATTTGGTAAATGTAAGGTCTGCTCTTGTGTCATATACTTCAACTTAATCTCATTCTGACAAAAACAGCATATAAGTTGGCTCCAAGTTGGCAGGTGGTAAGCAGAACCAGAGGCATTACCTTCACTGATGCATCTGAATGCAAGACAAGAACATTAGATGTTAATGATCATCTTTAGTGACTGTAGTGTTTGTCTAATTAAAATAAGATTGACATTTTCACCAGGTAAAAAACAACTTTTGCATCATTTTAAACCTTTTTTTTGGTTTAAATGTTATCGATAATGAATAACAATATTACAATATGCCATGATCGTTGTTGCGTTACCTCCAGTAATATAAGTGTTGATATCCATTTCAGTTTCTTGGTTTTCATAATCATTCTGTACTTTTTTCTTGAAATAACCGGAAAAATGTGGACAAGGCATACTTCCAAAAGATGAGAGGCAGTCTTCTTTCTTAGCACAGTCAGAGCAGTCTGGTGGACAGGTATTTAGGCATTGTGCCGCGTAGAAGCCAACAACACAACCATGGGTGCACGATCCATTCTTGTTACATATTCCTGTCACGCAGTGTCCTTCACAGATGTTAACACAAGTCAGACATTGGCTCATCAAACTTGCAGGGAGTGTTACAGTGTCGACTACATGTATCTTCACACGTCTCGCCCCTGTATCCACATTTACATCAACCATGACAGTTCCCAGTGAACCAATCGCAGGAACCTTGAGCACATCCAGAAGAACACGCCGTGTTGCAAACTCGCCCATACAGTCCTCTACGACAGTCAGAAATGCATGCACCATCATGTTGATAACAAGCTCCAAAACACCCTGTACTGCATATGTCCTGACACTGGTCACCCCACCATCCAACATAACAGCCTTCCAAACATTTCCCAGACTGACGATCACAATCAGCCCGACCTTCATAGATTGAGGACCAGCAATTCTCAGGACAACGTTTATCACAAGATTGTCCATACAAGCCAGGTTGACACTGGATTCAGCGCCCAGAATCCTTTTCACAACCATACCAACAGGATTTGCACTGCTGATTACAGTCGTGTCCCCAATATCCGTCTTTGCATCCACTACCTTCTTCTGACTCGCATTGTGGGCAGCGCTTGTCAACTTCAAGATGGGTTGCTTTTATCATGCAAACTTGATAAAAACAACATAAAGCCGTATATTTGATTATGTGATTTCAAATTCTTTGATATTTTATTTTCAAATATAGTCATGCATTTATTCAGCCTTGAGAATGCCATGTTTATTGAAGCCAAATAACCAATAGTGATACATTAATGCGAAATCAGAACCATTACTATTTGTTAATAGTATTTCATTGACAAAAGAAGGCTTCTGTACTCAAATGACAGCAGAAGGAGCAAAAGTCGCTATCAAGATAATTTCAATGTCTAAAAGATATTGGTAGATCTGAAAGCAGGTTAATAGATTATAAACGCTCAGGCATGTTTCAATAATGTGTATGTACCTTTTGAACGTTGACATCAGACGTATTCATGACAATTCCCGTTAGGAAATAAAGATTGACACATTGTTAGAACTACCTTCGCAAAATACTTCCAGTTGTAGTCTCGAGAGGAAGAGAGAGTCTCGCACTTCAATTATTTAGTGTGACATTGAAGATGTCAAGTTTTGGAAATACAAAAAGTTATCACTTATTACCTATTTGATTATCATTCAGTAAAACCTATAACATAGTTAATACATATATTTATCTAAGCTCTTTATTTTGACCGTTTGAATTATTTGTTAATATAAATTTTAGGTAATGTCGTAAGAGACATGCACAGAATTAAATTTTTGTATGCTGATCCATTAAAAAAGATTACTTGATGATTGATGAATAAAAGATTTTTTTGAATTTACTACACATATCCATGTAGCTACATGATCAATTTACATACGTCGAATTATTTAAAGATGTTCGTACTACAATGGCGGCATGAAGTTTTTGCTTGAAATATCATTCTACGAATTTGATTATCTTAAAAAGTTTTTAATTTTACATACGCTAATGTAATTAACCGACAAGCATTGCAGTTTTCTTTTATCACACGGTGTCTATGTTCCTGTTGTAAAAATGTCCACGTTATCATTGCACTATGCCTTTTAATGCCTTTTTCCTTATTACCTTGCGCGCAATCCATTCATCTCATCCCTTGAAGATTTTGCTAGACCATCAGCACTGTTGATTCGCAATCTGCTTTCATTGTTAAAGATAATCTCCTGTTTCGTGGCTGACACAACTGAACAAAACTAACTCAGCCAAGTTTATATTAAGGCGTAGAAATGATTTTCAAGCGTGAACGTCATGTCTCAAAACAGTCGGTAGGTGTGGACCTCACCAGCACGAAGTCGTCTTCTTGCTGTCAATGTCTGTGGCGTGTTACCAATCTAACATTATTTCTTATAGCGTAGCCATTGATTCTTTTATTTTGTTATTGGTAGTTCCAATTCTTAGCATTGAATTTTAGTTGTGCTTGGAAAAATTGTATTTAGGGCATGTATTCTCTGATATTGATCTGATGACTAAAAACGTTTTGTTGTTTGGAAAATTTCAAGTGGTTTTTTTTAGACATGTGGTGTGGTTCTTGTTCATGGACAGAACGATTTTTACCGTTGAATACATGCTACACTTACAATATCTTCAGATATCATGTTAATGGGCGTTTAGATGTTCTCAAGGCACAATATCTTGTTATAGACTATTTGAAAAAAGGTTCGTTTGTTTTCCTCGTGAAAATGTCTTAAAGTGTGGATTTCATTACAATTATCTGTTGTTGAGGCTGCACAAGTCTGAACTTGCTGCACTCTTGGGGAGGTACTCGAGGTGCCTCCAAACAATCTACCTGTCTCAAAGTAGGACGTTTTAGACAAACTATCCCTATTAATGACATTCTGAAAGTATCCCTAACTTACTATCATCTTCTCGTCATAATGACCCAAGAAATAATGTGCAGAAATTACTAAAGATAATTTTAATGAAAAATGTGTAAATAAATGCAACGAATAGCTAATAAATGAAAAAAGCCGTCATAGAACTTCCAAACGTCTTAGAAATATTTAATTGATTTGAAAAGTTCATACAATTGTCATTGCAGTCATATAGAACCTAACACGCATCCCTTGATGTGTTTTCTGATTTGAGAACTTGCGAGGTGACCTTTCATTTCATCTAATCGACAATAAGGTATGAAATTTGTCAGAATCTTTCAAAATCTAAGCGAGTCCATAACTGGTTGAATCCAAGAAAGGGAAACGGTAATAAATTAGATTAGAAAACAAACATCACCTTTTTCAAACAGTTACCAGCCACTCAAATTCTGTCATAATCTAGGTTTGGCCTGACTCCATTGACATTAAGTTTACACGATAATGCCTATAGATGCCTATATCGCAGGCAATCCGTAGTCAATCTTTATTTCAGTACTCAGGAGGCCACAGGCCTATGATACTTGTACATTATAGTACATAGTACATCATTCTTAACATCATTGCTTGGTGAATAAATTCTGCAACATTCCGGATAACATTTACATTCAAACAATTCATTTAAGAAGAAAATTTATACCATGCTGTCAACCAATGGCGTCACAGGAACAACGACGACTTAGCATTGTCAAAATTTTCTTTATTAAATGTCATACTCACAATGTTCAAAAGTTTGTACAGAATGATCATTTTACAATAAATCATCATCACAATAAAACTATAAGCGAGGGTATTAAAGTAAAGAATGGAAAAACGCCTTATCACCAAGAAGAGAATATATCTACATTAATAATTAATAAAATATGCATTACAATATAAATGAAAACATATCGTATAAATACAAGTATAAATAACATACAAATTTTTTCCAATTCAAAATTACAAATCTCAATATTTGCATGATTTGTTCACCACAAGACCGTTTTAACAGATTTTAAACTTATTTCTATAACAAAGTTGCTGGGAGTATTAATGTAGGAATTTTAATGATATCTTATAAATGTTAGACAAGGCATAATATGATGTTTTCTAAAAGTTAAAGTACTTTGATTACTGGACAAAAACATCATGTCTACCGTGTGAATGAATGAGTTATAGTGGTTGTGTAGGGAGTCGGATAAAAGGGCCAACAACAACAACAAAAACAACAACAGCAGCAATAATAATGGAAAGCAAAACTTTTATGATGTACGATATAATGTTTTTGTTGAATCATTGTTCATAGCTTAACATAAAACATCGCTAAGGCGCTTTACAGTGACCATGTTGTAGAGTCTATTGCTGATGATTGAATGGGCATTCTAATTCAAATGGGTTTTGACCCCTTTTTCTAATAGAAGCAGGAATAGGTGTATTTGAATGTAGCTGTTTAGTTCCAAAGAATCGATGCTATTTTGTGAAAACGATTGTCACCTTTCGTCACAGTTCTGGTTTTAGGATGAACTGTTGGAGGTAACGAGGAGCTGTGCCATTCAGCTCTTTATGGGCATAAGTTAGGATCTTGTGCTGAAATCAGAGGTTACCTGGTAGCCAATGGGAGTGTAGAGACATGGTCGGATAACCTGTCAATATTCTGAGTTTAATGCACACCAACCGTACACTGGCTTGCATGATATTGAAACACAATTCCGACCAAGTGACTAGGTGCACATTGTCTATGCACTTGCAAGTTGATATGAATATATATCATTCGTTAGCCTTTCAAGACCCATATTAACTCAGCTATAATGTATGTTTACTCTGTATTTTTATAAACTACGGTACGCTGATTTTTGTTTAACGAAGACATAACATAACGCACTAATGCACACCAATATTTCGTAAACACAACGAATTCGCCAAATACTGCATCTCTATCGACTATGAACGATACGCACTCAGGCAATCCACCTCGTAACTTATTAAGCAAATATACACATTTTCAGTAGTAAAGTTGATTTTTAAAGGCCGGAAGTATTTAACGCAAAGCTGCAATAAATCCGCATGAACAACGATTTCGGAAATAGAACCAGAAACCACAAATGCGGAAACGGCAGCCACATAACAATGCTCCTACAATGTTACTCAATAGGTTGATGTACAATATTGCTTTAAGAAACTATATTTCATCCTTTGTTCCCAGTTCAGAGTTTGGGTAAATTCAATAGCTTACATTACTATTTCAGCCGTTTTAAGTATATCAAGTGCTTCCAATATATCAAATCTTTGAAGGGCTGTCAGCTAAAACAGGAGCTTAAGCAGTCAAACAGAATATCTGAGGTGCTGACAGATTGGTCGACGAATTTGAGTTGCAAAGAGAATCTCCCAAGATAAAACCCCAAACACTATGTAGCTGTGCATTGCGGTCTAACCAAGGAGCATCGTCTTGAGCTAGCAAACCATGGACATTACTGCGCTGCAAGTCAGTGTAACCCTAACTTCCCTTTATGTAGAACAGTTCATTATTGCAGAAGTCTTGGGATAGGTAATCAATGTTGAGATAACAAATCAGATAACAAAGGATGCACTGCAAAAGAAGGACATAAGGAAATCCTATACCTACCTACTGATCATGATACTTTGTATCAAGTCTAATGAGAATCAATATAAACCGCTGTTTATGTAATTATCAAAAACCTTAGGTAAAGCTCGGATAGCACTGATATATAGGCACATATAAATTTGATAATACCAACGCTTAACCAACAAGGTATATGACATATAAAGATAGTAAAGTTTTTCATATATGCCATTGTTTGTTTTGTTGAAAGATGTATTGGCAGAATGTCCAATAAGAATAACTCCACTTTTGATATAGAATTAAATAATATTTTGAGCAGAAGGTTAATCAGACAAAACGTTTATGACATGAAGAACTCAAATTAGGCAATTACTAGATAGAACAAATGGCATTTTCCAAACCGACCTTAACTACTTAACTGATATATTTTCAAAACAAAACATAATTCATAACTGTGAGAAATGAACTTCACGGCATGTGAAAACCTCCTCATCTGTGTCGATCTGGCGATTAGAGCGATTAAACTCCACATAGGCAACTGATCAACAGAACAAATGACAATCTCCTAAATGATTCACCTGAAAGATAAAAAAAAGTGATAAAAGACATGTTTTAAACAAATATTTGTGATGTCCTCAGGGAACGCAATGATCTGTTATCTAATATGACTGATTGGGTTTTGGTCTAAGATTGATACAATAAGGATTCTATTTACACATGTACATGCACAGAAATGTAAACAAAAAGTGATATTTGATTTATATTTGATATTAGCATTATTTTGTCACGCTGATCCATTGGGGCGAAATTGCCCTCTATATCTTAGGCAGTTTTGCTGAAACGATCTACCGAAGCAAAATATTACCTCCATTCAAATGAATTTCCACATCAAATTCAATTTCTCTGACTTCTTCTTTTATCTCGACAATTTTCAGCACATCATCGGATGAGTGTAGATCGCCCTGACCCGGCTCTTCTTCAATGCAAGGACAGCCTGGTTCTCTCTTAGAAGCAGAACAGTCCAATGGACATGATCGAAGGCATTGAGCACCATGGAAACCCGCTTGACATCCATCAACACACGAACCATTCTGGTAACACATTCCTGCCACGCAGTGTCCCTCACAGATATTAACACAAGTCAGACATTGGCTTTCATCATCAAACTTGCAGGGAGTGTTACAGTTGCTGCTACATGTATCTTTACACTTCTCGCCTGTGTATCCACATTTACATCCACTATGACAGGTACCAGTGAACCAATCGCAGGACACTTGATCACATCCACGAGAACAGGGCTTGTTGCAGAATCGTCCAAACAGTCCTTTCTCACAGTCAGAAACGCAAGCGCCATCTTCATGGTAACACGCTCCCTGACACCCTGCACGGCATCTCTTATGACATTGTTCGCCCCACCATCCAACATCACAACCTTCCAAACATTCTGCAGTGTGACGTTTACAATCAGCCTTATCTTCATGGATAGAAGACCAGCAGTTCTCAGCACAGAGTTTGTTACAATGTTTACCAAAGTAGCCAGGTTTACACTGGAAACAACGTCCAGTTTCCTTCTCACACTCGCCATGCCAGCAGTTGATGCAATCTTTAGTGCAAGTGTGTCCCCAATAACCATACTTGCATTTTATGCACTCATCTGCTTCACATTGCGAGCAATGGACGTCACATACTCCATGCGTTGGGTCCAAATGGCAAACTTAAAAATCAAAATGGAAATGTTTAAGACTCATTTTAAACACAAATAATTAAGGCTTTTATATAAACTGTTAAACATAAAACTTTTCACTACTTTAACGGTTATATTACACCTTACAAAAGGAATAATCCATATTAATAACTTAGTTAATTAAGAACAAGTTATCAGGGAATTAAAACACAAATATTGAACATCGAAGAACTTGAAGAACTTTATGTAAATTTTAGTGTTTATGGTATTATTGTTTTAAATTTTGATGGACTATTTATTTTTAAAAGTATTTTTAATGTAAACTTTCCTTTACTCACCGGACAGGAGAAAGGCTACAAATGATATCCCATCAATCTGAAACTTAGAGTTAACAAACTGATTCAAATACATCTAAAACTTGAAAATATACGACGGAGACTGGCAATGATTTTCCGAACAGAAGAAAGATATGTGATGTAAAGTAGAACATAAACCTTTTTCCTTCTTGACATTGTTTGCTGTACTTTATGACATTTACATTTGCTTCTTATTTCTCGGACATTGCATTGCTGTATGTTCAAGACCAAAACTGCACAGATTTATAGCGTAATTCGTCACTGCTGATGCTTTCATTGTGTAAAATCCTGAAAGCGTGGATTAAAGGTCACACGTGGTAAAACGTGACAATTTACTTAGCTCAGATCCAAGTTATTTCTTTGCAACCTATCAAACTCCATTGTCCATAACGCTTTTGATTCTAATCTCGTCATAATCTGCACGCGTGATTTCGTGAAACAGCGGTTTAATATTGCACAATAAATCAGCTTTGTCATTCTGGGACTCCTCAAACTTGTATTTCTTGTATTCATGTTACATACAGCGCAAATATTACTAAGTTTGGTGTAACGCCTTTAAACAAAAATGAAAATCACGTTGACTGATGTGTTTCTCACTGACTTATGAAAAGCAAATTATTTTGTTATCAGTGTTTAAATTCATCTTTCAACTAAGTGAACTGAAGAAAGGAAAAATGCAGATTATTGCCGATTTTTCATTAAAATTTTCATTGTTGTCACTCACGTTAAGATAAAGTGTATCCTTTGTCATTTCAAATCTGATAGTGTATTGGATTTTTGGTTTTCCCTTTGTTTTTTTTCTATCAGAAATAGTAGTCTCCCATGTCACTAATAGATGAAAATGCACAAAATGCTTTAGCTATATTTACAGTCGATACAGTAGATTATTGCTTCTAAATAAGAGGCCTCGATTCTCTATCTAAATGATATCTATGTACAATTATTCTTTTACACGTCACAACATTTGTACTTTAATTACCCAAAAGGAATATTTTATCTATATGCGAAATCTTTAAAACTGTATAGCACTTGATATGCCGGTATATTCATACTACTACAAGTCACGATATCAGTGATTTAAACAATCGTACCTTCAAAGTCAAGATGTTTCATGGGGAAAAATTACTTGTGTTGATATCTGTGCCACTTGGCGCTTTGCCTGTTGCCAATGTAACCAAGAATCAATGTACCCATTATCTTACTCTTGCACGTTGGGCATGAGTACGTATTACACTAAACTGCACACATTATGACCATACAAACATACCTATCATACTATAGCAACCTTACATCTTAAACGATTAACGATCTATGATAGCTATTGAATTAATACTTGTTAACATTTTTTACGGATTTCTGTATCATTTGTTACATTTACTGAAATTTATGAATGTTGTTTACTATTTTGATATGCATGCATGTTAAATAAGTTTAACAAAAAGCAAAGATGGATAATTTTGTCTTATTTTCGTTTTGATAGAAGGGGTAGGTAATATATGGTAGATATAAAGTATTGCTTACTCGGGTCTCGGTAGGCTCATATGATTTATTCGATTATCTGTCTCCAATAGTAAAAACCTTGAATAAACCCTTGATCAATAATGCTCGATTTATGTAAATGTATGCATTATTTTCGGAGGTTATAAATACTAATGTTTGTGTAATGTAAGTCTCAATAAAAGGTAGAGGGACAACGGGTAGTCAAGTATCTGATAAGAAGAATGGAAACATTTTCAAACGTTTAAAGTGGCTGTAGCAAGGGAAGTACTATGCTGATTTGAAATGAATAACGATTTTGATGTCTTTTGTGTATTATTTCTAGATAGAAGTCAAGAATTCTTTTGAGTTTACTTCACACAATTGCACCCTCAAGCTATATTCACTCAAAAGTGACCGCATATAATTTTGATCTATATATCGATATCAGCCATACTTATATGTAGATAGAATAATTGCAAATGGTTGTCACTCCTGTTTTTAATCTATACATATCAAGATTCTTGTCAATATGATGAGGGCAATGTCTTCAAGAAATACTTTGAAATGATCAAACGAGGTGGAAAGCTTAAGATTAGGATTTTTTTTTATTGAACTCAAAGATATACAGCTGCATATTAAAAGTTTGTTCACTTACTACTTCAACTTAGTGCAAATATCATTTGATTTGGGTTTGCTTTGAAGATCAATAAAACAACTTCAGCAGAACTAACAAAGGATTTCCTATTTTCAATGTGTAGAATAGCCATTGTTTTACTTATTCTGGGATCGTCTAGTATTTTTGGCATGATTGAATTTACATAAGAAGTTACATTTTCGAAATTCAGACTGCCTTAAATTTCGATTAAAATACTCAATTTCGACTTTATGAGATGAAAATCAGCAAACTCATATTGACTTAATGCAAACAAAAAAGATGACTTTGTTGAACTGTTGTTCACTTATAAAAGGATTTTGTAGAGAAAAACTAAAAATTACTGTTTTCGAAATTTAGACCTTTTTTCACTTCAATGACCTGCCTAAAACGATTACTGTTGGGTTTGGCATACGATTGCGTTAAGGTGCAATGGATACTCACTCCTATATTGAAAATTCAAATTCATCCATTTCTTTTTCGCATTGCTACGGTGCCTTAAAGACATGCCAAATAACATGATATTTGCACTATGATACGCAGTTATTTGAACAACCTTTTGGCCTTACTGTCATTATCGAATAGAATGAAGTTTCAGTACTATATAAACATTGTTAACAAGCATTAACAAGCTCATTCGCACAGGACAATGTTTCTGAAGTCCACATGTGGGTCGCATTTGCAGCAGGAAACTGTCCCACGGGAACCTGTACAAACTTAGAAAGATGTTAAAGCAGTTTTGATCACATAGTAAATTTATGATCCGTGATGAACCCCTTCGACATGCTATGTACAGCTGCATATCAAAAGTTTGTTCCCTTACTACTGTACTATTTAGTGCAAATATCATGTAATTTGGGTTTGGTTTGAAAGTAAATAAACAAACTTCAGCAGAACTGATAAAGTATCTTTCATTGTCAATGTTTAAAATAGCCATCCTTTGAGAAAAAACTCATCAAAATCATATTGACTTAATGCAAACTAACAAGCATGCCTTTTGTTTAAATATGTTTATAACATTTAAAGGATTATATGAATAAAAATAAAAATGACTCTTCTCGAAATTTTGACCCCTGGTCACTTCAGTGAACTGTCGAAAGCAATTACGGTTAAATATGTACGATGGCATACGACTGCGTAAAGGTGCAATGGCTCGTCTCTTCTGTATCGAAAATTTAGAATTATGCGTTTCTTTTTTTCGCAAAGGTACTATGCCTCAAAGCAATGCCAAATTACCTGATCTTTGTACTAGGAAATGCAGGTGAACAAACTTTTGGTATGCAGCTGTACATGTACGAGTCTATGAGTGGCCTGGCTAGAAATATGCCGTTCCTGGTGCAATAATGACACAAGCTCTGCTACAAGTTGAACAGCAATGCGTCTTCCACGTATGTCACGTCCCGGAATATCCAAATTATGTTTTATTGGGTTCAGATCGGGACTGTAAGCGCAACATTGTAGCGGTAGTTAAGCTACTGCCAAAAGAATCTGTCACCATTCTCGCTCTAGAATAGACATACATTATATACAAATTGGTCTCCTGCGAAGAAGAATAACCAGGAATATTCTATACCTTCATTTCTCAGCATTTTGTTAAACCCCAACGATGACAAGTTCCAGTTTACAATCGTATGAGACACCGCCGCACCCCAATTCTAATATGTTGGTTGAATATACATAAGTGCTAAACCTGAATTAGGTTGTCACTAAAGACAAATTGTGCTATCTACAATATTTAAGATGCTGTTTCTTATCCAATGTTTTCCCTTCCCAAATGAACCATAAATATTTCATGAATGTAGCTGCAGTTTTAAAAAATACCATTGTGACATTATTGCTGTCGTTAGCCAAACAGTATTAAAGTAGTTGACTTTCACATAAATTCCATAACCAACGATGGTACTGTTAATTTCAACCAATGATGTAGGAGTATCTGATTAAGTTGATTCAATATATATTTTTGAAGTTCACAAGCCAGTGAGATAGTTATTTCTAATCAAGTCTTACGGTTAGAATTAAAAAAGGGGCGGCATAATAATTCACTAGATGTTCAAAAATCTTTGAAAAAACCCATTATAGTGATATTTAATACAATCAAGGGTGTGGGATAGTGCAGTGGTTAGCGCGTTCGGCTTCGGATCAGGAGGTCCGTGGTTCGAATCCCGCCAGGGTCTCGGCAACTTTGTCTGCAGTAGAGAACTGTTTCAACACGCAGTCAGGTTTGGGTGCAATGCTACACTGAAATTCAGCGCAGTACCACCCATGGTTCGCTAGTTCCAGCCGATGCTCGCAGGTTTCACCGCAATGCATAGCCACAATGGTGTTGCGTGCTTTCTCCCTGCAACAATACTAGCAGCCGAGATATTAGTGAAATAATCTTGAAAGCGGCGTAAAACACCAACTCACCTCACCTAATACAATCAAAATGAACAATACATTTGAAATATACGTATCCAATATAAAATTGATCTCTCTTTTCATATTTATTTATTTGCTTAAAGAAAAAGCACTATTTCTCACAACTGGAAACGAACGCCTGGAAATCGGTTCAGGGTAAGATAAAGATTTATTTGATATTTCAGGTCGATGTGAAATTAGCTAATATCAAGTAGATTGTTTTACTCACAAAGACGATCAATGTAATATAGTGAACAAAAAAAATCAGGGAACATACAAGTCTTAAGAGTATGTTTGAACGATATATGTCTTGGACAAAAAGTCATAACTTTTGAACTGGATGTGATCACTGCGCCAAAACGCACCCAGATGAAGTTATGCATGTGCAGTGCGTGAGAATCGGTCATCATTACACTATAAAAGACGGAATCGTTTTCTCGAGTCATTGAATCAATGCTTTGCAGAAGAGAGAAACATGCCTCGACAGTACCTAACAGAGAACCAAAAAATGGCAGGCAATTGGCAGCATAAGGGGTGGAATTTCAATTTGCCAAACAGCCAGGATCCTTAACAAGTCGAAGAGCGTCATTTCCAGACTTTGGAACCTTTACCGAGAGACAGGTGATGTGAAGATGAGACGTGGTCAAGGAAGACAACTGAAAACCAATCAGCGGAATGATCGTCATATACGACTGATTGCACTCAGAGACAGGTTCAGTCGCCCAGTGGTTGGAGTCAGACTTACAGCACAACACAAGCGCTTACGTGTTGAATGGGCCAGGCGTAATGGTGCAAGACAATTACGACACTGGAGACACACCATGTTTTCAGATGAATCAAGGTTTGATTTGGACTTTGAAGATGGTCGCATCCGTGTATGGAGACGCCGCAATGAACGCCATCACGCGTGTACTATTCGTCAACATGATCGCTATGGAGGGGGATCCTTAATGGTGTGGGGCGGGATCACCTACGACAACAGAAGTGAATTGTTGTGTTTGGATGGACGTGTGACAGGTGTTGAGATGAAGAGAGATGAAGTTCTGAGGACTGTTGTCATACCGTTTGGTCAATGAGTTGGAAGATTATTTGAGTTCCAGCACGATAACGCCAGGCCTCACACTGCAAATGTGTCGAGGACATTTCTCAAGCAAAACAACGTAAACGTCCTTCCATGGCCGTCTAAAAGTCCTGACCTAAATCCTATCGAACATCTGTGGGATGTCTTGGGTCGTCGTGTACGAGAACTGCTGATGAAGCCACAAACTTTGGATGCACTATTCAACGCACTCAGAAATGAATGGAATGCAATTCCCCGTGCTGTGATCCGGAAACTCATTCAAAGTGTGCCAAGACGATGTGCCGCAGTGATTCAGAAGCATGGGGGACACACCAGATATTGATATTTTCACTCGTTGTCAATAAAACCTTGTAAATCTGAATAAATAATTGCTAACACTTTGCTATGTTCCATTATTTTTTTTACTAAGTATATATTGAACAATAGAAAGGATATTAAATTTTCATTTCGATAATATCTTTAATATCTAAAAGGGTAAAATGGATAAAAAATTACGTACATTCTTAATTTTTTGATAAAATATATTCGCTGCGAGGCGTACCTAACAGGGGTTTGATATTAATTGGATCGAAAAACGAAAAAAATAATCTCACTGAATTGTCAAGTGAATGTTGTCATGAAAAAATAACTCTGAAACTGTCGGCCTGTGTCTCTCCAATACAGATTAACTGATTGGCATATGGTCTTGTTATGTGTAAAATATAAAGCTGAATGTAATGCAAAAAGATTATATATGATTTAATTCTTTACGACAATGAGATGATGAGTTGTAGAAATCAATCCCGTTATTCGATGGAACAAAGGCTGGTGTACCTATACAACAGAGGGTGAGATGGGACAAACCATTTATACTTGATAAAAGACAACATGCTAATATCCGGAAGAAGAATACAAGTCAAACCGTTTTGCATCCGTGTACGGTCATAAAAGATAAAAGTGAATACAAAATATACATAAACTGAGGCAAAATCAATTATTCATTTAAAAAAATCCAAACAAAATATACGATTAGAAAATATTCTAAGCAATCTTATAATTAGAAACAAACATGTATGTGTGAGCATAAATACCGTTCAAAGAAACATATATCTCTGATCATTAATACCGTTATTGTTGATAATCTGAATTTTGCCTTATGAAAATAACAATAAAACACGCTTGATTCGGGACCAGTTTATTTGAAACAGAATACAAATAAAGAGACGATGAAGCTTAATCTTTAAAATCGTATTAGAGTTATTGTACACCTTTGCTTTTTTTTAAAACAAATGCAATTCTCATTGCATAATCATTTGTATCAAAACCAGGAAAACTTTAGCAATACATGAACTTCTCAGACAAGTCATATCTTCACAACTTTACCTTTTTCAATATGTAATCAATTGTTAATCGCTACATTTGCGCATCTAAAAACTGCTGTTTCTCTTTTCCGGTAAGCATATTGTCAATTATATTTGAGCCTTTACATTTTATGACTTTGAAATATAATTTTGGGATGGTATTGACAAGCCACGGATCAGGACAAACGCCGATTTTCACTTCTTATTCTATATATTCAATCTAAAGATATAGAAAACTAGTATTCTTTCAATGTTTACAGTGTCAATTTATTACTAAAATGAGACCAATGCTTTTTAGAAATGATAACCAGAAAACTAGTTAATGTTGGGATGCTTCAACTAATGAAATTAAACGATATTTGAACTTGTACAAGACATTGCTTAGTCAATTTCATGATCGTTAAAGACATATTGTTTTTATATTTGATGATACAAATCCATGAAATAAATTGATACACAGGTTATATTTTCCTTGAATTACTTCACTCATAATTTATTTTTTTGTGCAGCCGAATTATTTTTCCCAATACGTTCAGTTAAAGACAGATACTCGCATAACTTTAAGTTCCAAAACTCTCTTGTCTAAATATTAATAAACTAGAAATGTAGAAAACAGAAAATGAAACTGGTTTGAAAACGATATTTAATAAATCGTTAACATGATAGTATACATCAAAAATGATATCCGTTGATAATTGTAAATTCTTGTCGAAAACAACGATCGACCCACTGTCAACAATTAAATCAACAAATGTCCATTAAGAAGCAATCTTCAACGTTAAAAGTATCCCAGGCTGCATCTGTTGTGTTGGTGAGTTCACTCGCTAGGATGCAGTTCGGGGACTGAGAGGAGCTATAACTGAATACAATACAGGGCTGAGTTTCGTAACAGGCAGTTGCACATTCCGCTTTGTATGAGACACTGAGAGTTGAAACTGGCGTCGATACTTTAGTTGAAAATGTCCGAATAAACCTCATTCCTGCAAAGAAAAGAAAAACGAGTTCGAATCTTGCCCATGTTTTATTTTACTTCGATATGTTATGCTGTATGATTAAGGTGCACTTGCTATTTATCAATATATTTTCTTCTTGTTCAATCTTACAGTATTAAGATGTGCACGAAATACAGCATACATGTAATTCAGCGTGTGACTAAAATAGAAATCGTTATGAATAGTGAAATGCAATTTGAGTGGCCTCAGCCCAATCCAAATGGACGTCGTCAAAAAGCAGATGTAAGTAAACGTCAAGAACCTATTTTATATAAACAGGATGGATAAAACACTGCCGCATTGGATTCGACAGAAATCATCAATGGTGTTTATAAAAACAAAAAAAATTATCATATCAATGACTTGAATCATTTGAGTATTCAAGGTCATTACACTTGGTCGCTTTTGGAAACCATAAAAACATATTTCCCACTTACTCATTAAACTGTTCATTCCAAATGTTCTAACGGGTTCGCCTTTTACTTCTACTTCTTTGATGACTAGGTAACCGTTTTCCTCCCTCCAGATCCGAATGTATCTTACAGGCGTGGCGGCAGTGCAAGTAAATACAAGCGTCTGGTCACGGTGGTCGGTGCTTGGCCATTGTCCACACACGATCAGCGGGCCTCTATTGCAGACCATGTCATAACTGGTAATTGCAATCTTTGCGTTGTTAATTGAAACCGCTGAAAAACAAATTTTATGGCTCATAAACTTAATAAACAATTATGTAATGCACGTTGAAACACCACTAAATATCACTAGGTTATGGGAATTTTGAATATGAAGTCACAACAATTTCCTTACGGTTTGATAAATTGTCAACTTCACTTATATCGCGGCTGCTAGTATTTTTGCAGAGAGAAAGGCCGCAACACCATTGTGGCTATGCATTGCGGTGAAACCTGCGAGCATCGTCAGCAACAAGCGAACCATGGGTGGTACTGCGCTAAAATTCAGTGTGGCATTGTACCCTAATCTTACTGCGTGTAGAACAGTTCTCTACTGCAGACAAAGATGCCGAGCCCCTGGCGGGACTGAACAATCGAAATTTATAAATTGACACAGAGTAAAATGCCAAAGTACAGATATTTTCTTGTTTTCAGTGATAGTCGAAAAACGACTATGTAAATCCTAAAAAGACATTATTTTGCGTTCCAATAACATGTTTAAAAGTTAAATCACCCACTTAACACTACCAACCAATAATTGTGTCTGCTGTCAATACGTTGTCAAAATCACTGATTCGCGCCATTGTCCGGTTTTCGATCAAAACATGACGCGACTTCATCCTTTTATTGTCATTAAACTATACTGACAATCATTAAGATTGAATAATACCATTGATGAAAAATGTCATTTGACTCGAACAACATATCCTGAGCCCTTTTGATGAATCTGAAAGTATTCGTCCACACATTACAAAATCACAGACGCAGAAAAAGGCTTTGGATGCAAGTTCTATGATTGGCTAACGTGTTTGAACGTGCGAATTACAAGAAAATCCAAGATCGTGCAATGAAAACTACCTCGCTGGATAAAATTACATCCCAGCAATGAAAATGCGGCAGTGAGAGAAATTATCATTTTTGGGGAATGTAGTCGATTAAAATCGGACTGATTTATGTGAAAATATGTATCTTGTCTTCATTGGTCCAAAGAAAATATATCAATAATTATCATATATGCTCATATTGATAATTATTCAAAACTAGAGTACACAGTATAGTGATAACCATGAAGGCCAAACAAACGTTTGTTAGAAGGTCTTGTATTGTCTTGAGGTTTTGGTCAAGACGCACAACTGGACAGGAAGCATTGACTTGTTGAGCGATGTACTGACTACCCACATCAAAAACTGCTAATTCTTCAGGGTACCACGGTTATATTAAGCGTTCGAATTATCATAATTCACGATTAAAACATGTTGTCATTACCATAACCATTCTAGGCTGATACACCTACACTTTAAACAGAAAGAACCAGAGCAAAGAGAAGAAACCGGAAGCGGGCGATAACTCCCAATTATGCTCCGTTCAACACCCTCACACATTGAGACCCAATCTCGCCATGATGCACGTAGTGAATAATTATCACTAAGATGACAACTATGAAAATTACTCTGAATCCTTCAAAACCCATCTAACTTGAATAATTTTCTGGTCTAAGCCTTCACTGAAATAAATAATCGCCCGGGTCCATTAGTCGTCTCAATTATGTATGCATAAACACCATGTAACAACAAACAAATATAAAACGTGTATGTAAATGTTTTCAGATGGCATACCCATATCGTTTCTCAGTTATGAGAAAACGCTTGCCAGGAATATTTTCCAACGCCGCAATGGCTGAAATATTGCCCCAGCGGCGTTAAACAATAACGCATTCACTCACTCACTGAATATATCCCCTCCTATAATAATATCCTGATCAAATCCGCAGTATGAAATATATATAAGTCAGATCATTATTATCGAATGTATCTCCTGCGCTGCTACTTACACCATGTTCCACTGTCGCTGGTGACGCTGATGTTAGAGACGATGTAGTAACCCTGCAGGTCAACTTGCCAGTAGGTCTCGTCCTGACGTAATGTGGAGCTCGGAATGGTAGTCTTGCTGCCGTCCACCGCCCAGTTGCAGTTGTGTGTGTTGCCACTGCCGCTGTGTGTGTTAGACTGGATACACGGCTTGTTAAGGGCAATGTTGGTATCTGGAAATAACACAAAGTTACATGATTTTTGCGTTACCACTGCCACTGTATGTGGCAGACGATGCAGGGATTTTTTTAGGCAATGTGAGTTTCTTGACGGAAAACAAAGTGGCATGGTTTGTGTTTATTACCTCTACCATTCCGTATCTAAGTATAAAACACGGCCTGACAAGGATTTGATGATGATAGAAAATACATTGACTTGGTGATGACGATGCTGATGATGACGAGGATAAAATGAAGGCAAAGGGCTAATCTGCAGGAACATTTACCAATTGATTTTGACATAATAGAAAGTAGTATACAGGAATTGATTGTAATAATTAGTACATTCACGATTAAAGGAATTAAGGTATATTCTTATTACATTACTTTGTGGAAAATTTTCAGGAAGGTTTTTCTAAAAGATAGATCTTGATGCGCTTTTATGTATTTTTTTTCATGATAACAAAGTCAAACGAATTGAAGTTGACTTTGCGCAAAACAAACGTGGCTTTATATTCATCACTTCAGTCTTAAAAATAGATTTATGGCATTCCTTCATGTATTTCTTGATCTCAATACGGTACTTAATATTTATAAAGTTAAAAGACAAATTTTAAGCTCCGGATACAAATTAGTACAATAATAATATGATTTCACAATATTTCCCCCCTAAAAGCCCCCAAAATGTAAATAATTTGTCATAATGAAAACAAAACTTAAAGTCACAATATATCTCTTAACCGAAATATTCCACAAATCAAAATCACTTATGGGGCGGACAAAATTCACAACCTTTTGCCAGAAATATAAAACAACAACGTCTTTAAATGCATATTCTGTGTTATGTAAATGTGGCTATCCGATCAAATTTAATGACAAGTTTTGAAAATATGAGCTGTAAGGATTCTTTTATTACAAATTCACTTATTTGAATAAAAGATAAGGCGAAGAAATTAATATAGGAGGTCGTAAGGCTATGAAAATGATTAGAAATACCAACTATAATTATATATATAACGGCAAGGAAACGTATCATTATTTTAATTTAAAGTACGATAACTAAATAAATAGGATGCTGATAGTAAATTATGCAGATTGCATTCGTAACCTGTTTTTGTTAACTTGTAAAAGATCATTATTAATGCATTTTGGAGAAAAATGTAAGAATAAAAAATTGATGCTTGTGAATTACAATTAGAAATTTGTGATTCATTACTTGAAACTTCTTTCCTGAAACACAACTCATAGTGAATGAAACATTTACATGACAAGATAAGATACCTTTTAAATTTGCAAATATTCATGCGAATAATGAGCACAAAAGAATTTCAATCTTGACAACTATTTGTTTATAAACCTGAAATAAAATAAGTTAATCTTACCTGCAGTAATTACTACCTCGAACAGAAGATAAACGAAGAAAGCTGATGCGTGCATGCTGTATCCAAGACTCTCTGGAAGCAATGCGTCGATGTCTTCAGGCAAAACAAGAAACCATAGCACATCAGTCCAATATATCGACAATCCAAATCAATAGGTGAATAGATGACGCCAAATCCTGTCAACTACATTGTAGAACAACACTAGCATTTTATTGACCAGCAAATCAGAATGCTTCTCAACGTTCCTCAACATATGGTGATATTTTTGTCGGTTATTTATATACGGTTGCTGATATTGTATAAATAATTATGTTTAAAGCTTTTGAACAGAAATGACTGACAACTTTTAAATCACCCTAACAGCAAATTCTGCAAAGGCATTAACTTCACTGTAGTCAATTAGTTGTCTCCAAAGATAGTTCCATAAGGGAAGCTTTAGTCATCCAGACCCTATGGCAAAATATTAACGGAGCCTTCGTAAGTCTAGAAAATGTTGGCAAATCTAGTTGCCTCAACCATACCTGGAAGTAAGTATTGTACAGGTCTCCTTTTTTCAATATCATCTCATACAAAATATTGAACAATACATTTTTAGTGAAATCTTTTTTTCATGGACTATACGTTAGTCTAGGGAAGCTTTTCTCGAAGTTTGAAATTTGGATGTACTCCTAGGATTAAACGGTATTTGAACTATGAATGAGAGTTTCTAATCCTGATTTGCATGTACAACATTGTGTTGAATTGGTTTCCAGGTGAAGGGGACGCCCTGGAGTTGCTGAACCTTATTATCCGCATCCTGCTAAATCAGCGTTATGAATCCGCTCTCGCTCTTGTTCTCTTTCAAGCCAAAACCCACATATCACTAGCTGGTTAAGCCATTGAGACGACTCGCATTCAGCAACAGCGGCACAATCCGGATGGAAAAATACGTTGAGTTCAAGCTAGTAGCTTCAAGCTCCTTAATTAACGTCATTTCATTGGCTGAAAAAAATAACAGGTGAGCAAATCCATCAAAAAACATCAAGCCGCCAGCCATACGAAGGATCAAGCCCAAAAGAGATCAGGGTATTAGAAAGGATTGAGAGCGGATTCGTATACGCTGATTTAGCAGGATGTAGCATCCTTTTACCTATATGCTTAACCCTTTGCCTCTTGGTTGGTTTTCATTGATTCAGCCCTCACCGCTGTTTGGAAGTAGAGAAATTTGTTCATCAGAATGGTGCAATGATTAATATCATGACATTTCAACTTTGAAACCGGATCTCAATCCTATTTATCACATTAGGTATTCTGGCGGTGAAAATTTAAAGTAAGTTTGAAAATACTGGAGTCAGCATTATAAAGGTGTGACAGTGCGATTACTCATGATTCAATAATTAAGTGTTGTTAGGGGAAAGGGGGCAATATGTGGACAAATGGATGATATGCGTATACATCGACAGGTACTTTATTGTAGTTAATAGACAAATTATATAATCTTATTATCACCAAAAGACTTGCAAGCTCATTAATATCATGCCGTTAAATTTTTCGCAAATGCATATTGGGCTCCTACCGGGCTCAATTATTATAGTACTTCACTTCAGCATAATCTCTCAAGTCTAATGTCTGCCTTCCTAGCTTTATAGCAAAATTCGATATGCCGTGATAAAACATTTCTCTTCGTATTTACATTATGCTCTTCAAAAAAGGAGTTTTCAGCGCTGTATTTTGCCTAGAAACCAAACTACAATTGCAACCAGGGTTTGCGTCAAATAACACTTAGATATTGTAGAAATATTGACATTATGAGTAAGCCGCTTAATTTCTTTCATTACAGATCCGTCATGTGTTAATGTGCGTTTCAATAGATTCCCCAATTTTTAAAGTACTAATTGACTTCAGTGATTTAATGAGATAGATCATATGGAAACAAACTTTAGGGTTTCTCAGAACTAGGCAAATCAATATTGTCATTATTGTACTTTTGTAGAGCATATTTTAGCATATCTATTGGTGTGTGATTTTTGAAAAAATAAAAACACTTCATTTAAAAATGTAATGTCTTAAAATCTGCTCTTACTTCTAATCACTTTAACATTATATGTATGACAGATTTGTCATTGAAAATAATAAAGCTTTAAGGGTAAGCAAAGAAGGAATTTTTTTAATAGAAAATGGATTTTTTTGTCAAGTCGTGTATAGTAATAGTAGTTTTTCTAATTTTTATCCTATTGCCTCCTGTTGAACCATCTTCAGTCTTTTAATTTTAAAAATACATACATATATATACATATATATCATTATTTTATCTACATACACTTGAAAGTAGTATTGTGAATTTTTTGTTATAAAGTTATAAGTAAAAGCAATCCATTTCAATGGCCGAGTGCAGTTTGTTTATAAGTGCGCGGAGGAATGTGAATCGGTCGTAAATATTTAGAGGTAATTGGCGAAATAATTATTCTAAAATTGATATGAGCAACCAATGAGAAAGCTGTATTTTCATTTATATCATTGTATGTCATGTTAGAATCTTGAATAGATGTGGGTTATTATAAAAGACACAAAACATTTAGCCTTACAAAATCAGTATGTCCAGACATTTATGCTTTAGAACTTACTCCTTTGAGAGTCATTCAGTATTGAATGAGAACCTTTGACAACATGTTTGACAAACTGAAAACAGTGAAATAACTGTTGTTCGTCTGATTAAATCGTCTTAACATGATCGTAAAGAACCTGTTACAATAGAACAGAAGGTTAAAATCTTAAAACATTTAGAAGATTTTTATTTTTCTACTTGCGACCAGCTACCAAGGGGACATCCATCATACCTGTTATCATCAAGGCCTTTTGAAATTGCAGCGATATAATTATTCATCTTATAATTGCTGACTTTTTTCACAATCATGTTTAAAAGGAAATCACTACTGAAATTGAAACTAGAATAGAGATAACAAACATTTAAGAGAAAAACTTCCCTTAACGTTAATTGTTAGGATAATTAATCCCAAGAAAGACACAGTTATTGGCCAGATTCAACGTAGTTTGTTGAAAAATGAACCGTCATCTATTACTAGTTATTATTGAACACGACAACATCTGAAAATTGTTTACAATCTTGCATTGTGTGATGCATTGCATTTAACAAGATGAAGATCGAGCTTATTTACTATCTGTGTTTCATTTCAATTACTCATGCAGGTAAGAGTTGATACTTTTCCCCAGATGGATATTAGCCATGAGGATTGATGCATAAAGCCGTGTACACGTACGGTTTTAATTATCTATGATATTTTCTGAATTTTTAAATAAATAACCTGGTAATACAAGATACTTCGTGGACCATTGTCAATGCTTCATAACGTATCAAGTTCTTATTGCTTCCATGATGAAAATACAAGTTTTGCGAATGAACTTTAGAAAATGGTCAATATACTAATTTCTTCAATACGCAAAAACAAGGGGAAACATTTTAGTGACAATTCCAAATAATTCCAAATGGTTTTTAATGTTATGCACTGAATGAACTTGTTTCTTTGTTTTTATGTAATGCTTAAGCAACTCAGGTTTGATGTGGAGCAAGAACATATACCGTAATCGAATAATTCATAATATATTATTAAATGAATTATGAAATCCATTCTTTTCTGAATTAGTGCTTTCTAAGTCAAGGTATCTCACAGAGAAAATAGCGTATAGCAATTATAGTAAATACATTATAAACAGTTAAAAGCGCATAAATCCTTACATGTATTTCTGTATCTTAACCAGGAAGTGGAAACAACTTCTGCATTGAAGGAAGCCACTGTGCGAGGGGCGCATGTACTGAGGACGGGTGCATGTACGGGTGTGACGATGGGTATTTTGGACGGTATTGCTCTAATACCTGTAACCTTGGTTGCCTAGACAACAAATGCAATAGGTGGGGGGAATGCGAAGGTGGTTGTCTGCCTGGTAAGTGGGGCAAAACGTGTGCTCTAACGTGTCTCAACAAGTGTAACACATGTGAGAAAACTAACGGAGCTCTATGTCTGTCCTGTAACGACTTTGAGTATGGAAACACGTGTGACAGCTCATGTCGGGAAAGCTGTCCTGTATCCGGATGTGACTTGAGCGGTGAATGCATCCAGAACTGCAGTGTGAAGCTGTTAGGAAGGCGGTGTCAAACTGCATGTGGAGTCGGTTGTAAGAGATGTGCTGATAACGTGTGTGAGGCATGTCACGTTGGCTACAAGGGCGCTGATTGCAACATATATTGCATCAATTGCATAAACTGCACTGATGAGGGGTGTCCTGTTTGCAAGAAAGGATACTTCGGTGATCAATGTCAGTCAAGATGCAATGCAAACTGTGTTGATGGAGAATGCTTCCAGACCAACCCGACATGTACCCACGGCTGCAAGGCTGAGTATTACGGGCTCAGTTGTGAATTGAGATGCAACGAGCACTGCAAGAGCGGAGTTTGTGATCGTAAAACCGGGAAGTGTACGGAGGGTTGTGTTGATGGATACTACGGCCAATACTGTCTGTCCGAATGTCGCACCTGTCAGAACAAGAAGTGTGACAGCACATCGGGAGAGTGCCACTTCGGGTGTCAGCAGGGATACTACGGGAAACTGTGTAGAAAAGCGTGTGAGTGCCAAGACGGATACTGTACCCGATTTGAAGGGAAATGCCTCCGGATCCTTGGAGTTGAGGGTAAGTAACCATCAAGTTTCATTTGAGTGGCCAGTTACACTCCGATTTTCTTTGCATCTATTTAATCGCTGAAAACTACGTTAAATAACGATAATGCAACAATATGCAAACTATAAGGGCAATATTGATCGAGTGGTTTTTCTATTCATATTCTGTCAACTTGTTGAGATGTGCAAGAAAGGATAATCCTCTGTATCTCGAGAATGTCATGAACTGCTATTTTTGCAATTGTTTTTGATTTTTGCAAAAGAATAACAAATGCGTAATAACTTATTGTCTTTTATCTAACTTTGAATTCGAAACATTTTGGTACTATGACTTATGAAACACTGCGCATAATCCAAAACATTACAGTTTATGATTAATGTTTAGTCACTGAAATGGAAATTTCGCCAATAAATCTATAACTAGGAAAACGAAGGAACAGGAGATTGAGATGTCCTTCTAAAATCAGGCTCTCTTGTTATGTTTGTTATAGATCTGTTCAGACTTATGTCTTCCTTTAGGATCTTGATATGTAAAAATAAAATTTCCAATACCATATCTATTACGTCCTTACAGTAACAACACCAGGAGATGGGTTCGGGAGGAACCGCACTGTCCGTTACATAGCAATTGGAAGTTGTGGGTTCCTGGCAATGCTACTAGTCGTTGGTCTTCTCATTTGGAGGTAAAAATTATGTCACCGTCGGAAACTTTCACGATAACCTCACGAACACTTTCCAGTCCTTTCATATGGAGGCAAACATTATCGATAATCGTATGAATAGTTTCCAGTCCTCTCGTTTAGAGGTAAACATTGTCGGTAACCGCGTGAACCATTTCAAGTCCTTCCATACGGAGGTAAACATTAACAATAACTATTTGAACAGTTTCCAGTCCTCTCCTATGGAAGTAAACATTATCGATAACCGACTGAACAGTTTCCAGTCCTCTCATATGGAAGTAAACATTATCGATAACTGTATGAACAGTTTCCAGTCCTCTCATATGGAGGTAAACATTATCGATAACTGCATGAATAGTTTCCAGTCCTCTCATATGGAGGTAAACATTATCGATAACTGCATGACCCCTTTCTAGTCCTCTCGTATGGAGGTAAACAATATTGATTACTGTATTAACAGTATCTAGTCCTCTCATATGGAGGTAAACACTATTGACAACTGTATGACCACTTTCTAGTCCTCTCGTATGGAGGTAAACAATATTGATTACCTTATCAACAGTATCTAGTCCTCTCATATGGAGGTAAACATTATCGATAACTGCATGACCCCTTTCCAGTCCTCTCGTATTGAGGTAAACAATATTGATAACTGTATGAACCGTTTCCAGTCCTCTCATATGGAGGT
Organism: Phorcus lineatus; assembly: GCA_921293015.1. Taxonomy (NCBI): domain Eukaryota; kingdom Metazoa; phylum Mollusca; class Gastropoda; order Trochida; family Trochidae; genus Phorcus; species Phorcus lineatus. Next base: position 52,603,527 of record OV121083.1, read on the forward strand.
AAACACTATCGGTAACTGTATGAACCGTTTCCAGTCCTCTCGTATGGACGTAAACACTATCGGTAACCAAATGAATAGTCTCCAGTCTTCTCGTTTGGAGGTAAACATTATCGTTAACCGCATGAAAAGTTTCCAGCACTCTTGTATGGAGGTAAAAACTATCGATAACAGCTTGAAAGAGGAGGTAAAATCAACTGTTACTGCATGAACTCTTTCTTTTATAGGCAAATACTATCATTCAGTGTGAACATCTTAAATCATTTGTAATTGGCAGGAACGTTGTTCGAGGGGTTATATTCAGATAGGCAGTATATTGGTTAGCTCGAAAAAAATATTTATCGACATTTGCATAACGAGGAGCAAAAATTTTCAATCGACCTATCAATAAATAAATGAATATATATATAATATTTTTATTTGGGGACGTAAATAAAACAATTATGGATTGTATGCAGAATACTGAACAATTAAATCAATACGACGTTTTTGTGACAATTTATCTGCATGATCTTATTTGAATATTGGCTGGTATCAGGGTTTAATGTTTACAATAGCTTTCAAAACATTATGATACGAAGGATATGTCATGCATGTTTGGATGTATTGAAGATTGAAGTGATGCTTCTCTCAAGATGATTTCCATCAAATTGCCTCATATGTGTATATCGATGTTTTCATTCCAGGTGTCAGAAAAGAAAGGCAGACCGTAAGGTACGGTCAAGGTATATGAGCTTCCAGGCTCAAACATCCGTAACATCCGAGCTAGGCCTCGTAACTAGAGCACAAGACTATTCAGAAATTGGGGAAATCTAATCCTTGCATTCCATTGAATGTGAATCCATTTTGGCTTGTAATGTTTACAAAATTTTACAGTAAATTATCAAATAGCATGATCATTAATTTCTAAGGTACAAAGTCCACAATTGTATCGTGGTCATTTACAATTAAGGTTTACAATTGAGGTTTACAATTAAGGAGACATAAGTATCTGACAAAACATCTTTCGTTTATGATGCTTTTGTTCGAGTTTTGCAAAGCCAACTGGAGTGAGACAACAAATAGGGAAAGTTAAACTATAGAACGTATATATCAGACAGAAAGCAGAGAAGTCATATGATTAAATTTAATATTTTCGATCTACGAATTTAATCGAGCAATAGGGTATCATCGATAACAAGTAGAGAATCTTAACAATACGCAACACCAGATCTGACATTGTTGTAATTACTAATCATCGTTGAACAAGGAAACCGGACGGACTGAATATTTTCTACTTGTGTAAACAGAATGGGAATCTAAATGAGGGTACGTGAGATTATTACTCACCCTATTTTCCAGGGGATGGGGGGAGTGGGGGGGATAACGCAGTGGTTAGCGCGTTCGGCTTCGGATCAAAACGTTCGTTTTATGAATCCTGCCTAGGACTAGGTAATTTTGTCTGCAGTAGAGAACTGTTCAACACGCAGTCATGCTACACTGAATTCACTGCACACCGACGGTTGCTAGTTTTAGCCGATACTCGCAGGTTTCATCTCAATGCATAGCAACAGTGGTGTTGCGGGCTTTCCCCCTGCAATTATACCAGCAGCCGCGATGTAAGTGAAACACTCTTGAAAGCTGCTTTAAACCCCGTATCACCTCACCAATATACAATTTGATGTGCAAGAATATGGAGAGAAATGGAAAATAATATTTTGTAATATAGTTGTTAAGTGAAAGTTTCTATCTTTACAAAAAACTTTATGGTATTTACCTTGTGTTAAAATTCAATTGTTACTGTGGTATGTACATTCTAAACTGCAAATCATTTCAATGAAATTTGCATATTAAAGGCATAAGCCCTCATCAATATTTCGTAAGTACAACAAATGCAGAGATGCACATCTCTTGCTATTACTTACAAATCCGTATACTGGCTACCGTTAAATTTACGTAGCAAATATGTACAAATGTATGTATTCAGGTTATATACGAGTAGTAAATTATAATCAAATGACCGGACGTATTTGATGCAGCGTTGCATCAAATCCTCATGATTTTCGACGTCGGAAAAGATTAAAGTTTTGCAGGTCATCTGTATTCTTATTAGGTAATGAGAGGTTTGTAAAGCCACTTGCCGCTCTATTAATAAAAATGTGTAATAGACGAAAACACGCTATTAGCCAAAATATAACTTAAACAACTTAAACAACTTAAATAACCTTAAACTCTTGTATATGTTTGTATTTAAATGTATATTTATATTTTATACATGACTATTTTAAGATGTTCATGTGTCTCATAGGCCTTATGGCCGGGAGGTACGATCTTTTACAGAATTTATTATTATATGTTATACCCAATCGTCAAAATGTACCACGTGACACATTAATAAAATATTTTTCTTCTTCTTCTTCTTCTGTAAAGAATAATTAGTTTTTCATTGCATCGAGAGAAAGCTAAAGCAAATGAATTGTTTGATTAGCTGTTTGAACCTATAGTCTTAGAGAGGAATATCATTTAAGTTCTGTTTCAAGTGATGAAAAGGAAAAGGTTAAAGCAGTTTCTTTAATATCATATTTGGCATGAGCATGTGGTTTTATTTGTCATCTTTTTAACAACATTTGCATTTTATCAAATAAAACATAATAGCTTACTCATATGTCATTATGAATCAGACTTAATTTGAACGAAAGTTGCCTTGAAATATATATCCTTAGAGTTTACTCAATTGTTCTAAAACCTTAAACTTTATCAATTAAGTTTACTGTATATATACATCAAACATGACCAATATATACCATTTAAGAATAAGATGTCATAATGTGCTTGTTCACTGGCTTGTCAACGGGTTGAGGGGCACCGTTTAAAGAGTCCGTCCTCTCGGTAATCGATCCACCACTATGTTTTATCGGGGAATAACATGACAAAATGCGATGAACTTTTACTTATTTAAAACATTATTAGAATCAATTCTATGCATGGATAGAATACACAGTCACACATTTATAAACAATTTGTGATAAGACCAATAAACAGTGCGTGTAATGCCGTAGCTAGCCTTTCCACACTCGTAACGCCGATTGATGGCTTCAGGTTTCATTTCTATTTTTGACCGAGTGTGCGCTGTTATTTATAAACCTGAATCCACCATAATGTCCCCCTTAGTACCACGATTCAACTTTATTGCATTATAATCATGTATTTATTATTAATGTGAATAAACAGGAATGTCCCTTTGAATTATGTTTTAACAAAGAAATACTTTTAAAGTGGTATAACTACCGGAGCTCGTCGACATTTATACTACAGTTTACATTGAACTCTCAAAGCGTGTACAAGCCAGAGAACAACAACATTATGGAATCTATTTCTTATAAATTCAAATTGGAAATTGAAGTGCTGGTGAAAATTACAATGAGATGCACAAGATTCACAGCGGGAGAACAACTAATTGGACTTATCCCAGCCCCTTATAGTGCTATAGTGCAACAAGGTTGACGAATCGGTGTCTTATTTCTAAAAAAATTGCTGAATCTCTTTATTTCATATCCTATCACTATTACAGGACACACTACAAATTGTAGAGGATGTTTTTTTAATTAATGAAACATCAACTGCACTGTTAACATAATTGATCTCTAATTATCATTTGATTATATATTTTTAATATCTTAATTTATACAGATTTTATAACCATATATTCTATGACCTTCACCTCTGGACAGTGTAAATCTGTCCAGATTTTGACCCTAAAGCAGATTGTATCAAAACTTTCCAAATGACAAGTATTATTGTTTGCTTCCTAAAATAACCTTTTTAAAATAAGTAATTTACAAAAAATCTTAATTGGGCAGAAAATGCTACCAATTTTTAAAATAACCCATATATTTGTTAACAGAGACCCTATGTGAATTGAATAAAATGGTGCTTCATGTTATAAAGTTAATTTATATGTTATTATCATCCATCGAGTGGAAAAAAACCAAATGTTGTATCCTAATGGTGTCTTTTGGGAGTTCTGTCTTTATTTATCTGAGCCGTTCCAATATTTCCAAAGGGTTGAGCCCATGTTACACAAGATTAGTCAACCATGAAAAGTGTTGTTTTAAGCTTTCTGTCTTTTGGGAATTCTGTCTTATGGGACGATACCGATGCTCTTGGGCAAAATATCACTATCCAATGTGACGTCACGTCAAAAACAATGCTTTGACGTCACAGTTCGCCTATGACGTTGTGATCCCAATGCGCCTGTGCCCATGCTTGGATGTTGATTTTGATTAGTTTCTTTGATTTCTCGACTTCGATAATAAAAAGAATATCATATTCGTGTCCATGACATACTATGTTTACGACACTCGTGCCTATAATCAGTAGATCCCTCGCCTTGCTCGGTAAATACTAATATTAAGCACTCGTGTCTGAAACATAGTATGCCAAGGACACTCATATAATATCCTCTATTAACATCATGAACATAACGTAGGCTAGAGGCAATAATACCAAAGTGATTAATTATGATTATGATGAGCTGTATTGATTACATTTTAAACTTGAAACTCTGGTATTATCTGAGATATCTCAACAAAGATAAATAAGAAAACAACGTGATCGATCGCTATGTCATTATTGCCCTATAAAGCAGTGATAAGAGAGGGTATCCATTTCAACGTGTTTATGAGACAGTATACCGCCCATGTGACCTTGTTTAATCCAATAAAGAAGAGGGCACAAAACTTAAATATTTTCTGAATTTATATACACTGACCAATGTATGATTTCAGACTTTGCTGTATACATTTCATAAACATAGACATATACACAATTTACATGCAATTTACAAAGAAGAACTACAGCATTCAAAATGCTGCCTTCTCATTGGACTTAAACAGGTCATGTGAACGTCAGGACTACTTTAGAAATGTAGCATACCAACTTTTGCAGTGAATAAGCAACCATAAGGAATTTGTTAGGATCAGTATGAATTATCACAACTGAGGTTTAAGTTGAATCCAAACAATTTAATTAAGTAATGAAAAAATTACTAGTCCTAACGATGTCCAAATGAATTATTTTTCCTTTAATAAAAGTGGTCTTGAAATATACTGAAAATATCGTTAGAGTTTATCTCAGTCAATTGTCCAAAACAATTATACATTATCGATTTCAATAATAGAATAAGGGGGTGCAACAATTGATTTTATAAACGCTTTGAAAGTTCAATTTAATCTGAAGTATAAATGCAGTCGACAAGCTACGTCATTTAAACCAGTTGAAATTACACCCTTCATACCATTTATAAGCCTGTGAACAAACACGTTATGGAATATATTTCCTAAATGATCATAAGCATTTTTTAACACGCAGACATACACATAAATCTAACACTTACTGTTAAAATGATTTTCACAAGAAGTCATTTAAGTTGAGGAAAATCTATGTTTTGATATATACACATGAATGAATCTTTAAAATTACCATGTTATTGTAAAGCACCTTTGAAACACAACCACAGTCGGTGCAAACATGAGCCATTGAGGATAATCTTCCCGGCAAGCACGCGACTCTGAAGAGAAATACATTTGAGTATAATTAGAGAGATTATTTAAGTAGGAAAATAGAAAAAAAAACCCGAGTAACTTCAGGTGTAAGTGATGAAATAAAGTGATTATTGATATTTGCTTATTCATCGTCAATGTTATTGCCCTCCTGAGCCATTGTGTTTATCCTGAAGATGAAGTTACAGCTATTGTGAGAAAGTATTCTTTGGGCAACGTAGTATATACATACCGTATTTGCTGGTTGCGACGGAATCGAAATTGATGATATGCGTTTTTGTGATTGGAGCTGAGCAATCATGACCAAAATACCCGTCTCGACAAGCCTTACACTTGCCATCCTGCTCGCATATCTGATCTTTGCACCTCTCACTACACCTTTCACTGCAGTTCTCAGATGTCCACCCGTCTTTGCAGCCATTTACAGAAGACAGAGTTTCATCTAGCTCATTGTATATGCATTCTTTACAGTGCTTATTTGTTATGTCACATTGGCTGCCGCAAAATCCGCGTTTGCAGCTAGAGCAAGTACCCTTCAGCCTACTGCAATTGCTTAAACAATTCTCAGGACAACGCTTATCACACTGAAATCTGTAGAATCCGTCATTGCATCCATTTAGGCACTCTCCTGTTCTCTGATCACAAACAGATTGCAGACAGTTTCTGCTACAGTGCTTGTCACATTGTGATCCCCAAAAGGACTTCTTACAACCTTCCAAGCAGTGTCCCGTACTCCTGTTGCAAAATGATCCGGAGCTGTTGCTTTCAAGACAGTTTACAGGACAGTTGATGTTACAATATTCACCATAGAATCCAGGCGAACACTTGATGCATCGTCCTGTGAACTGTTCACATCCATCAGTCTGACAACCGACACATCTAAGCGAACAGTCCGCCCCGTACCATCCGTGCGAACATTCTGTACAGGGTCCATGTTCACACTGCAGGCAGTTGACTTGATAACATCGTGCATCCTGATAAGGAACTTGAGCTTGAAATTAAAACAGTCTAATAATTGTGATTATCGAACTGCAACATTTTATGTTTTCCCTTTAATGTTATATTTGATAAAATTTCAAAGAGATAGTATAAGTTCTTAGTTAATGATAATGATGTTACGATAAAATGTTAAGACAAGACTCCAGTTGTCTCGATAACATCGAGCGTAATTGCTCCTTGAAATAAAGCCATTGTTTTTGTCATTTTCAGATAAGGAACCTCATAACATTTCATCGTTACATTAATAAGTGATTTGCCAATATTGGTAGTGAACTGAATAATACGAAATTAATTATTAAAAAAAAGATGTTTGTATGGACTTGTTGTAACAACATTCCTGTTTAAGGTATGAATTGTCATAAAAATACAATGTTATTTGTCTATTTAAAAACTTGACAAAATACATATACAAAAATGTAAATTTTAAAATACCATTAGAGTTTATTTTTTTCAATGTGTAGGACAATTCAAGTTTAGTAGAAGGATTTAGGGTTGCCTAACAACTACATCCGAAATGATTTTCAGAAATCACCAAACGAATGTTTCAATAACTAGATGTTAACAATATGAAAAAGAAGGAATAGTATTACTATACATATTTAATATGATGAAATAACCTCAGGGATTTCAATGGACAGGTATAGCTTAAACTCATACCTACCGAGGATAATGTACAGGAGGCATACTCTTGATAAAAAACTCATTTCCGCTGTGATCACTTTCACAGCATGAAAGGTGATTGCCTGGAAAAAATAGACATTTTTATTACACATTCATAAAGACAGAGCGTTACTCTGTGAATATATCTAATATTGTAACAGTTTACATGATGCTTTAAGAAAAAACTACATATCGAGCGCAACTATGAATGTATTTACCAAGTCCATCCTACATAACACTACAATAAGTCGTTTTGTGGTAGTACATATGCGATAGATAGTCATTCGTGTGTTTTATCTAAAAGTATTTACTTACCGTACATAAAACAACCGAATGAGGTTCTAGAAATATATTTGGACTCATACTATACAGTTTTACACATCGTCAGTTAAGTCATGTAACAAACCACGCGGAATGCGGAAGTCAAACAGTTGCTCGACTATTAGGGATCACACTATCTTCAAAAGTACAAATTCTTAAAGTCACGTAAACCATTTAAAAAATATACATTGAAAACGTTTCAACAATCCGAAAGACAACCAACGTATATTCATAACATTTAGTAATCTAATGCTTTTACTATTCATGGACATGAGATTGTGGTCTATAAGGCTTTGTTTTTTTATTCACATTGAAACTAGTAATTTGATATCGTTTCTTCAGGACGTGAATATTACAGATGTTCGGAATTTATATCAGCATAGAAAATATTTCAACACGTATGAAAGCAAAATGGATTAGAAAGTAAAAAAGAGTGACCATTTAACGTTGAAACAAGTATATAATATTTATAACATATTTGTATGTGACGTGTATAAGTTGTGATTCTGTACAAAGTATAACTTCTAAAACACAACATTGACAGGTAAGATCATAAACCTTTACAATTCATGTGATAATGAAAAGAAAAAAAACCATGATAAAGCTAACCTAGGTTGATAAATAGTAAATAATGATATACAAAATAAAAAGATCTACATCTTCTCAGGGCTGATCGAATCATAATTATTACCCCTATGGTTCATCATAAGCGGGGATATATTTTCAATATGAGCACATGTGTACATATCACTTTTGTCTAGCAACGATTGTTTCAGTGCGAGTTCGTCGTCTGTGACGTCATAAAACCATTGTTCATGACGTCACTGTAGCGGGCCGTCGCAAGGGAAGTAGGCCGTTTTCTGAATATTTCACTGCGTTTAAGATAGAACAGATGCGGTAATAAAGAAATTATTTCACTCGGAAGTGTGTCATAAGACTTACGGAACTCGTGCGAAATACATGTATGTGTATAACCCGCGCTCTCGCTCGGGTAATGCAAAAAATTCACACTCGTTTCGTAAAAGTAATATAACACACTTCCTCGGGTAATAATTTTGTATCTTGTATCTTGTAGCTAGTGCTTGCACACTAAAAGCGATTCCTGTGTCACGGTGTAACACTATCGACACACTGAATAGACCCGTATATCCGTCATAACGAAAAGATAATATGCTAATCAAGCCAACAAAAGTAGGAAAAATGAAGTGAACTAAAATAAATAGTTTTTTTTGCAGATTAGACAGGAAGATAAAAAGCTACGGTAACTGATACCCGTAAGTAGATCAACAAGAGTCAGCAGCTGAGAAGAGTCAACTACCCGTGAATAAACTATTTGCAATCACTTTAGCGTAATGCCAACTAAGACCTTGAAACAACAGGGCCAGGGGACAACAGGGGATTTGCGAGGTGGGTGGACGGATATTGAATGAATAGGGGTGAATAAACAACAAGATAAACCCATAAAATCACTACTTGAGTGACTAAATAAAGAATATTATATAGAATAGGATAGGACAATAGATAGCAGAGGGAAGTGATCACATACTCCAAAAATGTACCTGTGGAGAACCCTCACCAATCCAAATTTTTAAATCAATCGTCTCTTTGAGTCCCACGTCTGCCCGTTCCCGAAACAACGTCTTACCTACCGGACTAACGGCGGGCTCTATCTCACTAAAACTACATTTTAGCTATTCATATTCTCAGGCAAATATACATTAATGAAAGCAACCGAGAAAGTTATTATCCTAGCCCGAAAGTAAAACGGCAAGTTGTCATATATTTTGCTACACTTGAATGGCCCTATCTCCCTAACTAACGAGATGACTTCGACACACAAAAGCTCATTGTAAAGAGACGCTTCCATAATTTCGTTTCAACATAAAGGTATAATAGGTATTGACATATGAATGCTTCATTATGAAAGGCGGATAATAAGGGCATGAAAAACACATTGATAGCATAATAATGGCAATACCCGTCGGCTCAATTACATAAGTTATAACAAAAGATATTAGAAAGAAAACTACGCAATAAGTACATTCAATATTTACAATATTTCCTGACAATTCATAAAAGGCGGGGAAAAGGGGTCACTCTCGAATAGTGGGCAACTGAACTATTCAATATCATCAAGAACATGTCGTCATAGGGTCGTCATACATCAACAGAGCAATTATCAAATTATTATTTCGTTGTAGTGGAGGTCATAGACTACTTGAGTAACTAACTAAATAAAAATATATAGGATAGGATAAAGATAACAGAGCTTTTTGAAATAAAGGGATGGGGATGTTAAGGTTAAACTGTGCGTCTTTAAAGGAAGTGATCACATACTCCAAAAAGGTACCTGTAGAGAACCCTCACCAATCCAAAATCAATCGTCTCTTTGAGTCCCTAGTCTGCCCGTTGCCTCAGCAGTTACAACGTGTACCGCCCTAACGGCGGACTCCATCTCACTAGAAGCTTCATTTTAGCTGTTTAAATTCTCTGGCATATAGACATTAATGAAAGCCACCAAGTAAGTTATAGTTTAGCGCGAAAGAAAACGGCAAGTTGAGGGTTTTGGCTACACTAAACTGGCCCTATCTCCCTAACTATCCAGATCACATCGACTCATTGTAAAGAGAGCAAACCCTTCCATTTCATTTAAACATAAAAAATAGGCATTGACATATGGATGCTTCATTATAAAAGGCAGATAATTAGGGCACAAAATAATAGTCATAGTCGGAAGATAAATACATATGTTAAACACAAACATATACTGGAATACTCTAAAGAAATATAATGCTCCAAGCGCACAAAGAAACAATAACAATTTCAAAGCATGGGTCACTTGCTTCAACAACTTGTATCAAAAGAAAACACTGTGCCTGATCACACTTATGACTGGTTTTGAATTACGATGTTGATGATGTAATATGTACACTATTAAATTCATCCATTACTGAAAGTATTCATAAACTTAAACGTGAAAAGTCACTTCGTGAAGATTATAATTGAATCATTGATCGTTAATCAAAGAAAATCCACTCACAAATAACTAAAAACCTGTAACTTACCAATGAAAATCTAGATAAAAGCGAAAACATGCAATCAGAGCAGAAGCGCTAGTCTGAAAGTTATGGAGTTTCCGTACTACATGTGACTAACTGTGCATTATAAGTTCTATATTTAGATAAGTACGTGTAGATAAAACAAGACATATAGGGCAGAACGAACACATGAATCATTTCGAAAGCCTTTATATATTGCATATTACCAGATGCATGTGCCGTAGAGGACTTCAAGGCTACTGAATTATATAATTATTAAGTGTATACTTCGGCATTTTGCAAAATGAATTTCTCTCATGGATACACATGTCTCAAAATAATTTTAAATGCTTACGTTAATCAATTCAGTCTTCGCTTAACATAATAATTATATCATATTGTGAATGAAATTAAATTGTTAAAACTGATAAAGCTATTCCGTCTCCTGTTTCAATAGTTAACAATAACGACAGTCGCCATCGTTGACAAAATCACAACCTTGCACCTTTGGCGAATTTATCTCAACGCCAACACAGTAAAATCTGAAACACTTGTCACTGATTCCTTATTATGTCTGAAACTTTTCCTATCTTTGTAATGGTTCTACTTAATGTACTTACTTGAGCTTAAAATGTCGCAACATCATTGTCGTTAAAAGGCATCCACACTAGGCGGCTACCCGGCCTAGACGAAAGCGCCAGAGTTTAATATTTATAGACTTGCCTCACGCCTGAATGTACATGAATGCAGTTTGAGCTGGGAGTGGTTATCAAAGGTATACCTTTTGTCAGGGTTTTACCTCAAATATTGAACTTAAAGGGGAACAACAACCCTAACAGACCTAATTGACCAGCAGTTACGTAATTGCCTTAGCCGGGAAAGAGGTCACGTGACACGGTCTGGGCGCCGGCCAAGCGAGGTGTGTTCATAGTGACAGGGGAATCCCCTTTATGACATGCAATCGTTGATTGGCTGATTCATTTTCGTTCCTCTGTTTATAAATAATGTCGATGACACGATGCCTGTTTTCATTTTATGTTATTTAATTTATTAATATATTTGTATTATTTATTTCTAAATTTATCCCTCGCTTCCCCCTTTTATTAATAAGTAAGATAGCCACGTCGGAGAAATCCCCTACAGGTGGAAGCAGACGTTATTTAAACCCCTAAACAACAACAACACGATGCCTGCAGTCCAAAATACCTAGCTTTTCCACTATCACATGTCGCTTATAAAAACACCTGCAGTCGGTCCATATATTGCATTTGCCGATAATTATTGAAAATAAGTAAATATAATAATTTTAAATTTGGCATTTACGTGATGAAAATGCAATTATTTCGACATGACTTGAACATTACGCAGGACACATGGTATATTGGTGACTAATTATGCGACATAAACAATTTCGAAACATACTCTGTGTCACTTCAAAATAGTTATGAATAAATATTTCACTTCTTGTATTTCAGTAAGGTGCCTTACGCCCACATACAATCATATACAAATAAAACAGAATTATGAAGTGAATTGACAATGTTTATTCAAGCTCGCCAACTGAAAACATGGGTGGATGGGTGGGTAAGTAGTAGAATAGTTAGGTAGTACTTTGTGAATCGACACAGCTAAGCCGACGATGTTGCTCTCCTTTGGTGGCCCAAGGAAGCAGCAGCACAAGGCAGCAGGTAAGCGGATCGGCAAGTTAAGTTGTTCCATTTGATCTAGTAGTGTTTCACAGTTTGAAGTTGGTATCCTTTGTAGTTTGTTGTCTGTTCGGAATGGTTTGGTTAATAATGCAAAATCTCCTGTTTGTTGAACTCCAGGTAGCACATAGTAATTTTGTCCGTCGATGTTTCTTACAGTTATTAGTTCCTCTGGTTGATGGTTAAAAGCTAAGTCCATTAGGTTCCGGTAGCGTTGTGAGTTAGGTTGGTAGCCTGGTTGAGATTTAGCCGGTCCACGCCTAGTCCGTGCTTTGTTGGTGTTATTACCGGATCGAAAGTCGTCTATAGGTGTTTGTTGTCCCCCAGTGGTTGTAGAGCTGTGATTTCGATCCGTATTTTGACTTGCCGTGTTTTGATTGGTTGGCTGGTTAGGCTGCAGTATGGTGTTTGGAGCCGTTTTTCGATCCGCTGTTGGAGTGCAAGCTGGAGGGGGTAGGGTAAGCTGACCAGGGGGTAGGGTTTTGGGGGGAGAGGTTTTGGCGGTAGATTCGGGGGTGGGTGGTTGATTTATGACTACCGGTAGAGATGGTGGTGGTGTAGTGGCGGGGTGTTGGTTCATAAGTGTGTGGGAGTAGTGAGATAAATTAGATTGATTGGGGGGGGGGGGGGGGGGGGGGGGGGCTGGTGAGGAGGTGGAGGCGACCCTGGGACGTTTATTGGTGGGTAAGTTGGTTGTTGAATTAGGATACAAGTTGGAGCTTGGGGTTGGGGGTCAATATCTGGGGGTGTTGGTAGGGTGGGAGATTTGTTTTGATTATGCGTGGGGTTAGCTGAAGGGTGGAAGGTTGGTTGTTGAGGTGCGTGATTGAGGGTAGGTTGGTGACGGGAGGGGTGGGATGTTTGAGGATTATGCTTACTTTTTGGTTGTTTAAGGTCAAAGTGAATAGTGAGGGTAATCCGGTTTAGTTGGTAGTTCGTGTCGGAGTTAAATCCTGAGACTCTGTAATGGAGGCAGGGCTGTATGGTATGGATGAGATGGCGGGGTAGAGCTTTGTCGAGAGAGTTGTATTTATCCATGGTGAAGTATCCTGTGAGTATAGGTGGCGAGAGGGGCGGGAACTGAGACCGCGTGGCTGGTAGTGGTGTGCTGATTATAGCTGTGAGGTACGTCCTTTCCCAGCGAAGGTCGGGACGAGAGTGAAGTACTATATAACTTCCGTGAAGTGTTATAAACAACGTAGTGTGATCGATCTCTTACATAATATCCTTATTATCATTTCCTGTTCCGAGGACAGCTGTGCTTTATTGCTTTATGCCTGACTGGCTGGCGGATAAATTAGATAACATCATTGTGATTTCAGCTTTACCGTTCATGCATTGTAAAATGTCTGAGAAACTACGTGGAATAAGATATATCTATAACTAAATGTAAAGTATGCGGTTTTGAATATGTTCAAGATGAATCCAACTCTATAATATATTTTTCACTATCTTTTAAATGTCAAAAGCATGTGTTCATTTACTGTGAATTGGCGAAAAAAAATCAAAACAAAGTAACTATGTGTCAATCCGGGATTACTAAAGAGTATCTATCATTAATTATGTATCACATTGTTGGTGCCCTTTTCTCTGTAAGACTGGTAAATACATGTACGTTAACAATCTCTGCCAGGTATGTATACATAATTTTTCAAGTCATTCTTATATTCTTATCCATTCGTAATCAGAAATCTCATATCGCAACTTTCGGGACGCATGATGTACGAAGTGAACCCCTTGTCGATGACTTTGAAATAATCAAAATATTAAATCAATTTTCGATTATATCATCATGAGATTATACCGTAACTTTTTTCTGATGAATAGTCAACTCAAATGCGATTTTTTTTACACAGTGTTGTAAGACATACTAACCCGGACCTTACATGTACATTACAGTTTAAAACACTCTATCATCAAGGTAACCATTTAAGAGAAACTATATACATGTTAACATTACAAATTGTTTCTTAGCTTTTGAAGTTTCCCATTTTCTTGTGTTTGTTTCTAGCTTTATGTATTATAGAAAGGAGCGGAAATAAATATATGTTTAAACCAGTTAAATTTTATAACTAGTGACCAGTATATCCTTCATATATTATTTTTTTATAATCATCAGTGATATTGTTAAATTATGGCAAACGTGTCTTAAATTTCTGAAAAATGATGGGAGGCATTTTACTGACTCGAATCTATCATTGATTTTCAAAAGGGGGGGGGGGGGCGGACCCCTGAACCTCCACCCCCCCCTGCATCCGCCACAGCAAACAAGTCAGAACATATCTTTAAAAAATAACGAAAGAATATTGCGAAGTTTGTAGTGTCCAAGCTTAAAAGTAAAATGTAAACAACTGTAATACCTGAGGAGCATAATTTTTTTTATCAAATTTTGTAAAAGGTGAGTGAAATCTAAAACAAACTCTCTTGCCAAGTTTTAAGTCTTCTTGGCGATAAATGATCACGATATGAGGGAATGTTTATTCAGTGATGTCATCTTAATGTTAACAATCGAAATTCGAACATTGAAATACAGCTAACAGACGAAACCAAAGAGAAATTACATCTTTCAGTGGCATTTTGAAGTTTGAAATCAGATAAGATACAATTTCTGTTCGAGAAGAGACGAATATATGGATGACAACTTCTTTATTCTTCTTTATTTTGTCGAAACGTCGCGTTCCCAAAATATAGAAGTTGCCGACCATATATTCGTCTCTTCTCGAACAGAAATTGTATCTTAAGAAATCGTTGTTTATACAAAATCCATTTCCCTTTGATATTTCGTGCTACCATTTTTTTTGAAGGAGCATGTAATAGTGAATTCGGAACTTGTTAGTGTAATTGGTACCCTCTGATAGGCAGCCAAGTGACAGGAGTTAAACTAGATTGTGCCTCGGTTTTAACCTTTTCCATGCTTTTTAAAGGACTTTACGTTGTGTATTTTCATTGTGTGATGGTAATTAGCGAAAACAATGAAACAGTGTACAATCTTTCATTTCAATTTGTTAATTCGTTCACCCCAAATTAGAAGTCAAGACAGAAATGTAAATAATTAACAATTTATTCAGGAGAATGGAAAACAAAGAAAATAACGGATATATAACAAAACATCAACAAAACATGGTCTCTCTTACAAACCTTGTCCCTAACCTATCTAAAATGAACACCATTACGAATACAATAAAAGGATCACAAATAAGAAAATACACAACAATTCGTAAGATGAACGGTTAATACATTTAGTATACACAAAAAATACATCGAAACATAACATTCATTTTCAATGACATATTTACAGCAAAGACACGTTAATCAATTTAAAGTTGAATTGATTGTTCTCCATATTTGAACATAGATGCTTCCTTTCTTGTGAGAAAGGGTAACATTGGCATAAAATCCATTGTATACAAATTGTTAATGCATATGTAGTCGAAATAGTTAATCACGCGTCCATGGTAACCTTTTATCTCGGTTTTATCGATCAACATGGCTTATCCCTATCAATATATATCATATTGGCGATCATGTTTATTCAACACAATGTCGTTTTAAACTAGGGGTTAGGTTCAATACTTGGAATAGAGAGCAGTTAGCTCTGTTGGATAATGGATTTTTAATGTGAGCGATGTAAACATTTTATTCTATTTCGAGATTACTAATGTCAGGGTCGTTAAAAAGAAATAAGGTTCGCTTTACCCCAATGTGTTTTGCAAAAAAGTATAGTTTTGCCATGATCTATTATAAGGTAAAACTATACTTTGTTACAAATCACATCAGGGTAGAGCGAACATTTTACCTTAAATAGAATGCTAGAAAATCCACCAAAAAGATTCTTGCATCATGCATTGCTAAATTGCTAGAGGAACTGTGCTGCCGTTGTTCAAACATGGTACTCTCTATTGACAAATTTATAGAACAACACAATCCGGCTCGGTTAATATTGCTTGTCAGTTTGAAGCTGATTTGTGTTCTCCCGAAAACCATATTGTCATCTTGTTTGAGATCATAGAATCCGTGCTGCCATGAGACATACAAGTCACTTACATATACTTACGAGGTTGTAATCTACAGGAGGGTGGAATGAGACACAGACTCACTGTTATCTGTCTCAATAAACAGCGAGCATCCTCGACATTCAATGACATGGTTATCATTGGTTTAAATCTACACTTATCACCTGGATCCATCCACAGCGCATTCTGCAAATCTTAAAAGAAATTTAATGTGACCTGACAATCGACATGATGAGGGCCTATAAAATTCTCTGCTGCAACGTTAATGTAGCGGTGGTAGTGTCATTTCATTGATTCTCTGTTCATCCCAGTCGCTAAATCAACTTTCAACGTAGTGTATGACATACACTGAAAGAAGCCAAAGATGAATCCAAGGTATAGATGAGATTACCTTTACGTATATGGTGGTTTATCAAGGATGTACTGAACGTGCTACAACGACAACTGTATGTGATGCACAAATTCCTTCGTTTGGTCCTGTGCACTATCCCTTTTTATGGCAACACAGAGTCCCACTCACAGTTGACTCAAAGTATTAGTAGTATTTACAGGTGGGCTTGGAACCGGCATCTCAAATTCACAATTATGAGGGTTTTGACAACACTGCCAACCATGTTGTGTAGCCTTGCTACTGTACTTAATTTTTTATCATAATAGCCAATTCCTTGTTTAATCCAGCAGTTCCATCACGACCAACGTAAGGAAATATCCATACCAACAATGACCGTCATTCCAGCAAGCAAAAGAGGCTGAAAATAAAGTAAAAACGTAATAAACTATCATAAATAAACCGAGACGAAATTTGCTTGAATAAATCGTTTTAATTTAGCATAGATTTCGTTGTATGTCAACAGTTACTGTTAGCGAAGGTTTGCGACTATTTCTATAAGGAAGCACTGACAAGGACTGTTCTATCAGGGTGCTTTATGTGGAACCGAAATTCATAGAGACATTCTATTTTATCCATGTACATAAATGGTTATAACACAACCCACTTCAAAGAAAGACACCGATGTGAACTTGTTTTGTGTGTTTAGATAAGAAGAGCGCCAACTCTGTCCAGTAAAATCAAAGAGAAGCGACTCTGTACAAAACAAGTAACGAGAAGTTAGCTCTTAATCGACGCTACGAGTGTGGCATTAGAAGGCATTCTTGATTATTTTTATCATAAATTATTTGTTGTAACAGTTTGATTGACCTGGTCGATTTGAGTACGAAGTGTACTGAGGAAACGCCCTAGAGGCGATAAAGTGGCAGAGTGAAGACCTGGGTGGTAATAAAGGATAAAGCATGGCTGTGTCGCCCTTCTGACCGTGGCATTGATAATGTGGGTAGGCATTATCATGAAGGTTCTTATTTATGCAACATGAAAAAAGAAATTGATAAAATCTCAGCTAAATAATCATTAGCCTCACATTTCTGAGTTTCATTATAATCGTGATAAATTGAAAGAGTCCAAGTTGCAGTTCATGTTAAGTAAACAGTATTCATTTAACAAAATAATACATACCGAATTTGCTTGAATCATCTCTCACATTGATACTTTGACTTTTTATGATTGTATCAGTGCAATCATCCCCAATATATTCTTCTGGACAAGCCGTGCATTTGCCATCTTTCTCGCACCGCTGATCTTTGCACCTCTCACTACATCTGACACTGCAGTTCTCATATGTCCAACCGTCCTTACAACCGTGTACACAAGATATCGTATCATCTAGCTCATTATATTTGCATTCCTCAACTTTACAGTGGTCATTTGTTATATTACAATGTCTGCCGCAAAATCCGTGTTTGCAGCTGTAGCAATTACCTAAGAGGTTACTGCATTTTTTGTTACAATTTTCAGGGCAATGCATGTTACATTGAATTCCATAGAATCCATCAATGCATCCATTAAGGCACTCTCCTGTTCTCTGCTCACAAACAGATTGCAGACAGTTTTTGCTACAGTTCCTATAACATTGTGATCCCCAAAAGGAGTTCTTACAACCTCCCAAGCACTGTCCCGTACTCCTGTTGCAGAATGATCCGGGGCTGTTGCTTTCAAGACAGTTTACAGGACAGTTGATGTTACAATAGTCACCATAGAATCCAGGCGAACACTTGATGCATCTTCCTGTGAACTGTTCACACCCATCAGTCTGACAACCGACACATCTAAGCGAACAGTCCTCACCATACCATCCGTACGAACATTTTGTACAGGGTCCATGTTCACACTGCAGGCAGTTTGCTTTATGACATCGAGCATCCAGAACAGGAACTAAACCTTGAAATGATAACATTGTAAAAATTGTTATCATCTAGCAAAATATCTGTTGCACTTTTGATGTATTTTTAAAATAATTTATTTTTAGATTTGAGAAGACAGTGTTATCCACTTTAAAGTTAAAGATCTTTGGTAATGAATAATGCAATAAAATAACGGGACAAGAATAAAGTAGTTGGCTTCCATTCGAACGATGAAAACAAAAAAGGTAATAGGACAAATACATAAACAATTCGTTATCAATCATGTTTGACTTGTTTACATTTAAAAGAAATCAAGAGTTGTCTGATGGCACTTATAAATTTTCTTAGAAGTAACATTCTACTTGCTTATTGATAGAATAACAATACATTCTTATTCAATTAGATGTCATGTAACAAGACAACTGTACTTAAACATTTTATTTTGTAATAGGAAATCGGATAGGACTTATTATTTCGATATTTTCATTTTGTTCATTGAATTTGAAAATTGAAGGTAATGTGCATATTTAAATTGAATCAATCCAAATGTTTTTTTACATCTACAAATGGTTTAACTTTCATACTTACAGAGGATAGCGATAATTGAAATGGACATCGTTGTCAGAAGCAATCTCACAGCGTTTATGATAAATGTCTGGAATCAAAACAAACATATTTAGACATACCCTTGATATTTGATATTCATTAATTACAATGACAGAAGGGTCCTTAGTAATGATTTTTTTTATCAAGTTCTGCACAATTTGGTTTTTGCAATGCGTATAAATTCTGTCAAGTGAACTGATCATTCTTTTAGTACCGACGTAAGTCACTGGTATCAGCAGTATGACCTTTCGCAAATTTGGGAAAATAGACAATTAAGTAGTTGTCCTGTGACTAAACTGTAATTACTGTATTGAACCCCCTAAATAAAAAAGAATTGTTAACCAATTATTTGAAACAAGGACAATTCTATTGTTATTCCTAAATTGTTAGATTGCAACCTTTTTGTCAAATTGTTTTGAAAAATGGATACCATTTCACCAACCAGTTAATTCCGTATTAGCACGGTAAAAGATGCTTTGGTTTGTGACATGCTCAGGAACAATAGTTAATTTTGGTAAATCTTTTCGTAATCTCTTTGAATCGGAAAATGTATTCTTATTCTTTGATATTTTTTTTTCACAAAATCTACATTGTACATCTCAACAAAGAATCTCAGTCAAATTCTTCAAATAGTTCAAGGTTTGTATATTTATCCAGGTTTCTATATATAGCTCTTAGTCCTTAATGACAAATTATTGTTATCACAACCGTGAAAGTGAAAGTGAAAAACATAATTTTAGATAGTAATGGAACACGTATAGTTTATAGCGTTATGGAACGACGACTTATTTTCCCTAGACGATTACAGACTTAACAAGGGTAGTAAAATATCAATATGTATAGGATTTAGGTTAGGTTCTTGCAATCTATGTCCTCTCATTTGAGTGTCATATTCATGATTATAATCAGCTTGACAAAACTAAAAAATATGTAACTTACCAAAAAGTAAAACCATTTCCATCTTGGTGAAGAACTTGAACTACTGAAATACGTAGGTGTTTGGGAATTGCAATTCGTGTTTCCCATTACGTAATACTTGAGCTTAATCTATTTAAAGATACACTTCTGGGAAGTCCTTATTTCAAGTGACTGTACACCTGAGTAGGAGACCAAGCTGACCTACATTGCTCTCATGATAACAGTTACTATCATAACATGGTTATTTGCATGCATGTCAAACTCATATCTTATACTGCACGGACGATTTCACATGTCAAATCTGTAGAATGAATTGTTGAAAACATTTGTCTTTCAAACTACCAATCTACAAATTCATAATTGAGAAGCTTATCAACTGCGCCACTGCGACAGTGACGTCAGGATAAAACTGTACATACATGTACATGTACAAATATAAACACCGTTAACCCTTATCCTAACAAGCTTTTTTGTCGACAGTAAGTACCAAGTCGGGCCTAAAAGGCCCGGTCTAAATATCAGGTTCTAACTACAAACCGTGAAGTCATTTGTTGACTTTTCAACCTATTACAACTTTGCTGACACAATCGAGGCTTTCAAGCATATTCAAGAGACAATGGGTTAGAATCATTTCAACAATTTGTTTTCCTTTTATCTATCTAACATTTATATTGGTCTTTGCAAATTTTGCTATAGATATATCACAGAAATCCTTCAGTGTTGTGCTTCTTGTAGTTCAAAATTTTAATGTTCCTCAAAATATGAATGTATTACTTTTTGATTAAATTAATTCGTATTCCTAAATATCTTCATAACGTGAATATAACGATACTGCCAAGATAATGCCGTTCAACCATTTTAGCTTAGCTCCACCTTCTGGATTGATACATCTCTTGTTGTATCATCAAAGGAGAAAATGTTTACAAACCAATATAGACTGACAGACAATTGTTAATTTACGTCTCACTTCTGTACAACAAAATATCAAAAACATATAATATTACAATATGGATAAGAGAGCACAGAACCACTCAATATGATTTATGAGAGACAATGAGCGTAAAGGTACAGTTAACAAAATATATAGGACATAAAATTTGTTAGTTTTAGAAAATAAAAGATGTTTACTTCTCTGTAGTATTTAAAAGAAGGTTTTGGCAAAATGTGTTTCAATACGTCTTACATTAAAGAAGCGTCAATGAATCAAAGTCTTCAAACGTACATTCTAACTTAACATTAATATCTTCAACATTTCAAATTGAATGTCAAACATTATCTTTCAAACCCCATTTTAAAATAGCGAAATATCTTGATTTTGACTCTGTTACAAATGTGAAATGATTATCTATGACAAGTTTTATACCCTCAGATTTGTTCGACTCTGAAACTAAGCTACATCACTACTAGATGAAATTTTAAATGGTTATTTCACAGGCCGAATGTAACTGGTTTGCTCAAGTTCATTATCATCTATCAACCATAAACATGAAATACACGTATACAGTATACGACTTGTAACGATCAAAGAAAGCACATGTTGATCTGTATGTTGCTGAAATACTTCAAAACATTAAAAATAATAATTCATTTAATTTATGTAAAACTAATCACCCTCACCGCACTAAGGTTACTATGAGATTTTATTTGATATATGCCGCATGTACAGTGGTCCTCGATCAAAGGGTTCTGAAATATGTTTCAAGTTGTATGTGGACTGGTTCTCCCAATATGTCAGTTGAACCCTTCGTAACAATAGAGAGATTTGTTCGCATGGTTCAAAGGAATGAATATCGATAACAAAAGTGTCTCTTACTCTTAAGCCGGGACAATTTCCCGGTGTTACATCTCTTTTGCAAAGCTACACATCAGTGATATTTATATTTTTCCAGAAAACCTTTTTACCTTTGAATACTTGATCCAAGGTCATAACTGTATACTGTATATGCAAACAGTTCATCCGCGAAGTTTTACCGCCTACTCAATGCAGTGGGGCCTCCTTTCACAAAGCAACCTTCACTATGGTTAACCGTAACGCCCATTCTTTAACATTGCACTAAGGTTACCATAAGGACTTCCGATCGTCTTAGGGCTTTGTGAAAGGAGGCCTGGGTGTATAAAACTTATATAAAAGGCACTCTATGTGGTATGTGATGGTAATCATTGCACTGCTGACAGATTCTTGATAGTGACAATATAAAGGTACATGTATTAATCTAGTATTTGCCGACAGCTAGATATTGTAATGTCGCTTGTGCGCCTGTTAGTCATACAACCGATTTTACTGTTATCTCGAGCATACATATATGAAGAAACTCAAGTAGATATAGTGTAATTGGTTACATAACTAAAATCAGGTAAATTGGACGTGAGTCAAACCGCTGTGTGTATTTTTGGATAGTCTTTTCTATGCCTGGATAGGGTGAACAGATTTACGGCTTAAGGTGTAACATGACAGTATTTATTTATGGGTGATCTGATACTGCCTTTTGCTGATATGATTTTTGACACAAGGGAGTACCCTAACTTTAACAAATAAATTGCTTGCTCATATAAATATGAGTACTTTTCACTCAAAACTTTTATTATAGTGGCAAGTGGTACTGTCCATTGCTCAGTGAAGTTCAACAACATCAGGCTCGGCTCGCCGGATGGAGTGGTTACCCGATTTATTGCTAAATAAACCGAGAATTTCAATGACCTTGCCCCACACTGAGAGTTGAAAACCGACCGGGTCACCTGAAGTGACTTTATTCGAACTGTACCTCTATTTTCCTGCAGTACATTTGGGTACATGGTTTGAAAGTGATGGCAATCTGACAGATAATCATAAAGTGCTTAATCGGCTGCTTGGTAGAAATGCTCCTGCGGACTAGAAAATAAAAGGGAACATTGTTTATCCTTACAAAACGATTGTAGTAATATGAGGTAAGAGCCAAAACTCAAGTTCAAGTCACCTCTCTAATAGTTCATTTAAAACTCTAGAATGTCTAAATTACGACATTTTCTTGTTTTTAAAAATGTTAAGAAGACAAACTTTGCATGTTGATAAGTTATATAGCTTCTTGTGTTAACATATTCAAACCCCTATGTGTCTTGATGTTTGTAGCAAAGATTCCAAGATGACTACCCATCTCATATCAGTACTAGACCCATATCCACCGCCGGACTGATATAGGGGTATCGGGCTGATATGAGGTATGGTATGAAAAATGACATGTTATACCCTCTGTTTATACACCAGAACGTATTTCATGCACAATGGACGTTCAGCAAATTTATTACGACATTTCTCGAATTGTTGGTGAAAACCCAGTCATCTTGATAATGATATATGACATTTTCAGAGGAAAGAGCAAACCAAAAGTGAAGAAAACTGAAATCAACAAATAAGAATATGTCATAGATAAGTGAAAATAAGATAAAAAAGAGCGCAAGATACATATAAGCGTGTATAGCTTAGAAATAGCCTTAGAACGACATATATGCCTACACACGTACCCTATACTACTACTAAAGCGATACACGTCCCTGTGTGTCAACCTGTAAAATGTTTTTCTCGAGTAGTCAATTATAAAAATTTCTTTCGAAATACATATACAATACTTTGGAAATACGTACATGTACTTTCGTTCGTTATAATGTCCTGGTCGTATACTCACTCTTGCAAATTAACTCATTTGAATTAATTATACTTGCCGAGCAAAAAGATGATCACTTAACCAATTCTCTCCAATCTTTCCATTTTTTTTCCGTTTTACAATTAAGGCATTAATTTAATTGCATCGCCGATATTTATGACAGACGCATTCCTGATTCAGTTATGGTCTTTTAAGTTCTTTCTGTATTTAAAGAAGTTAAACAAGAGCTTTGTTCAATGCATTTTGAGTGCAAACACAAATACGAGTGTTCCTTATTCACTTAAAGAAACTGGTTCATCAAAATCAATTTCCCCCTGCATAACTCGTAGACTTAGGAACTTTTGACCAGGCAGTTATGATATTGAATTCTGAACCTGTTTGTTAAACGTTATCTTTTAATTTAAAGGTTATTGGCAAAAAGGAAACCTTGGATCTGTATTCAACATTGTAAATTTGTTCAGGACTGTTCACTTTAAATTAACAGTTCTCGCGATCTCACGAAAATGAATGTAAATATTCCAAATTGCAAGACAAAGCTTTTTAATCAAACGGATCAGTTTTAAAACGAACGTACCACAACGGATATGCTATGCGAATCCATTACCCTATCGCAAGTGATCAAAAGGTATCTCCACGAATATGGCCGCCAGTGACTTTTGGCTTCCCCCTTGATTATTTACTCTTCGACTACGGTTGGGTTGAGGAATGAGATGTTTTGACCTTCTGAATGTAATACATCTAGCATAATTTAATTTTTATTTGGAAAATTTGAAGAAATATATTTATACAAACATGTGCTACTGTCTGCTGAAGGTTTTTTTTGTTAAGGTTAAGGTTAAGATGAATTTTATCAAAAAGTACAGACAATGAAATATATCATTATTTCGAATGAAATCAAGGGGATAGAATTAAGACGATCCATACAAATTGCAGTACTCCTTCGAGGACGTAAAGACCGTTCATTTGAAATTGATAAAATCGAAAAAATTTACTTTTTTTGAAGTGGCAGTAGCGTGTGATATCACAGAAACGAATAATCTTACCAATTACAAAACATTGATGTTGAATCAACAGAAGAATATATAAAATGATGGTATCATCTCTAATCTGTCAAATGTCAAATCTATGTCCCTACTTCAACCTTTAAAGTTAATAAATTTGGAATAGACTATATAATTCATTATCAGAAAATCAGAAAAGTTTTCAAAACATCGTTATACTCTTTAATATCCTTTCATTAAAAAAATCTGAACTTGTACTACATGTAGATAATGTACAAAAATCAAGGCTATAAAACAAAATATTAATTTTCAATGAAATAAATATATAAATTCCAAGCAAGGCTCGCCGCTAATGGCTGAAATATTGCCCAAGCGGCGTTAAGCAATAACTCACTCACTCACTCACTCCAAGCAAGGCCATGTAATTTCAAATGAGAAAAGGTATGCTTAGGTAACAAATTTTCATTACAAGGGAAGAAAAAACTCCTAAAACAGAATTCTGCATTGTCAAAACTGACAAAAATCTGAACCCCGGCCTTTAAAACATGGTACACTTATTTACATATGGATAAAGCTCAATTATTCGGCTAAGTTAGGGCTGCTCAAAGCTGATTTGTTGTTCCCCGATATTAATCATGTCTGTTTCTTCTGAAACTTCCTGGGGTTCATAAATACCGTGCTGCCGTGAGGCATACCACTGTCACCAATACTCACGAAGTTGTTATCTACAGCTGGGTGGACTGGGTCACTGACTCACAGTTATCTGTCTAAATACACTGCGAGCATCCTCGACATTCGTTGGTAATCATTCTGTTAAGTCTCCACTTATAACCTGTATCCATCAACGGCTAATTGTGCAAATTCTGAAGTACCTTGCCTGAATGCACTTCTTGACAATCGACATTATGAGTGTTTTCAAAATCAAACTTTAAAGGTTTCTCTGCCGCAAACTTTATGAAATGCGCTAAAAAAGGCTAGGTTAGCATACAGTATCATCAGCTTACAGAGAATGATGCATCCTTCATAAAATATAGGCATCAGTCACGATTGTTAAACATTGATTAGAGTTTTCCATTTGACATGGAATAATGGTGGATTATTGGTTTTTACGTGCTATAATTTTCTCAACATTGAATATATACTCACACGCAAAAGAAACGCAAGTCAAGTTGCACGTCTACATAATTTTAATGGTCAATAGCATATTCAAGAAAATATTACGAGTCAAGTGAGCAAACATGAAAGCGGAGTAATGTGAAGGTCTTGACCAATAGATGACGTTATTAGTTGAGTCTTATGGATACAGGGTTCAAAGATCAAGAGTCACTTGCCGATACGCCAGTCAATACCTTTTGTGACCACCACTGGCGTTGAAATAGTGGATAAGACGGTTTGAAAATGCCCTGGGAATCCTGCACATATCCAAACAGCCGTCTGCAGTTCATAGGCAGTTGTTGGAATTGGTCTGACATTATTCAGCCTCGTTTGAACCACATCCCATAAGTGTTCATTTGGTTTCAGATTAGGGCTGAGAACTGGCCAGGGTAGAATATCGATGTTATACTGTTGGAGGAAGGTCATGGTAACTCTAGCAGTATGGGGACGAACATTATCTTGCTGGAAAATGTGTTGGCGATGTTGTGCAAAAAATGGACCAACGTCGGGTCTGATCACTTGGTCGATATAAGGCTGAGCTGTTACACCGTGTCCCCGACCTGCACCAACATTTGGGAAACACATTGGTCCCAGTCTCGCATTAACCCCAATACCGGCGCACGTCATGGCGCTAGCCCCACCCAATGAGTCCCTTTCCACAACGTTTCTGTCAGCAAAACGATCACCTCGACGACGCCAAATCCTGACTCGTCCATCTGCATGGGAGAGACAAAAACGACTTTTGTCAGAGAAAATTACACATCTCCAATCACGATGACGCCAATTTCCATGAGTCTTTGCCCACTGAAGTCGTGCTTGGCGATGTTGTTGCTGCAGAACAGGACGACGTGCTGGCAGGCAACATTGAAGATTGTAAGAACGCAGGCGCCTGATGGCAGTGTCTGAGCTAATGCGTCGGTTACGTGTGCCAACAGTGTCCGGGCAGTTTGAGTCGCAGTTAGGAATGGATGGTGGTATAGACGTAAAATGAGTCGATCCTGTCGAGGGTGGTGACCCATGGTCGACCACTTCGAAGACGGTCAGATGTGGTCTTTGTTGCATTGTAACGATGTTGCAGACGATATATAGTCGTAATGTCAACTTTAAAATGATGTGCAACATCTTGAACCGAACGTCCAACAGCCTGTTTTCTCTCAATCTCAGTTAAACGTGGCATTGTTCAATCGTGAATGTTAAATCAATTTCAAAGGCACAGTTTTATACCCTTGAACGCCCGTAACATATAGTGCATACTCCGTTCGTAAACAATGATATGATATACCACTCTGAATAAGATGGACCATGTTCCGATGAATAAAATTATCAAAATATTGACTTTATCGATATTCGAACTCGTTCTGTCTATGCCTTCGCCTGAACTAGGTCTGACCACATTCAGACTGATGTAAGACATTCATACCTCGATTGTTTTCCTGACCTGAGTGCTGCTATATTAGATAACGTTTCGCAAGTAAAAAATCTATCAAAACAGAACATGTTGTAAACTGAAACAGTAATGCTTTATAAACACAAATATTACAATCTAGAAAACATAACAGAGTAAGTATTTTGTGAAAAGGCGAACTTTGTGATAGAACACTTTTGCATGTACAGTTTTTTCAATCCGTCAGTTGAACTCTTTCATAGGAATAGTTTGAGTTCTTTGTATAACCGAAATGAATAGATAACGTATCTTTCCTGTATGCATTACATGGCTACACGTCAATAATACTTAAAGATAATCCTCGACACTTGTTCACCTTTGAGCTTAGGCATATACATGTACATATATGGTATATGTAACGCAAACAGTTCGTTCGGGTACTTGTACCGACAACGCACGACGGAGTGGGTGAAAATAACATGGAAATTGCAATCTGTGTTTCGAAGTATGCTGAACGTTATCAGTGGTGATATTTCATTGAAAACTACTGTGTTTATATGTTATCAGTTGCCGTCCGTTACCGTTTCATTGAAATAACTGTTGATATTTAATCAATTAAATGCCAGTTTCTGTTATATAGTAAAGGGTCACTTTGGGTTACCAATGGAAGCATATATTACAAATACCGATCGGCAGATAAAAAGATAATATGTAAAATTTTGCTTTTCTATTTGCATACGCTGTGGATCAATTAGTCATTGTCTTATTTCATTTTAAACAGAACAAATAATCACAATGTATATATGTATGTAAATCGATACTTAATATTAATCAATATCGTACATTGTTATGTAAGTTTCTATTCCGTAACGTCTGTACCCGTAGATGAGCTACCCAACATCTATGAGGGTGAAATTCAGCGATATCGGAGCAGTTTTATTGGATACAAACCTGGCTTAAGTAGTTGATAATACTGTTCGTAATGTCAAAGTTTAGTCAAATAGGCATGAAGAAAGCTTATATTTGTTATGTCCAACATAAAAAGATCTTTGGTTAAAATATTAAACCTGTAGATGTCGTCGATTGGTGCGATGTTGACCAGATGACTGAATTTGTTAATATAACTTGGTCTTGGGATCGTTTGTAACTACACATAAAAGTACCCCAATATTATGTTACCGCAGGGGTACACTCTTCAAATACATTCTCCTTTTGATCCAATACTCACAGATCACTAAAATGGATTTGATGATTTTATTGGTTTTAGACCAACGTCGGAACTGTTGAATTGATTTCCCTTTAAATCCTATTAGTACACATATAGTATTTCGTCCCCTGTGTCAATAGTCAACAATAACGACAGTCGCCATCTTGGCACAATCACAACATTGCTCGCGCATAACTCCAACACGATAACATATCTGCAAGGACCTGTCACGAATTCTTTATCATGTTTAATTCTTATCCTATCTACCTGAAAATTATTGTAAATTTACCTACTTGAGTCTCAAATGTCGCACTAGCATTGACATGAAATGTACATATTGTCGTCAAAGAGCTCCCAAGCGAAGCGTCAGAGTTTTAAAAAGATGCATCTAACGCTGTCTACTTGAATGTACATGTGCATGCAGTTTCAGCTAGTGGTTATCAACGGTATTTTGGGCTCGGTTTTTACTCAAATATTGAACATAAGTTTACACCTATATCAAACAGTTGTCCCTATCCAGCTGTGCGTGTCCTTGTTTTTCTGTCAACCCCTCCATATTTATAAATTAATTTGAATCTTTTTAAAAACGGGTTTAAAATGACGCTGAGTATTTTCCAGGTGAAATTGCTATACAAGGAATAATTTATGTATCATTTCATTGTTCGAAATTAACTGATAATGAGTAATTTTCATTGTGCATTATATATTTGACATTTTATATTGATTTTGCGAGCCAAGGTGATGATATAAACTGAGGTAATGGCAGATAATATATAAAAACACGAATGAAATGTAAAAGTAAATTCATGTCACATGCAACAATGTAAATAGCATAAATTTGACAAAAGGGGCCATACCTCTTAATGTATTTCATTTTCTTATCTAGATGGAAATGGCTTAGATAGATGAATTGTTATTTAAATACTCCTAAACCAGTTGGAATTATAAACTGTAGATTTATGTACAGTTATTCCGTGACCCTTAACTAAGGACAAAGGTGCCACAACCTTGAAATGTATTTTCATCATTTTACCCAGAAGATGAATAACTAGAAGCCTGACCTGTTGTGCAGAAACTCCTAAGCCAGTGGTGATTATTAAGTTTAGATTGTGTGATTTTGTGGCTCCTAATATTGGCCACTCCCCAATCACATATTGAGCAAGTGAGTAAATTCTACAAAGTTTCTCAAAATTACTTCTATGTAAGCCATGAGAGGATATAATGATGGAGATGAAGTTGGAGTTTGTTGTCACTTTAATGAGTGAGTAAAGTAAGTACATTATCAACTGCTAACCCAACCCGCGTTGGATTAGTTGACCTGACAATGGCCGAAACGATTGCCATGTTGAGATGAGTGATGTAAGCATGGGCGAGGTGAAGTCCAACAGATGCACGAGGGATACAGTGGTCGGATTGAATCTAATGTTAAACTTTGATTTACAACGGTATGTAAAGAGAACGTATATACAGACTCATCTACCAATGGGCATTAAACAGTTGTAAATTTATTGACCCTGTGACCCCTAATTATCATTCTTTTATAGCCTTATGGAAATAAGTTCAACATATAAAAAAATAAAGTTCAACAGAAGTTTCTTTCTTAACGTTTTTATGTAAATCAAAATCATGTTATCATCAACTTTGGACTTGAAATTTATTGAAAAGTTCTTATATCTGAAAATAAAATACTCGTAAAATCATTGAATTATTACATTGTTCATTGTATTGACTTTGACATTATGAACATTGACACGGTTGTAACACCGATATTTTTCTCTCACGTACATGTATACCAGTAAACAAATGTTTGAAGAAATCACATCAGGAATCATGGATGCGTTTTTTTTGTTAATATCAATTTGGTACAAAAACACGGTTTTCCAGGTCTCTCTTGTCAAGTTTTAAGTCTTCTTGGCGACAAATTATCACGATATGAGGGAGTGTTTTTCAGTGATGTCATCTTAACGTCAACGATCAAAAATCGAACATTGAAATACAGCAAGCGCTCCCCGGTCATTTACCTCACAATAGACGAAACCAAACAGAAATTACATCTTTCAGTGGCATTTTGAAGCTGGAAATCAGATAAGAGACGAATATATGGCTGACAACTTCTTTATTCTTCTTTATTCTGTCGAAACGTCGCGTTCCCAGAATAAAGAAGTTGTCAACCATATATTCGTCTCTTCTCGAACAGAAATTGTATCTTAAGAAATCGTTCTTTATTCAAAATCCATTTCCCTTTGATATTTGGTGTTAACATAAATTTTTGAAGGAGCATATAATAGTGAATTCGTAACTTGTTAGTGTAATGGGCGCCCTCTGATAGGCAGCCAAGTTACAGGAGTTAAACTAGATTGTACCTCGGTTTTAACCTGTTCCATGCTTTGTAATTGACTTTACGTTGTGTATTTTCATTGTGTGATGGTAATTAGCGAAAACAATGAAACAGCGTACAATCTTTTCATTTCAATTTGTTAATTCGTTCATCCCAAAATAGAAGTCATGACAGAAAGGTAAATAATTAACAATTTATTCAGGAGAATGGAAAACAAAGAAAGTAACGGATATATAACAAAAAATCAACAAAACATGGTCTCTCTTACAAACCTTGTCCCTAAGCTATCTAAAATTAACACCATTACGAATACAATAAAAGGATTACAAATAAGAAAATACACAAAAATTCGTAAGATGAACGGTTAATGATTTAATATACACAAAAAATACATTGAAACATAACATTAATTTCCAATGACATATTTACAGCAAAGACACGTTAATCAATTTAAAGTTGAATTGATTCTTTTCCATATCTGAACATAGATGCTTCCTTTCTTCTGAGAAAGGGTAACATTAGCATAAAATCAATCCATTGTATAAAATTTTGGGATGCATATGTACTCGAACTAGTTCATCACGCGTCCATGGTAACCTATAATCTCGGTTCTCTATCGATCAACACGACTTATCCATATCAATATATATCATAATGGCGATTTTGCCGATAATGTTCCTTTGAACAAAATGTCGTTTTAAACTAGGGGTTGGGTACTTGTAATAGCCAGCAGTTAGCTTTGTTTATTGATTTTTAATGTGAGCGATGTAAACCCTTTATTTCATTTCGAGATTACTGATATCAGGTTCGTTCCCGTAAAGATAATTTTGGCATCTTGGAAAAGAAACAAAGTTCGCTTTATACCAATGTGTTTTGTAACAAAGTATAGTTTTGCCCTGAACTATTATAGGGCAAAACTATACTTTGTTCCAAATCACATCAGGGTGGAGCAAACTTTATACCTTAAATAGAATGCTAAAAAATCCTCCAAAAAGGTTCCTGCATTCCGAATTGCTAAATTGCTAGAGGAGCTGTGCTGCCGTTGTTCAAACATTGTACTCTCTATGTACAAATGTATAGAGCAACATAATCCGGCTCGGTGGTTAATACTGCTTGTCAGTTTCAAGCTGCTTTGTGTTCCCACGAAAACCATATTGTCATCTTGTTTAAAATCATAGAATCCGTGATGCCATGGGCATACAAGTAAGTGTCACTTGTAAATACTTACGAGGTTGTTATCCACAGCTGCATGGACTGGGACACAAACCCACTGTTATCTGTCTCAATACACAGCGAGCATCCTCGACATCCAATGGTTATCATTGGGTTAAATCTCAACTTATAACCTGGATCAATCCAAAGCTCATTCTGCAATTTTCAAAGGAGATTTATTGCGGTACCTTGTCTGACTTAGCCTCTTGACAATATGAGATGCTGAGGGTCTGTAAAATCAAACGTTTGAGGGGGTTCTGTGCCGCAGCATTACAGATGTAGCAGCTGAAGTGTCTTTTTGTATTTGTTCTCTGTAATCCAAGTTGCTAAATCAACTTTCAAAGTAGAATATGAAGTACACTGAACGAAGCCAATGAGGAATCCAGTGTATAGAGGATAATACCTGAACGCTAGGGAACCAGTGTATCCATTTCGCAATCGAGAATACATATGTAACATGATCGACAATGTCAAAATATATTGTAATAACTGTCAAGGGCTTAATAATGTTAAAAAGAGAAGAGATGTGTTTCAATATTTGAAAAGAAAAAAATCTCATATTTACTGTCTACAAGACACTCACTTTACACCGGATTTAGAACATAGCATTAAAAATGAATGGGGATCAAAATATTGTAAATTCAGTTCTCATAGAAGTAACTCCAGAGGAATAGCAATTTTATTTAATAAGAATTATGAAATTAAAATCTTAGATGAAATTAAGGATGATGAATTCGGAAACTACTTAGCATTAAAACTTCAAATTGAAGACATGACAATAACCTTGATATCGGTTTATGGTCCCAATCGAGACACTCCAGAATTTATACATAGCATATTCAATATTATTTAACGATTTGATTCTTTTTATTTTACATTTTGTGCGGGGATTGGAATATCATACAGGATACTAAATTGGATCTTTATAACTACAAACATGTAAACAACATTAAGGCAAGAGATGTATTGTTAGAATACATTGAAGAATATAACCTTATTGACCTATGGAGGGACAGTAATCCATTGCAAAAACGATACACATGGCGTCAACAAAACCCAATAAAGAAAGCCAGACTAGACTATTTTCTAGAGAATTCCAGTATAAACGCAGGCATAGATCCAAGTTATAGATCAGATCATTCATTGCATTGGATTACTTTGAAATTCAATGATGTAGAAAAAGGTCCCGGGTTTTGGAAATTAAATAACTCCCTACTACGAGATAAAGTTTATGTCAATAAAGTAAAAGCAATAATTAAAGATACCACTCAACAATATAAAGATGTTTCTAGCGGTGAAGAAATGGCCTTTACTATAGATGACCAACTTTTATCTGAAACGATTCTTTTAATGATAAGAGGATATACTGTTAAATACTCATCTGAAATGAAAAAGAAAAGAAATAAAAGGGAAAAGGAACTTGTTGATAATATAAGTGAATTAGAAACGGAACTGGATCTTTCAGGAAATGATGAAACTAAAGAATCTATATTGCTAAGGCTACAGGAAACAAAGACAGAATTAGAAGAAATCTATAAATACAAAACTGAAGGTATCATAATGAGATCAAAAGTCGATTGGTACGAGCATGGGGAAAAGCCAAGCAAATATTTTCTTTCCCTTGAAAAGCAAAATTTTTTAAATAAGGCAATCACCAAGTTAGAAAATGAAAAGAAAGAAATCGTAACTGGTAAGTCAAAATTGATTAAGGAAGTAAAAACATTTTATAAGAAGCTTTATACGAAAAAAGATACAAAAAGTGTCAACTTTCATGACCTTTTCAAAAACATAACCATTCAAAGAATTGATGACAACCAAAAACTAAGCTTAGAAGGAGAGTTATCCTATGACGAAATTTTTAAATCACTCAAGAAAATGAAAAATGGAAAAAGTCCAGGTCCCTCTGGATTCACAACAGAGTTTTACAATTTTTTTTGGAATGATATTCACAAATTTCTATTGAGATCGTTAAACTACGCTTATCAAAAGGGTGAATTATCAACTAGTCAAAAGCAAGGCCTAATTTCCTGTATACCAAAAAAGGACAAACCAAAGCAATACCTTTCAAATTGGAGACCAATATCGCTACTTAATGTGTCGTACAAGATCGGTTCAGCAGCAATTGCAAATAGAATCAAAAAGGTACCGCCGTCAATTATCAACGAAGATCAGAAAGGATTCCTCGCTAACAGATATATAGGAGAATGTACAAGAATGATATACGATATAATGGATTATACAGAAACTATGGAAATTCCTGGCATGTTACTATTGATAGACTTCGGAAAAGCCTTTGAATCCGTAGACTGGAACTTTATTGAGCAGGTTTTTGCATTTTTTAATTTCGGGGAATCTCTGAGGATCAAAACACTATACTATATCAATTCATCAGTTTTGGTAAATGGTTTCGGCTCAGATTTCTTTAACATAACTAGAGGATGTAGACAAGGTGACCCCCTTTCACCCTATGTATTCATTATATGTGCCGAGAGTTTATCTGTAATGATCAGAAACAACCCAAAGATAAAAGGAATAACAATTGGAAATACCGAATATCTAGTTTCTCAATTTGCAGATGATACGTCCCTTGTGTTAGATGGAACTGAAAAGTGTTTACAAAATGTTTTACAAGTACTTGAGGAGTATGCCTCCTTCTCTGGCCTTAAAATAAATGTAAGAAAAACAAGAATAATTTGGATAGGCTCTCTGAAAGGATCAACTAATGTTCTATGCAAAAAGTGGAATCTAAATTGGTCCCAAACTGTTCTCGGTATTGTATTTACCCATAACTTAGCAGAAATGGTTGAAAGAAATTACAAAGATAAACTCCAAAAAAAATAAAAAGACAAATGCAAATATGGACAGCTCGAAACCTCACACCCCTTGGTAGGATAAAATCTTTAATCCTTCCCACAATAAAGCACTTGTTTTCTTCCTTACCTAAACCACAGAAAAATATAATTGATGATCTGGAAAAACAATGTTTCTCATTTGTGTGGCACAATAAACCGGATAAGATTAAACGTAATATCTTAAAGCAGAAGTATAAGAATGCCAGACATAAAACAAACTATTGATTCCCAAAAAATTACTTGGTTTAAGAGAACTATTATAAATGAGTCAAAATTGAATGCGCTTTTTTATACAATGTTTCTCAAAATATTCAAGACTTTATGTTAATGGGAGAAACATTTATAAAGCAACGGGTCATAAATAAGAAATCAAATGATTTTTGGAGAGATGTTCTTTTAGCATGGAGTTCATATACGTCATATAAGAATAAGAAAGTTGATCAGCGTAGCGATGTCTTATCACAATGTTTGTGGTACAACGAACACATTCTTTTAGACAAAAAACCCTTTGTGTACCCACACGACGCCAAGGTCGGCATTACCTTTGTGAACGACTTGATAGATACTGATGGAAAAATATATACATATCAAAATATTCATGAGAAATATAGAGACAATTTAAAAACAATTTTTTTTAGAGTATGCAAGCCTAAATCTGAAATGCAAAATCAGTTAAACAGTATTGTAAAACTTATGATATTTTATTTGATAAAAAACTAGAAATACCCTTTATTCCTTATTACTTTCAAGATATTTTTACAAATACAAAAGGGTGTAAAAAATATTATGACATACTTAGTCCAGTAGTAGAAGCTGACATGTGTAGCTATAAGTTGAAGTGGGAAACAGAACTTGAGACAAATATAAGTGAAAAAGACTGGAAATCATATCAAAAGAGTATATTCCGAGCTCATAAAAATTCAGAATTTAGATGGTTTCAATATTCTGTGCTACATAGAATCTTGCCAGCATATTTACTATTGTTTAAGGTGCGTTATATTGAAAGCCAGGAATGTTCACTTTGTAACTCTGCATCTGAAAGCTTGATTCATCTCTTTTGTGATTGTCCAAAAACTAAAACCATATGGAAGGAACTATTTACTTGGATAAAAATGAAAACAGATATTTCTTTGAATATTGATAAGAAAAAAAATCATATTTGGCTTTCTCGAAAGAAGGAATGATGTCATTAATCTACTTATGACAATTGTGAAATGTACAATATTTAGAATAAAATCATACACATGTAGCCATGGATTTGATAAAATTAGAACTGAAATAAATAAGATTTACAATATCGAGAAAACATATGCCATCTCAGCTTGTAACTATACTAAGTTTGTTGGCTTCTGGTCCGACTGTCACCATTTATTTGATTGAAACCAGCGGATCCTATGTGATAATGTAATGTATGTATAATGTATGTATGTCCATGTCGCTATATAATAGCCCTTTATGTATTGGGTTTTTTACGTTGTCAATATGAATCCCAATGACCTGATAATACTTTGTTGAAAATTGAAGTGATGATGTTGTACCGCAAAAACTTGAATAAAAAAAATACCTGAACGCTATGGTGGTTTATCGAGGATGTGCCGCACGTTGTTGAGTGCAACAACTACAAGTACAACTACGATTGGGTCTTGTGCACTATCCCATTTTATGGCAACACAGAGACCCACTCAAAGTAATTTACAACCGGTTACAGGAGGGCTGGAAACCGGCATCTTAAATTCACGAGTATGCGGTTTTTGAGGTATGAGGCTTACTTGTGTCATTTTTATTATCATATTAGCCAAATCCTTGTTCAGTCCAGCAGTTTCATTGCGACCAACGTAAGGAGATATCCATACCAACGATGACCGTCATTTCGGCAAGCAAGAGAGGCTGAAAATAAAGTAAAAACGTAATAAACTATTATTCTATAAACCGAGATAAAATGTACTTGAATAAATCGTTTTAATTTAGCATAGATTTCTTTGGATGTCAACAGTTACTGTTTGCCAATGTTTGCGGTTATTTTTATCGGGAAGCACTGACAAGGACTGTCCTATCAGGGTGCTTTATGTGGAAAAATTATTCATAGGGACATTCTAGTTTATCCATGTATATCATTTGTACATGGTTATAACACAATCCAGTCGAAAGAAAGTACCCAGGGTAATATGTTTTGTGTATTTGGATTTGACAACTTGATAAGAAGAGCGCCGAATCTGTCCAAAAAAAAGAGACGTGAAGCTCTTAAACGGCGCTACGAGTGTCGCATTAGAAGAAGGCTTTGTTGATTATTCTTATGATATCTTATTTTTAATTCTGTATACATATTGTTCACTTTTACTGTATTTGTGAATTGCAATTCAATTTCCTAAACGCAAGACTAACGCGTGTATTTAGTATAACATTTCTTTTCAGGGTTCCCAGGTCCAATCGACGTAACAGTTTGATTGCCCTGCTCAAATCAAGGGCGGGCGATTTAAGTTCGAAGTTTACTGATGAAACGTCCTAGATGCAATAAAGGATAAAGCAAGGCTGTGTCGCAGTTGGTGTTAAGTAAACAGTATCCATATAGTCACATAATACAAACCGTATTTGCTTGGTGCAACCGAATCATCTCTCACATCAGTGATGCTTTGATTTTTTGTGATCGTAACTGTGCAATCTTCCCCAATATATCCTTCTGGACAATCCGTGCATTTGCCATCCTTATAGCATCGCTGATCTTTGCACCTCTCACTACATCTGACACTGCAGTTCTCATATGTCCAACCGTCTTTACAACCGTGTACACAAAATACAGTTTCATCTAGCTCATTATATATGCATTCCTCATCTTTGCAGTGGTCATTTGTTAAGTTACAGTGTCTGCCGCAAAATCCGTGTTTGCAGCTGTCGCATTTACCAAAAAGGAAACTGCATTTTTTGTTACAATTTGCAGGACAATGCTTGTTACATTGAATTCCATAGAATCCATCAATGCATCCACTGAGGCACTCTCCTGTTCTCTGCTCACAAACAGATTCCAGACAGTTTCTGCTACAGTTCCTATAACATTGTGATCC
Organism: Phorcus lineatus; assembly: GCA_921293015.1. NCBI lineage: Eukaryota > Metazoa > Mollusca > Gastropoda > Trochida > Trochidae > Phorcus > Phorcus lineatus. The sequence goes on from OV121083.1 coordinate 52,641,406, forward strand.
CCAAAAGGACTTCTTGCAACCTTCCAAGCAGAGCCCCGTGCTCCTGTTGCAGAATGTTGCGCCTCTGTAGCTTTCGAGACAGTTTACAGGACAGTTGATGTTACAATAGTCACCATAGAACCCAGGTGAACACAGGATACATCTTCCTGTGAACTGTTCACACCCATCAGACTGACAACCGACACATCTCAGCGAACAGTCCTCACCGTAACATCCGTACGAACATTTTGTACAGGACCCATGTTCATACTGCAGGCAGTTTACTTGATAACATTGAGCATCCAGAACAGGAACTAGACCTTGAAATGAAAACATTGTAATAATTGTCATTATCTAGCCGCAAGATATATGTTGCCTCTTGTTGTATTTTTTTAATTTAGATTTTGAAGATACGGTGGTATTCATTTTAAAGTTAAAGTTCTTTGGTGATTAATAATGTGATAAAATGACAAGACAAGAATAAACTATCTTATTTATATTCGGCTTCCACCCGAATGAGGAACAAAAAAAGTAAACAGTATAAGTGCATAGCACTTTTTTATCAATCATGTTTGACTTGTTTGCATTTAAAAGAACTCAATAAGATTCAGATAGCACTTTGAATTAAACACTCTTATTTGCTATAGAAAAGAATAACAATACAATCATATTCCTTTAAATGTCATGTAACAGGACAATTGCTAATCTTTACTTTCATTCTAAGAAATCGGACAGGAGTTATTATTTAGAGATTGTCATGTTGTTAAAGAAAGATTGATAGTAATATACAAATCCATAAAGACAAAAGTATTGAATCAGTTCATATGTAAACTGTACAGCTACAAATATTTAAACTTTCATACTTACAGAGGATAGAGATAATTAAAATGCACATCGCTGTCAGAAGCATCATGTCAGGGAAAAGCAATCTCATTGCGTCTGTGATAAATGTCTGGAATCAAAACAAACATATTTAGACATACCCTCGATATTTGATACTCATTAATTACAATGACACAAGGGTCTTCAGTTATGATTCTTTATCACGTACTGTAAATATTGGTTGTTGCAATGTGTAAAACTTCTGTCAAGTGAAGTCTTCATTGTTTTAATAGCAACCTTAAACCAAAAATCACTGGTACCAGCAGTATGAACCTTCAGCATCGCAAATTTTGGAAAATACATTTAAGTAGAAGTTGTTCTATGACTAAATCAATTCAGTATTAACTGTGATTAAACAACTAAATATATAAGAATTGTTAATGAATGAATGAAACAAATAGATTTCCATTGATTGGTGGATTGTAACCTTTTTGTCAAAATTCGTTGGAGAAAAGGATAAAATGTCATCAACCAGTTAATTCCTTATTCCGCATGGTAAAAGATGCTTTGGGGTGTGATTGTCAACTTTGTAATAAAACTTGGGTTTTTAAAACCGCAAGTGTATCTTGTTGTTTTGGCACAGGAACAACAGTAAATTTTGGTAAAAAAGTTTAACTAAGTCGTAGTTTCATCGAATGGGAAGTTCAACTTAAATTCTTACCAATTGACACATATCTACCTTGTACATGTAAACAAAGATTTATTTAGTCAAATTATTTTAACATTCCCGCTGCAGAACATTGTAGTTGTGAATATTTGGGGTTGTGTAACTTTTATCAGGATTTATATACAACTCTTAGTCCTATATAACAGACTATTGTTATCATACCCGTGAAAGTGGTCGATATCAGCCCAAACGTAAATTGAGATAGTGATTAAACACGTACAGTGTATAGCTTTATAAACAGGCGACTTAATAGTTCAAGACGATAACAGACATAACAAGGGTAGTAAAATATAAATAGGTATAGGATTTCGAAACGGTTAGGTCCTCTCAATTTCTCTCCTCGTATTCGTATGTCATATTCATAATTATGATTTACTTAACAAAACGTGAAAACTATAAAACTTACCAAACAGTAAAACCATTACGATACTAGCGACGAACTTGAATGTTTCATTACACAACAGTTTAAGAGCTTAGACTACAGTGCCATGCCAAAAGTATTGCAACAAACCTGTTTGCGGTCCAGTTCATGAAAGTAACGAATGAAAACGAAACACTCGCATTTGATAACCGCGTTACATTGCCAAGTGAAATTTGGCAGGATAATATTTTACAGTCTGCTTTTTCATAGAACGCCGTTTATGACGTCATCGGTTATGTTTACGTCAGTCGCGTGCCTAGCAGACGACATGGCTCGAAGCACGAAAGAACTGTCAGCAGAGCAAAAAGAATTAATTATTGAGTTGCATCTAAAAGGTTTGAAGAATAGTAAAATTGCAGAATTGTTAGCAATTCATAGATCTACTGTTGGGAGAATTTTGAAGAAATTTACTCACGTCGAAAACACAGAAAACAGACATCGAAGTGGTCGGCCTCGTTTGATCGGGTTGAGGGGAGATAGGAGACTTTTCCGCGTTGTTCGTAAGAATAGGCGACGTTCCCTTTCTGATATAACTGACAATTTCAATTCTCAACATCATTTTCGAGTTTCCAGCAGGACAATTCAGAGACATTAACATCGTGTTGGTATAAAAAAACGAAAGATATGAAAGGGTATCACTATTTCGGAAGTCAATCGTCAGAAGCGTGTCAGGTGGAGTCGAGGAAAAGTTACTTGGAAGCTTGATAGGTGGAAGAAAGTGGTATTCACAGATAAAACTCAAGTTGTATAGGGAAAAAACAAAAACTTTTCATTTTGGAGAAAGGCCGACGAAAAGTGGCGACCAGAATGTTTGAACGTACTGAAACGTCCCGTCAGGGCAAATGTCATGTTTTGGGGGTGTGTCAGCTACAACGGTGTGGGTGTATTGGTTCCAGTGGAGTGAAATATAAACTCGGCAAAATATATTGATGTTCTTGAAACAAATTTGTGGCCTGTTGTAGAAAAAGAATTTGGGAATCAACCCTGGATATTTCAAGATGACAATGCGCCCGTACACCGTTCTCGGGAAACCAATACCTGGAAAACGGATAATAATATTCCTGGAATGGACTGGCCTGCACAATCCCCAGACATCAATATAATAGAAAATGTGTGGAGGTGTATGAAAATTAAACTTCAGAAAGACTGTGAAAACATAAACTCTCGCGAAGATTTGATAGCCGCAGTTCAGCGGATCTGGTCTAATCTCCCACAAGTCTATATTCGAAGTTTATACCAATCAATTCCGAAAAGAATACGAAGTGTCATTATCCAGAAAGGATATATTACAAAATACTGACTAGTTTAGGTAAGTCAATTCAATTATTCAGCTTTTAGAACGACATTGTATGGAGTGCATTTGACTCCACACCGGTGACGTCAGACATGTTTGTTGCAATACTTTTGGCACGTCACTGTATTTATAGATACACTTCTGGGAAATCTTTATTTCAAGTGACGTTTACCTGAGTAGGAGACCCAGCTGACCTAGCATGATATCAGTTACTATCATAACAAGTATGGTTATTTGCATGCATATGTCTTATACATGATGTACGATGTCAAACTCATATCTTATACTGCACGGACGATTTCACATGTCGAATCTTTAGAAGGAATATTTGAAACCATTTGTCTTTACTGGAAAACAAACTACCAATATAAGAATTCATAATTGAGAAGCTTATCAACTGCGCCACTGCGACAGTGAGGTCAGGATAAAACTGTACATACATGTACAAATATTCATTAAACACCGTGAAGACAGTGATTCGAAAGTAATTTAAAATAAAAGATAAGAAAATAATCTTCACCATTGTAAGTGTAATATAACAGTGGAGGCGGGTATTCAGAAAAAATTCTACGTTATGCCAAAAACACTCTGTGTATACAAGCAAAGTATCTCCTGAGATATCCTTACAAAAAAGCATTTTTTATCATCAACTTGTTTCCTCTTCAAAAGTTTTTTGTATATATTATTCTACAATTGAATTTGTACTTAAAGTCTTAAAGCTTGCAATCATAAGTAGATTTCCTAAAATATCTAAAGACATCATTCCAAACTACATTTTGTCCGAAGACAGTATTCCAGTATACTCTAGTACCTTAGAGGTTGTGCTGTTTTTTCATCAGTTTGTTAGAAATGACGTTTTTGAGAGCAGGGTTGATTAATAAACAACCTAAGCAAGTAGTTCTGTTTCCTAACATTTTTCTAACAATATCTCTTCAACAATATTTACCATGATCAAACCAATTTTTTAATTATATATGAACATCTAAAGAAAGGGTTCAACCAGAGTGGCTGAGTCAGAATTTGGTCTGTATCGTTTTGATCAAAGCTGTGTTTTCCTCAAATTATTTTCCAAGCAAATAACAAATCTAACCAACAAGGATTGTCACTGTTAGACAAACAATCAACAGCACTAGAGCCAAGCAATTGAAGTTGAGAAAAGGGAATTTTTTTCAAAGCTGAATTCTTTTTTTAAGTGAGACTTTAAACATGTAAGTTTAAGAGCCCTGATGAAACATACAATGTTCATCAGTCTAAGTCCTTATGGTATTTGATCTCTTAATTTCATCATTTTGTTGTTGCAAAGGAAGCTGTAGTTTATTTCGTTGAGTTCAGCAAGGAATGTTTTGGGGAGTTTGGGAGTGCAGAAAACATATGTACTAGAGTTGAAAAAGTTAAAAATTATGATAACTGTAACTTTCCCAATAAGAGTCAAACTAGCTAATAACCTATTTTTATTATCCTTATGGTTGATGATAAGCGAGGTAATATTTTCGATACGAGCACATATCACGTTTGGCATATCTGATTGGTTGAAATATGACCTTGACCTCTGCGAACGCGACGAGGGATTAATTTGTCCATTCATAAGTTTTTTACAACGTAGCGAACACTTCATTCACGGTTTTCAATCACGATGAAACGAGATTAGTGGTCGGGAATAATTCTCCAACTTTCCTGCAAAATTTGGTTGTTAAATTTTCGCAAGTTTACGTAGCAGTTAGCCGACAATATGATGACGTTTTCGCCTGTCAACTCTCTTGTTAAAATTATTCACATAATTTAGCCATTTGGAAGTTTTAATGTGTTTGTGGTTCGTAAAGAAGCAGGTACAATCTAAAAAATTCCTCTTTATCGTTTGAGATTTTTACTCAACATCACTATCGGGTCGGGTGCCGGTGTGACTGAGTGCATGTCGCCTACTTCGCCTCAAGCCAATTAACGGGGAATCTATAGCTAACGTCCCCTCGACCTCTCGACCTAACGAATAAAACCTTCGAACGTAGACACTAACGTTTCATCGATGATGCGTTATTAAGATTAAAAGTTTTTAACATGTTAAGTTGAATTTCAACTCTTTCTGCCATTTATCTTTAGCTGAATAACTTTTTCTAGCGGTCTTGCTTGAACGTCGATCAACATGTTAAAATGGCCACGTCACTACTATGCCAATTTTTATCTTTCCACAGCGATGTAATAGTTTCGCTATTTGTGAAAGCAGTGTCGATATATTACTTACATAACGTAAAGTACATGGTCATATACTTCTGTTATTTTCCCAGTATGTTTCTCTCTATTTGACGAAGCTAGAAGACTTAACTGTGCACTATATTTCCAGTCACTGACCTCGCCGTAAAGTATCAGTGCGCAATGACCTAGTGTCTCTCGCTCGGGTTATACAACATTTGACACTCGTTTCGTATATATCATATGACACTTGGTCGTGTTATAATCTTTATATATATTTCAATCGCTTTCTTGTGTTTTTTACCTATAGATCTTTAAGTGAAGCATTTAAAGTTAGTCCTAAGATTAAGTTCCCATTGTGCCAGTCAAGTAAAATTATCATTTGCTAAAGTGATGCTACTACCTGTCATTGGACCTACCCATATAGCCTTTATTTTGTTTATATTCAATTTAATCCTAACATCTGATAGAACTTATTGAGTGTTTCAATTGCAGCGTTGAAGCTTCTTCCTGGACTATCCAGATACAAATGTGTATCATCAGCATATTGAAAGTTTGTGTTCAATTTCATTCAATGTTTTGCCCTTTATATCAGTATTTGCTCTGTCATGATACCCAATATTTCAACTGAAAGGATAAACAAATAGGGAGAGACTGAATCACCCTGGCTCCAGCCCCTTTCTTAGTTGAAAAAGGTCCATTTGTATCAGAGCTACTTTATTGTTACAGTGAATATCTTGATCCATTTGACAATATGGCGTCAAAATCCAAAACCTCTTTTTTCTTTTAATGAATGAAGAGAAAGAAATACTCTTAGCTCTCAAATTCAATAAAAAGGTTTAAGTGTTCCATCTCTTATATTATTGTGGAATTCATCTTCATTGCATTGTTAGTAGTATATTCATGGAAAGTATTATACAATGTCTTTTTTGATAATTTTGAAACATTCTCCTGAGTGCAGTATTGAATTTCCAGTTACCACGTCACTTTCTTTTTGTTTAATTTATTTGAAAACGATTTTGTAATTGGGGAATGGTCAGATTTTTAGCCTGGGACAATGTCAGTATTCATTTAACATATCGTCAGAGACTAGGAACAAAAATCAAGTCTTTTTCCTCCCACAAGTAAATCTTGTACTTGTCATTTTAGAACAATTGGATACCATTCAATCAGCTATATTATATTACCTTTCGGTATAGATGTATATATAGTTTACCAATTTCGTTGCTCTCTTTATTGAGTATTTGAATACATTTAATGAAGCTAATGCAAAACAGCTATAACTTTAAAGCAATTGAAAGATTGCAACGGTATCTTTAGCAGATGCATAAAAGCGGTATTGCATTACATTTGACATAGAAATGTTGTTGTCGCCCGCTTTGTCGCAGGGATATTCCTCAGATAAAACGGTAATCAGTATCGCACTCGAGAAAAAATGTGCTGTCAGAAGATACCAAGTAAACATACGTGACATAAGAATGGGGAATTGTTTACAAATCCGTTTTCATTAAAATTGTAATGAACCAACAGACTGACTATATTTATGTTATAACAACTTAACTGTAAAATATCTTGCCTATTCATATTATGTATTTACCCATTATCATGTATTGACTGTAAATAACTATTATTGAACATACACACTAACATGTAAGAACGCTTGGGAATCACTCCATCACCTGCAATGTTTTACCTTTCTGTATAAATGTACAGTTAATCGACTTTTATTGCTCTATTTATTTAGTGTTAGATGACATTTCATGAAGCTAATGCGACTTTATTGTAATGCTAAAAGATTGCAATTGTATATTTTGCAGATGCATAATTAATTCAAATGGTTAAAACAGTGAAGAGCCTAGAGGATATTGAACTGAATCAAAGCAATATCAATGCACATTTTTACAGTAAAAATGCTGTTGTCGTCAGTCTCTGTGGGAGGGTTTAAACATTTTTGTCCATTGATATTATGTATTTAGCCATAGATATTGAATACAATATCTTCCTTGTTGTGCATAATTTTTGTTGGAATATTACGTATCAAAGTACACACTCACGTGCAAAAGTAATGTTGCATATAAAAATGCAAGATAGACGAACAAACGTAAATTATGAATTTCAAACCATAATCCTTTCATGTTTCTTAATATTGCAACTTTAGTATCTCCTTAACTAGCTAGGCGAGATAGAAGAATTTTTTGTGTGTTTCAAAACGTCCAACATTAAAAATGCGTCAATGAATCAAAGTCCTCAAAGGCACATTCTAACTTAACATTGATATCGTTAACATTTTATCGGCAACTTGAATGCCAAACATTATATTGAAAATCCCATTTTAAAATAGCGAAATATGTTGATTTTGACTCAGTTACAAATGTTAAATGATTATCTATGACAAGTTTCATACCCTCAGATTTTTTCGATTCTGAAACAAAGCTACATCCCTATTAGATGAAATATTTACTTGGTATTTTCACAGGCTAATTTTACTTGCTTGCTCATGTTCATAATCATGTATCAAACCATATAAAGAAATATTTTATACAGTATACGACTTGTAACGATCAAAGAAAGCACATGTTAAATATGTGTGGCCGAATTACTTCTTAACATTTGAAATAATGATTCATATTACACTCATCACTCTGACCGCACTACGTTTATAAACCGAGGATACGTTTTGCGGGAAAAAAGTCCCTGAGCGCAGAAAAACATTAAAAGTACTCACTGAATAAGGGCTATTTATAGATGACCTCAGGCTATATCAAGTAATGAGTTACACACAGGTTTTCTCCGATATAAGCCGAATGTCCAGTGGTCCTCGATCAAAGGGTTTTGAAATATGTTTCAAGTTGTATGTGGACTGGTTCTCCCAATTATCAGTTGAACCCTTCGTAGCAATAGAGAGATTTGTTCGCATGGTTCAATGGAATGAACATCGATAACAAAGGTGTCTCTTCCTCGTAAGCCGGGACAATTTCCCGGTGTCACAGCTCGTTTGCAAAGCTACATGTCAATGATATTTATACATTTATACATATAGATAGCTACACGTCAATGATATTTACACATTTATACATATAGATAGCTACACGTCAATGATATTTACACATTTATACATTTAGATAGCTACACAACAGTGATATTTAAAGATTTTCAAAAAACTTTTTCACTTTTGAATACTTAATCCAAGATCATAAATGTATACTGTATATGCAAACAGTTCATCCGCGAAGTTTTACCGCCTACTCAATGCAGTGGGACCTCCTTTCACAAAGCAATCTTAACTATGGTTAACCTTAACGCCCATTCTTTAACATTGCACTAAGGTTACCTTAAGGACTTAAGGAGGCCTGGGTGTATAAAACTTATATAAAGGCACTCTATGTGGTATGTGATGGTAATCATTGCTCTGCTGACAGATTCTTTATAGTGACAATATAAAGGTACATGTATTAATCTTTAGTGTTTGCCGACAGCAGGATAATGTTATGTCACTTGTGCGCCTTTTAGTCATACAACCGATTTAACTGTTATCTCGAGCATACATATATGAAAAAACTCATGTAGATATAGTGTAATTGGTTACATAAATGATATCAGGTAACTTGGACATGAGTCAAACCGCTGTGTGTATTTTTGGACAGTCTTTTCTATGCCTGGATAGGGTGAAAAGATTTGTACGGCTAAAGGTGTAACATGACAGTATTTATTTATGGGTGATCTGATACTGCCTTTTGCTGATATGATTTTTGACACAAGGGAGTCCTATAACTTTGACAAATAACTTGCTTGCTCACTTAAATAGGAGTACTTATCATTCAAAACTTTTATTATAGTTGCAAGTGGTACTGTGCATTGCTCTGTGACGTTCAACAACATCAGGCCCGGCTCGCCGGATGGAGTGGTTACCCGATTTATTGCTAAATAAACCGAGAATTTCAATGACCTTGCCGCACACTGAGAGTTGACCGTAATGTAATGTAGCTTAAAATTAGAAAGGCATGCTAAGGTAAGTAATCTTCATTAAAAGGGAAGAAAACACTCCAAAAAGAGAATTCTGCATTGTCAAAACTGACAAAAGTCTGAACCCCCGCCTTTAAAATATGGTACACTTATTTACATATGGATAAAGCTCAATTATTCGGCTAAGTTAGGGCTGCTCAAAGCTGATTTGTTGTTCCCCGGTATTAATCATGTCTGTTTCTTCTGAAACTTCATGGGGTTCATAAATACCGTTCTGCCGTGAGGCATGTCACCAATACTTACGAAGTTATTATCTACAGCTGGTTGGACTGGGACACTGACTCACAGTTATCTGTCTAAATACACTGCGAGCATCCTCGACATTCATTGGTAAACATTCTGTTAAGTCTCCACTTGTAACCTGTATCAATCAACGGCTAATTGTGCAAATTTTGAAGTACCTTGCCTGAGTGAACTTCTTGACAATCGACATTATGAGGGTTTTCAAAATCAAACTTTGAAGGTTTCTCTGCCGCAAACTTTTTGAAAAACGCTATAAATGGTTATGTTAGCATACAGTATCATCAGCTTACAGAGAATGATGAATCCTTCATAAACTATAGGCATCGGTCACGATTGTCAAACATTGATTAGAGTTTTCCATTTGACATGGAATAATGGTTGATTATTGGTTTTTACGTGCTATAATTTTCTCAACATTGAATATATACTCACACGCAAAAGAAACGCAAGTCAAGTTGCACGTCTACATAATTTTAATGGTCAATAGCATATTCAAGAAAATATTACAGGGTCAAGTTAAGTGAGCAAAAATGAAAGCAGAGTAATGTTAAGGTCTTGACCAATAGATGACGTCATTAGTTGAGTCTTATGGATACAGGGTCAAAGATCAAGAGTCACTTGCGGATACGCCAGTCAATACCTTTTGTTACCACCATTGGCGTTGATATAGTGGATAAGACGGTTTGTAAATGCCCTGGGAATCCTTCTGCACATATCCAGAACAGCCGTCTGCAGTTCATAGGCAGTTGTTGGAATTATTCAGCCTCGTTTGAACCACATCCCATAAGTGTTCATTTGGATTCAGATCAGGGCTGAGGGCTGGCCATGGTAGAATATCGATGTTATGCTTTTGGAGGAAGGTCATGGTACCTTTAGCAGTAAGGGGACGAGCATCATCCTGCTGGAAAATGTGTCGGCGATGTTGTGCAAAAAATGGACCAACGTGGGGTCTGATCACTTTGTCGATATAACGCTGAGCTGTTACACCGTGTCCCTGACCTGCGCCAACATTTGGGAAGCACATTGGTCCCAGTCTCGCATTAACCCCAATACCGACCAACTGACGCTAGGCCCACCCAATGGGTCCCTTTCCACAACGTTTATGTCAGCAAAACGATCACCTCGACGACGCCAAATCCTGACTCGTCCATCTGCATGGGAGAGACAAAAACGACTCTCGTCAGGTAAAATTACACGTCTCCAATCACGATGACGCCAATTTCCATGAGTCTGTGCCCACTGAAGTCGTGCTTGGCGATGTTGTTCTTGCAGAACAGGACGACGTGCTGGCCGGCAACACTGAAGATTATTAGAACGCAGGCGCCTGATGGCAGTGTGTGGGCTAATGCGTCGGTTACATGTTCCAACAGTGTCCGGGCAGTTTGAGTCGCAGTAAGGAATGAATGGTGGTATAGACATGAAATGAGTCGATCCTGTCGAGGGTGGTGGCCCATAGTCGACAACTTCCAGGACGGTCAGCTGTGGTCTTTGTTGCATTGCAACAATGTCGCAGACGATATATAGTCGTACTGTTAACATTAAAATGATGTGCAACATCTTGAACCGAACGTCCAACAGCCTGGTTTCTCTCAATCTCAGTTAAACGTGGCATTGTTCAATCGTGCATGGTAAACTCAATTTCAAAGGCACAGTTTTATACCCTTGAACATATAGTGCATACTCCGTTCGTAAACAATGATATGTTATACCAGTCTGATTAAAATGGACCATGTTCCGATGAATAAAATTATCAAAATATTGACTTTATCGAGATTTGAACTCGTTCTTTCTATGGCTTTCCTCTCAACTTGGTCTGACCACAGCCATGTAGCGAACATTCAAACTTATATAAGACATTCATACCTCGATTGTTTTCCTGACCTGAGTGCTGCTATATTAGATAAAGTTTCGCAAGTAAAAGATCTATCAACACAGATCATGGTTTAAACTTAAACAGTAATGCTTTATGAACACAAATATTACAATCTAGAAAACATAACAGAGTAAGTATTTAGTGAATAGGCGAACTTTGCGGTCACACTATTGTAAGGGCAGTGTCCCCCGTTTGAAAATATATTTCACGTCGTAGAGGGTTCACTTTTTTCCAATACTTTGGTTAAAACCTTTCGTGGTTATAGTGTGATTTATTTCTATAACTTAAATGAATAAATATCGATAACCAAGGCGTCTCTTCTTTGTATGCAATGACATTGTTCAATGATATGGGTACACGTCAATGATATTTATAGACTATCCTTGACGGCTTTTCACCTTTGAGCTTAGGCTTATACGTGTACATATATGGTGTATGTAATGCAAACATTTCGTTCGTGTACATGAACCGTCACGCATGACGAAGCAGGTGAAAATAACATGGAAATTACCAACTCTGTTTTGAGATATGCTGAACGTTATCAATGGTGATATTTCAAAGAAAACTACTGAGTGTAGATGATAATTGTGGCTGTCTGTTACCGTTACATTGTGAATATAAAATAAATTCAATGGCTGGTTCTAATAAAGTAAAGGGTCTCTTTGGGTTAACCATTAAGGCATTTGCTTTTTTCATTTGTAGCGCTTTGAGCATCCCATGGATGGACTATAGCGCACAATAAGTACCCATTTATTATCATTATATTATTATATTATTACTACAAACAGCCATATTATATATGATAATATGTACAATTTTGCTTTTCTATTTGCACACATTGTGCATCAATTAGTCTTTGTTTTATTTTATTTTTAACTGAGGAAATAATCACAATGTGTATGTCAGTTAAAAACTTATGTCAATTAAAATCTTACATTGTTATGTAAGTTTCTATTCCGTCACGTCTGTACACAACAAAAACGACAGTCGCCATGACATGTCGCCATGTCAACCCTATGACAAAATCATAACCTTGCTCCTTCGCGGATTTATCTCAACTCCACAACAGTAAAATCTGCAACAACCTGTCACCAATTCTTTATTATGTTCAATCCTCATCCTATCTCCCTGAAAGTTACTTTAAAGTTACTTACTTGAGCCTTAAATGTCGTAACAGCATTGACATGAAACGTATATATCATCGTCAGGGGGCTACAAAGCCTAAACAAAAGCGTCAGAGTTATAAATAGATGCACACGTCTACTTGAATGTACATGTTCATGCAGTTTCAGCTAGGAGTGGTTATCAACGGTATTTGGGTCTGGGTTTTTACTCAAATATTGAACTTTGCACCTATATCAAACAGTTATCGCTTTCCAGGTGTGCGTATTCTTGTTTGTTTGTCAACCCCTCCATATTTATAAATTACTTTGAATCTTTTTAAAAACGGTTTTAAAGTGACACTGAATGTTTTCCAGGTGAAATTGCTATACATAAGGTAATTTATATGTTTAATTACGTTGTTAGAAATACGGTGATAACGAGTTTTTTCATTGTACATTATATATATGATTTTATATTGATTTTGCGAGACAAGAGTGATGATTTAAACTGAGGTAATGGCAGATAATGTATTGAAAAACCCTAATGAAATGTATAAGTAAATCCATGTCACATTCAACCATGTAAATAGCATCAATTTGACAAATGAGCCATACCTCTCAATGTATTTTCATTTTCTGATCTAGAAGGAAATGGCTTAGATAGATGAATTTTTTAAACACTCCTAACCCATTTGGAATTATAACCTGTAGATACAGTAATTCCGTGACCCCTAAATGCGGTCAAAGGTGCCACATTCATGAAATGTATTTTCATCATCTTACCCAAAAGAAGAAGACCTAGAAGCCGGACCTGTTGTGCAGAAACTCCTAAGCTAGTGGTGATTATTAAGTTTAGATTGTGTGAATCTGTGGCCACTCCCCAATCACCTATTGTGCAAGTGAGAAATTCTTCACATGTAAAGTTTCTCAAAATGTCTTCTATGTAAGCCACGAGAGGAAATGATGATGGATATGAAATTTGTTGTCAGTTTAATGAGTCAGTACATGTAAGTAAGTACATGATCAACTGGTATCCAAGCTCGCGTTGGATCAATTGACCTGACAATGGCTGAAGAGATCATCATGCTGAGATGAGTGATGTAAGCATGAGCGGGGTGAAGTAGACATACGGGGTAAACAGTGGTCGGATTGAATCTAATGTGTTACTTAAATTTACAACGGTAGGTAAAAAAAACGTAGATACAGACTCCCCTACCAATGTGCACTAGGCAGTTGTGAAATTGTTGACTCTGTGACCCCTAATTATCATTCTTTTACAGCCTAATGGAAATTTATTTGACAGCCTGTTGAACTACAGAGATAAAACTATATATTTATATTTACTCACTTGAGAAAATTCAACAGAAGTTTCTTTTTATATAAATCAAAAGCATGTTATCATCAACTTTGGACTTGAAATTTATTGAAAAGTTGTTTTTTCTGAAAATGAAATACTCGTTTAAAATCATCGAAGTATTACATTATTTCATTGTATTGGCTTTGACATAATGAACATTGACACGGTTGTAACACCGATATCTTTCTCTCACATACATGTATATCCAGTAAACAAATGTTTGATAATGCATGTTTAAAGGATTCACATCAGGAATCGTGGATGCGGATTTTTGTTAATATCAATTTGGTACAAACACACGGTTTTCCAGATATATCTTGCCAAGTTTTAAGTCTTTTTGGCGATAAATTATCACGATATAAGGGAATGTTTTTCAGTGATGTCATCTTAATGTTTACAATCGAAAATCGAACATTGAAATACAGCTAGCGCTCCCCGATCATTTATCTCACAACAGACGAAACCAAACAGAAATTACATCTTTCAGTGGCATTTTGAAGTTGGAAATCAGATAAGAGACGAATATATGGATGACAACTTCTTTATTCTGTCGAAACGTCGCGTTCTCAGAGTAAAGAAGTTGACGACCACATATTCTTCTTCTTCTTTATTCAAAATTACCCTCTTACATTACGCGTTAAAAGGAATTTTTGAAGAAATGTATACTAGTGAATTCTAAACTTGTTAGTTAGGCAGCCAGGAGTTAAACTAGATTGTGCCTCGGTTTTAACCTGTTTCATGCTTTTTAAAGGACTGTACGTTGTGTATTTTATTGTGTGATCGTAATTAGTGAAAACAATGAAACAGTGTAAAATCTTTTCATTTCATTTCATTTGTTAATTCGTTCACTCCAAAATAGAAGTCAAAGAAAACAAGGAAAATAACGAACTTATAAAAAAAATTAAACAAAACAGAAACATGGTCCTAACCTATCTAAAATTAACCCCATTACAAATACAATTAAAGAAGTACAAATAAGAAAATGCATACAAATTTGTAAGATGATTAGCAAATACATGTGATATAAAAAATGCATTGAAACATAACATTGATTTTCAATGACATAGTTACAGCAAAGACACGTTCATCAACTTACAGTTGACCATTTAATCGATTCTTCTTCATATTTGAATATAGATGCTTCCTTTCTTGTGAGAATGGGTTACATTTGCATAAAATCAATTGTATACAAATTAAATGGTGTTAATTGATATGTACTCGTATTAGTCCATGACGCATCCATGGTAATCTTTCATCTCGCTTCCATCAAACAACATGGCTTATCCCTATCAATATATATATATATATATATATATATATATATATATATATATATATATATATATATATATATATATATATATATATATATATAAATATAAAACACAAAATGTCATTTTAAACTAGGGATTTGGTTCCTCACTTGGAAAAGCCATCAGTAAGCACTGGATTTTTAATGTTAGCGATGTAAACACTTTCTTTTATTTCGATATTACTAATATCAGGTTCGTTCCAACATCTATGATTTTGGCTTCTTAGAAAAGAAATAAAGTTCGTGCTACCCCAATGTGTTTTGTAACAAAGTATAGTTTTCCCTTGAACTATAAGGAGGGCAAAATTTTCAAACGTGGTACTCTCTATTTACAAAAGTATAGCGCAACATAAATCCGGCTCGGTTAATGCTGCTTGTCAGCTTGAAGCTGATTTGTGTTCCCCCGAAAACCATGTGGTCATCTTGTTTGAGATCATAAAATCCCTGCCGTCATGAGGCATACAATTACGTGTCACTTTCAAATACTTACGAGGTTGTTAACCACAGCTGGGTGGACTGGGACACAGACTCACTGTTGTCTGTCTCAATACACAGCGACATTCAATGGTTATCTTTGGGTAAAATCTCATCTTATAACCTGGATCAATCCAAAGCTCATTCTGCAACTTTTGAAAGAGATTTATTGCGGTACCTTGTCTGACTGCGTCTCTTGACAATCGACATGCTGATGGTCTGTTAAATCGAACGTGTGAGGGGTTCTGTGCCGCAACGTTACAGATGTAGCAGCGGAAGTGTCATTTTATTAATTCTCTGTTCATCCCAGTCACTAAAAGTACTTTCAAAGTAGTATATTGAGTGCACTGAAAGAATCCAATGATGAATCCAGGGTATAGATGACAATACCTGAACGTATATTGTGGTTTATTTACCGCACGTTGTTGAGTGCAAAAACTACAAGTACAACAGTATGTGATGCACACATTCCTTCATTAGGTCTTGTGAACTATCCCATTTTATGGGAACAGAGACCCACTCGAAGTATTTTACAACCTGTTACAGGTGGGCTGGAAACCGGCATATTAAATTCACAAGTATGAGGTTTCTGAGGTATGAGGCTTACTTGTGTCATTTGTTTTTATCATATTAGCCAAATCCTTGTTCAATCCAGCAGTTTCATCGCGACTAACGTAAGGAGAGATCCATACCAACGATGACCGTCATTCCGGCAAGCAAGAGAGGCTGAAAATAAAGTAAAAACATAATAAACTATTATTATATAAACCGAGATAAAATGTATTTGAATAAATCGTTTTAATTTAGCATAGATTTCGTTGAATGTCAAGTGTTACTCTTTGCAAAGAAGTGTTATTTTTATCGGAAAGCACTGACAAGGTGCACTAACACCCTATCAGGGTGCTTTTTGTGGAAGACATGTACATGGTTATAACAAAATCCAGGCGAAAGAAAGTACCCAGGGTAACATGTTTTGTGTATTTGGATTTGACAATTTGATAAGAAGAGCGCCGAATCTGTAAAAAAAGAGATGTGAAGCTCTTAAACGGCGCTACGAGT
The DNA here is from genome assembly GCA_921293015.1 of Phorcus lineatus. Classification (NCBI taxonomy): domain Eukaryota; kingdom Metazoa; phylum Mollusca; class Gastropoda; order Trochida; family Trochidae; genus Phorcus; species Phorcus lineatus. The sequence continues at coordinate 52,658,277 of OV121083.1, forward strand.
GTCGCATTAGAAGAAGGCTTTGTTGATTGTTCTTATGATATCTTATTTGTAATTCTGTGTATATTTTATAACAATAACATATACTTATAGTTCACTTTTACTGTGTTTGTGAATTGCAATTCAATTTCCTAAACGCAAGACTAAAGCATGTATTAAGCATAACATTTCTTTTCAGGGTTCTCAGGTCCAACCGACGACGTAACAGTTTGATTGCCCTGCTCAAATCAAGGGCGGGCGCTTTAAGTTTAAGTTTACTGATGAAACGTCCTAGATGCAATAAGGGATTAAGCATGGCTGTGTCGCCCTCATGACCTGGGCATTGGTTATGAGGGTTAGCATTATGATCAAGTCTCTAATTTGTGCAACATGAGAAAGGACATTGATAAAATCTCAGCTAAATAATCATTAGCCTCACATTCCCGAGCTTCATTTGAGTCCTGATAAATTTAAAGAGTACAAGTTGCAGTTGATGTTAAGTAAACAGTATCCATTTAGTCACATAATACAAACCGTATTTGCTTGGTGCAACCGAATTATCTCTAGCATCATTGATGCTTTGACTTTTTGTGATCATAACTGTGCAATCATCCCCAATATATCCTTCGGGACAATCCGTGCATTTTCCATCTCGCTCGCACCGTTGATCTTTGCACCTCTCACTACATCTGACACCGCAGTTCTCGTTTGTCCAACCGTCCTTACAACCTTCTGCACAAGATACAGTTTTATCTAGCTCATTATAACTGCATTCCTCATCTTTACAGTGGTCATTTTTTATGTTACAGTGTCTGCCGCAAAATCCGCGTTGGCAGCTGTCGCACTTACCAAAGAGGAAACTGCATTTCCTGTTACATTTTTCAGGACAATGCTTGTTACATTCAACACCGTAGAATCCGTCATTGCATCCAAGGAGGCACTCTCCTGTTCTCTGCTCACAAACAGATTGCAGACAGTTTCTGCTACAGTGTTTGTCACATTGTGACCCCCAAAAGGACTTCTTACAACCTTCCAAGCAGAGCCCCGTGCTCCTGTTGCAGAATGTTGCGCCTCTGTAGCTTTCGAGACAGTTTAAAGGACAAGTGATGTTACAAGAGTCACCATAGATACCAGGGGAACACTGTATACATCTTCCGGTGAACTGTTCACACCAATCAGACTGACAACCAACACATCTTAGCGAACAGTTATCACCGTACCATCCATACGAACATTTTGTACAGGGTCCATGTTCACACTGCAGGCAGTTTGCTTTATAACATCGAGCGTCCAGAACAGGAACTAGACCTTGAAATGATAACATTATAATAATTGTCATTATCTAGCCACCCGATATCAAGAGCCTTTATATTGTAGTTTTTTTATTAACTTTTTAAAGAGACAGTGATATTCATTTTAAAGTTAAAGTCCTCTGGTAATTAATGATGTTGTAAAATGACGAGATAAGTATCTTCCTTATCTTCGGCTTCCACCCGAGGAAACACGGCAAATTCAGAATTCGTTATCAATCATGCTTGACCTTTTAACATTTAAAATAAATAAATCATTTTTAGATAACTCTTATAAATTTTCTTAGAAATAACATTTTATTTGTTTATTAATATAACAACAATACACTCATTCCTTTAGATGACATGGAACAAGACAATTGTAATTCATTTCTTTCATCTTAAGAAATCGGATAGGAGTCATTATTTAGATATTTTGAATTTGTTAACACAATTTATAGAAATGTGCATATAAATAAAGACAAAAGTATTGAACCGATCCATCTGTATACTGTAAAGCTACGAATGGTTTAACGTTCATACTTACAGAGGATAAAGATGATTGAAATGGACATTGCTGTCAGTGGCATCATGTCAGGGAAATACAATTTCTCAGCATCTATGATTAATATCTGGATTCAAAACAAACATATTTAGACAATACTCCAATAATTTATACTCATTAATTATAAAAACAGAACTTTTTTTTAGCGTTAATGATTCCTTATCACGTACAGCTGCATAACGAAAGTGTGTTTACATACCACTGAATCGTATGGCAAATATCATGTAATTTGGGTTTCGTTTCAACGTCAATAGAATAACTTCAGCAAAATTGACAATGGATCACCCTCTGTCAATGTGTGAAATAGCCATTCTTGAACTCTTTTTGGGGTTCGTCTGGTCTCTGGTGCAACAATCGAATTTTGGCATATTCATAAAGACAGAGGGGTCACATTTTCGAAATTTCGATTTCGTTAGATGTCAAATGAAATGTTCCATATCAACTCTCTGAGATTAAAACCAACATAATCACACTAACTTTGTGCTAAGGTACAAACGTGACGTTTTTTTTTAAAGAAGATGATAACTTAAAAAGTATTTTATGGAGAAATATAAAAATTTGTGTTTCGGTAATTTTGACCCCTGGTCACTTCAATGACCTGCCAAAACTCTTACGGGTAAGTGTTGGGTACGATAAACAAGTAGCTTAAAGCAGAATGGATCTGCATGTGTGTATTGAAAATTCATTATTCTACGTTTGTTTTTCGCAACGCTACGATACTTCAAAGGCATCTCAAATTACATGATACTTGCACTAGAATATACAGGTATGTGAAAAAATTTTTGGCATGCAGCTGTACTGTAAATATTGGTTGGTGCAATGTGTTTAAATTCTCAAGTGTACTCTTCATTCTTCTAGTAAGAACATTTAACAAAACGGCGTGATGAAACTGCAACATCGCAAATGTTGAAATGACAATTAAGTAGAAGTTGTCCCTCGACTAAATCAATTCAGTATTAACTGTATTGAACCCCCGACTTAAACAAGAATTGTTGATTAATGAATTGAAGAAAAGAGAATTCATTCCATTGATACTCCTAAACTTTTATATTGTAACCAATATTTTGTCCAAATGTTTTGAAAAGAGGATAAAATTTTACAACCGGTTAATTTCTTATTCCGCATGAAAAAATATGCTTTTGGCAGTCATTGTCAACTTGGTAATAAAACTGAAAGTTTATCTTGTTTTTCGCACAGGAAAAATAGAAATTTGTAGGAAAATCTTGTCAACAAAGATTTGTTCAGTCAAGTCATCCAAACACTTCCCCAGCAGCACATTGTAGTTTTGAATATTGGGGGTTGCTTAACTGTTATCCGGATTTCAAAATAGCTCTTAGTCCAATATACATGTAACAGACTATTGTTATCATAAACATGAAAGCGTTAAAAATAGTCGATATCAGCACAAACGGAAGTTGAGATAGTGATTGAATAGGTATAGTGAATAGCATCATAAACCGACAACTTAATTGTTGTAGACGATTTCCGACATAACAAGGGTAGTAAAATATCAATATGTATAGGATTTAGATAAGGTTCTCTCAATATCGCTCCTCGTATATATGTCATATTCATGATTATAATTGAGGTTACAAAACGTGAAAACTATATAACTTACCAAACAGTAAAACCATCCAATCTTGACGAAGAACTTGAACTGCATGTGTATGCGTAGACGTTTGCATTGAGACTTGCATTTGCAGGTTTGCCATTACATATAATACTTAGTATTTATAGATACACTTCTGGGAAGTCCTTATTTCTGGTGACTGTACAACTGAGCAGCAGACATAGCTGTAACAGGGTTGAAACATTTGTGCCCATTGATATTATGCATTTAGCCATAGCTATTGAGTGCAATATCTTCCCTGTTGTGTATGATAAAGAGCGGCCAAGCATACAGCGTCAGCTGTAATATCGGCGTCTCTCGGGCAGTTGTGTAACATGCCTCGTAATATTGAATATTTTCTTTCAAAGAACACTCTCACATGCAAAAGAAATGTCTCATGTAAAAATGTAGGATTGTTCAACCCACTTACACTGTGTTTTACGAAACATTATCTTTTCATATTTCTTAAATAAATTCCTTTAAGAAATTGCCGCTTTAGTATCTCCTTAAGTAGGCGAGATAGGAGAGCAAAATAAGCTATTATCTCGACCTGCACAGTAACGTCGGCTATACTCATTGGCCAAAAGCGGTCACGTGCCGTAGGTATATTTTTCTATGTTAAACTGAGTCACGCGCAACCCTAGTGACAAGAAACGACGTACTATAAGATTAATATCCCATATCGAACTGTTAGGTAAACAAAGGCTTCTCTTCGTTGGTTTGTTGAACCCTACCTCAGTGTATTTTCCCATTAAAAATGAAATGTTTGTGCCAAAAACATTTGACAAGTCAGAAGAATGATTTGACTATCGGTTCACTCGCTCGCAGCAATGTTGTCCATCAGCGAGCTGGTGATTGGATTGGTGAATTAGAAAACCAATCAATACACATATTAATCAAGGCCATTACCGACTCTTCATTCATATCAAACTTTCAAACCAACCTGAGAATAATCTTGTGATGCCTGCATGGTCTGTGCGTCCGACACTTTCAAACTCACTACCAATAAACAAACAATAAAAAATCAAAAAGCCCTGTACAGCTCGTCATATTGATTCAAGTTTGTTTATCAGTAATTTCCGTCTAGTTGAACGGTAATAGATTATAATTTTTGTGCTCTAGACGGTGATATAAAATCATAATTGTAAATTCATAAATAAAAGAAAAACATTGACAAGATCACACGCCATTTTGACCCATCATAACTTTCAAGCCATATATCGAACAAATAAAAACGCGTTACCGTGTCCGTGAGTTTGATATTAAACTCGAGCATATTATACAATATATAGAGATTATTACCCGAGGAAGTGTGTAATATGATTTTAACAAAATGAGTGCGATATTTTGTATTACCCGAGCGAGAGCTTTTTTATTACCGATTCTATTTCATTTAAAACACACGGAAAGCGGCCTACTTTCTTTGCTGCGACCAGCTTCAGTGACATCACGAACAATGGTTTGATGACGTCGCAGACGACGTAATACGGTAACTCGCGCTGAAACAATCGTTGCTAGGCAAAAGTGATATGTGCACATGTGCTCATATTGAAAATATGTCACCGCTTATGATAAACCATATATGAGTAATAAATCTCCATATCAAACTCGCGGACACATGGTAACTTATATTTATGTTTTAATACGTCATACATCAAAGATGCGTCAATGAATGAAAGTCCTAAACAGTTCAACTTTAAAGCCAAACATGGTATTGAAAACTCGACTTGAATATAGCGAGTTTTGTTTGTAAAGATATAACATGGAAAGAATCTTTCGGTGGTGAGTGTAATCCAGTGTTAGTTTCCCCCAAACATTCTAATGAAATACGTTCAGCCCAACTTTCTCCGTCAGAAGTACGTTAATTTTGACTTTGATAAAAATACGATGCCGTTTCTGTGCATGTGAGTATATTTCATCTAACATTAGAAAGGTCCCGTTTTGACATTATTCCCTAGCAATAAGCATATTGTAGGCCCGACTTTTATTCAACAGGAACTCACATGGTTAAAGCAGTACTTTTATGTTTTTCCTGCTAATGAACTAACGTATTAAATGGTTAAATCGCCCAAAAATAATGTTCCATTGGTTCATACAAAATTTCGATATCAGGTTTTTCTACTTGTTTATTTATTGTTTTAATCAAAGCAGCTCGACTTATCCAAAATATTAAAACTTTGTTTCAACAAATCAATCAGTTTTCAATAAGTAAATCTTTTTCAGATGTATACTATCAAGTAAACAGTATTATAATGCCATCTCAGGAGGGCCTCTACATTTCATCTATTCATCCCTATTCATCTTTATGTACAGTTCACCCGAGGTACTGTCAGAGGATACAGGTCGAATGATTATCCATGACAAGTTTCATACTTTCAAACTATTAGATGAAATACGGTTATTTCACATGATGGATGCATACTTGTTTGTTTTAAGATTTAAGAACCCAATTCAATTAGATTTGAAAACAACACTTATAACCTTTTACAAATCATCTGTTCATTTTATCAAAATGTGTGAGTACTAACAAAAACAACATAGCGAATGTATTCATGTTGATATTGTTGGTAAGCAACAGACTGTTCGTTAAAACGTTAAAATGAAGCCATCGAAGGAATTGAAAAACACGTGTTGATGTGATGTTGACTTTAAGTTACTGTTAAATAAAATTTTAACTTGAAATCTGTTGAACAATAAATCATTTCATTTTTGAAGAGAGAGCGTAGAGTCAGTTGTTCTCAAATTCGAGTAAAATCAGAGCTTATAGTATGAAGACAGTACATATCTCATGTTTTCGTGCCACATTAAAGTATCTTTTTTGGCGAGATCGGGTAAATCCGAACTATATTTCCTGAGCTCTAAAAGAACGGGGTGCACATTTAAGTCAAAGTATCATCATTTTCTGGATTATTTCAATAAATGCTCACCATGTGAATGAAACTGTATCAATGTTAAGACATATATAAGAATCATGTTCATTATTATCTATCAAACCATTTCCATTTACTTCATATTTCTTTTTAAATCTTTGGTATCATGATTTTTAATGTGGCTCTTATAAGAGTAAAAATACCATGAGAATGAAAAAATAACATCGTTTATCCTAACACCAGGGGGTCGTTGCACAACAACTTAACACTTAGGTTAACTAAAGTTGACTTAAGGCAACCTTAGTGTTCTGTGCAATGGGACACAGGTTAATAATGGTTGTGGCACTGATAGCACCCTAATGTGGTGTACTTGATCAGGTCTAGCATGATAAAAGTATTCTTATTTATATATGAATAAACTTAATTAAGCTTTCAGAAAGCATACATGTTATTCATGCACATTGGACGTTCAGAAAAACTGTAATGCCGTTGTTTGAACTGTAGGTGAAAATCAGTCATCTTGATAATGATATATTTGACATTGTTGGAGGAATGAACAAGCCAAAAGTGAAGATTACAGCTCATATCGACAAATGTAGTACCCACATACAAAAATGAAAACAAGACCAAATAGAATGTAAAATACGTGTTCGTCAATCACAGGAAATGTATGTATTATTAGAAAGACATATTTGCCTATAAGTCCATCATCCAAACTGTCAACAGGCTGTTCTCCCGTTTTTAAAACATGTTACACTTTATTTACATAAGGTTAAAGTCCCTTTATATGGTTCAGCTAGTGCTGCTAAAAGCTGATTTGTTGTTCCTCGATATGTATCGATCTTGTATGTTTGTTCTCAAACTTCCTGAGGTTCATAAAATCCGTACCGTAGATACGCGTCACTTACTAATACTTACGATTTTGTTATCCACAGTTTGGTGGACTGGGACACAGAGTTATCTTTTCATCCCAGCTGCTGAGCACTGACACCCGGTTGGCTAATTCAACTTGCAAACTATTTAATGAAATACACTAAAAAAAGAAAAGGATGCGTCTAGGGTGTAGATGAGATGTTTCCAGACGCATATAGTTTTTTGTCAAGGACGTTTGGCACTTTGCTGAGTCCATAACTACATGGGTATTGTAAGTGCAAAGAGATGTGAAATATACACTATCCCATTTTTTTGGAATATGGCAACACAGACAGAGTGTGTCACATAAAGTTTACTCAAATTATATCACAACCGGTTGCAGGTTCACACGTGTGACGTTTTGGCAACACTGTCACCACGTTGTATGACCATACCTGTGTATATATTTCAATCCAGCACTTTCATCACAACCAACGTAAGAATGGATCCATACCAACGATGACCGTCATTCCGACAAGCAAGCGAGGCTGAAAATAAAGGGAAACAAGTAATAAACTATTACATTTAATCAATGTGTCATGCATTTTTAAAGCAAAAAAGTATAGAATCCGTTTTATTTGCAAAGTTGCGTTATTTTCATCGGGAAACACTGACAAGGACAGTCGTATCTTTGTGGAAGCGAAATTAATATTCACACAAGAATATTGTTATAACATAACCAAGTTAAAACAAATTACCGGGGTCATGTTTTGTCTATTAAGATTATTTAGATTTGACAGATTGATAATGAAGAGCGCCCACTCTGTCAAAAAAAGGAAGAATGAGAAGTTAAAACTAATAATAGGTAAGTTGTAACTCAGCGGATAATCTTTCATACATACATATACATACAGTTATTTTCACTTTATGTTGTAAAATTATTAGCTGTACAGTGCTTTTTCATATCAGTTAACCAATGTAAATACGGCAGCAGAAAGGACGCCGATATGACAAGCGCTGTAAGCAAAATTATGTATTGGGAAAACCATACTGTGTTTGCAATCAGCGGCATATGATGGAATTAGAATAGCTTCAATTCAATTAAAAGTCAAACGCATATTGTGGGTTTAAGTGGAAATATAACACAATATCCAATTCAATATCCTGAATGCAAGACTAAAGCCTGTCGTATTCATATCATATCTTTTCAGAAGTTCGCAGGCATATCGATGTAGCAGTTTCAATGGGTTGCTCAAATCAAGGGCGGGTGATTTGAGTACGAAGTTAACTAATGAAAAGCTTAGAGGCGATCGGTGATTGAGCATATGGCTGTCTCGCCCTTATGACCTTGGAATTAATAACATTGATGTGATTATGATCAAGTCTCTAACTTGTGCAACATAAGAAAAGACATTGCTATAAGATCACACGAAAAATTATTTGCTTCACATTCCAGAGCTTCATTTGAGGACTGATAAGCTTTAAATGTACAAATTGCAGTGGCTGTTGAGAAAAAATAGTATTTATTACTCTCCTGTTGAAGATACCGCCGTTTAAAAAATCTACAAAGTTATTACACATTGTGTAATAACATCGCGTGTGGATTGACGTCACATGACGTCACAATCGTTAAGCATGACGTCACAATGTTGGCGGCGCAGCGACAATAGCTATCCCGGGGATTTTCATGATTTTCTTTGATATAATTCAGCGAGTAATAGATAATATACTAAACTCAGTCCCGTATAATTACATTTTTATGAAACTCGTGAATGGTATCGGTATCTAACTCGCTTTCGCTCGTTAAATACCAAACCACACACTCGTTTCATAAATATGTTCTTAAACGGGACGTCGTTTAGTATTCTCTATATATTTAAGCACATAATACAGACCATATATCCTTGGTGTAATCCACTCATCTTTCACATCATTGATACTTTGACTTTTAGTGATCGTATCTGTGCAGTCATCACCAACATATCCTTCTGGACAAGCCGTACATTTGCCATCTTTCTCACACCGCTGATCTTTGCACCTCTCACTACATCTGACACTGCAGTTCTCGTATGTCCAACCGTCTTTACAACCGTGTACACAAGATATAGTATCATCTTGCTCATTGTATCTGCATTCCTCATCTTTACAGTGGTCATTTTCTATGTTACAGTGTCTGCCGCAAAATCCGCGTTGGCAGCTATGGCAAATACCTAAGAGGTAACTGCATTTCTTATTACATTTTGCAGGACAATACCTGTTACATTCAACTCCGTAGAATCCGTCATTGCATCCAAGGAGGCACTCTCCTGTTCTCTGCTCACAAATAGATTGCAGACAGTTTCTGCTACAGTGCTTGTCACATAGTGACCCCCAAAAGGACTTCTTACAACCTTCCAAGCATTGCCCCGTGCTCCTGTTGCAGAATGTTGCGCCTCTTAAGCTTTCGAGACAGTTTACAGGACAGCTAATGTTACAATAGTCACCATAATATCCAGGGGAACACTGGATACATCTTCCGGTGAACTGTTCACACCCATCAGATTGACAACCGACGCATCTCAGTGAACAGTCCGTCCCGTACCATCCGTACGAACATTTTGTGCAGGGTCCATGTTCACACTGCAGGCAGTTGTCTTGATAACATCGAGCGTCCAGAACAGGAACTAGATCTTGAAATGATATCATTGTAATGATTATGATTATGTAGCGGGAGCATATTATGTTTTCCTTTTGATGTAATTTTCAATTAAGGATTCGAAGGGACAATGGTATCCTTTTTTAGGTTAAAGTTCTATTGATCAATAGATATGGTTAATGAAGAAGGCAGACATCGAGTAGGAGTCGTCAAATAGATATTAACCATGCATACGATAAAGATAGATATTGGGTTACAACTATATAAAGAGCAATGTAATAGGAATAGAAATTTTATAAGATATTGGATAGGAGTCATTATAAAAATATACACAAAGAAAAAAATTAAGCACCCCCTGACATTTTCATGTAGCTGAATTTCAGAAACAAGTAATCTCCGCTTTTACCCTAAATTAGTCTGAGTTTATTTTTTTCTCAGAAAGAAGAGCCATCTGGCAGGACAGAAACGCAACAATATGTAGCTGCTATCATTATTTAATAGAGATGGCGTCATGTTTACACAGGTACTGTTTTTACCATGAAACAATGTCCACTAAAGTATGGAGCTGCAAGTGAAACCAAACACATTCGCGTTGGTATTGTCACCTCTAAATGTTCGTTGTAGACCCTAGTGTACATGTTCAATGAGAATACTCAGTATCTGGTAGGACCGCCACGTACACGGATGACACACTGCACCCTACGTCTCATGCCTCCAGTCAGACGTCGGATTTGTTCTTGTGTCAATATCATCCACTCCGCATGCAAAACTGCCTCTAACTCATGTAAATTCTGTACTGGAGGGTTCCGAGCTTGGATTCGCCGCCCTAGAAGATCCCACACATGCTCCAGAGGGTTCAGATCTGGGCCGACTGCTGGCCAGGGTAAAGTTGTTATTGCGTTGGCTCGCATGTAATTGACAACGGCGCGTGATCGGTGAGGCCGGGCGTTGTCGTCCATGTACTGTGGTCGTGTAGCAAGTGGATGGTTATCGATATAAGGAACAACGACCGGCTGTAGCACGTCCCGGATGTACTGAGCTCCCGTTAAGTTGCCCCTGATGGTGACCAAATCCAGCTTGCTGTCATGAGACAGGCATCCCCATACCATAACAGAGCCACCTCCATACGCAACAGTTGGCTGGATGTTCCTTGGGGTATAAGCTGTATTCTTCTGCCTCCAAATACGTGCACGGCCATCAGTAACATGGAGCAAGAATCGACTCTCGTCAGACCAATGGATTTTCCGCCAGGTCCTCAGATTCCAGTGTTGTCTGTTCAAACACCATGTCAAACGTGCACGTTTATGATGATCTCTCAATAAGGGACGTTTAACTTTCTTCTTGCCTTTAGTTCTGCCGATTTGAGGCGATTTCTGACTGTTCTGGTGCTGATGTTTCGGTTTGGCAACCACAGACATTTCAGCTGAGGACTTGTCAGGAAGGGTTATCGGCGGACATGTCGAAGAATGTGCCGGTCTTCACGAGGTGTAGTGACAGTAGGTCTTCCAGACCTTGGAAGGTCCATTGCACTTCCTGTCTGCTTCCGGACCAAACGACTAACAACAGTGTAATGGTACCCCAGATTTCGTCCTATCGCCTTAAAGGACATTCCTGCAGACAATCGTCTTCGTGCCATGTTCAATAAATAGGCTTGAATGGATATGGAAAGCAACGTTACATACCACTACATGCAGTTGGGCCATACTGCTTTTTGTGATCCTCGAGCGTAGCATGTTGCACGTGCATGCCCCGAACGTGCAGGCGCGACTGTCACGCATCACTGGTTGGAACGTATCGCACAAACCCTTCTCTTCTCATAAATGAACCTTGCTTAACTATTTAAAATATTCTCGAAATGATATCATAAAAAATTTCAGGGGGTGCTTAACTTTTTTCTTTGTGTATATGACACATCATCATACAGATATTTTCACTTTGATAAAGCCAGCTTGATATTAGTTTGCATTTCTATGAAGACCAATGTAATACATTATTAACAGTTGTTTCTTGGTCAAGGAACGGACATAGAGCTACAAAAAATTCATACTTACAGAGGACAAAACTAATTGAAATGGATTTTATTGCTGGAAGCATCATGTCAGGGAAAGGCAATCTCACAGCATCTATGTTTCATGTCTGTAATCACAACAAACATATTTAGACAATTCCCTTAATATTTGATATTAATGAATCATACCTACTGGAAATGGATGCCATTTTAGAAATAACTACAAGGCGGGTGCATTTGTGAAATTATTTCAAAGTATATCAACCAACTGTATATCATATTGGAAGGATTGGTAGACCTCACAGGGCTGTAAATAATAATGTTCACAAAACGTACATATGAATAAAAAAATTACTCATGGCATCAGATAAATAACCACTCGTTTACATATAATAATGTCGTGATATGATGCAGCAAAAATAACGTGATGAACACGGATAGGCTAATAAGGTGAAAATGACACCACATCGTACGCTTGTAATAATCAGAAACATAATTGATTTTCTAGGCTGATACTAGGGTGATACTTGGGTGATAAAGAAATTATCTCCGTCCACCCGTGCAAACTATTTTAAGGTCCAGAAATGAATAAAAAATAAGACCTACCTTATTTTCGTTTCCGGCAGTACGCATATACAAATGTTGTTCCCAGTCCTAAAATCTTAAACCAAAAGGCCTAGCTCACAGAAACTATCAGGATTGAACAACCTCATGTGAAGGGTTGCCTTTTGGTGTTTTCAACTAACTCTTACTTTACCTTCGGCCCATTCAATTGTAACCTTAGAATTTCGTTTCCGTACCAGAACTAAAAAACAAGGCTTAGCTCATTGAAATTTACTGGATGGAACAACTTCCTTCGAAGTGGTGCCTTTTGATGTTTTCAACTTACTCTTACTTTACGCTTGGTCGATTCCATTGAGGTATGACTCTAATAATGAACATATAACAAGTCGTCAATATAAGCAAATATATAATTTGGAGATAGTGGTTCAACACATAGCTTTAAGTCCTAGTACGCCATATTGTGTTGCAGTGCGTCGTTGAAGTATTCAAAACGATAACAGACATAACTAGGGTCGTAAAATGTCAATATGTATATGAATGAGAGACGGTTCAATTCTGTATTTCTTAATGATTTGCATGATTAACATATCATTTAACTCTATAAAACGTGAAAATTGTAACTTACCAACCAATAAAACGTTTTCGATCATGGCGCAGAACGAAAACTTTATATAGTAGCTGTTTTATCCTTCCGTGATTGCTATTAACGCCATACTATTCAGCTTAATCTAATTATAGATACACTTCACCTGTAACTGAGTAAAGGGTACGAGAATAAGCCGATGACCTATATTGTCGCTCGATAGCAGATATTTACCTAAAGTGGAACAGATTATGTTTCATTAATTTTTATATGACTCATATAAACAACCCATACGATCTTGTATACGATCGATATTGTGTTGGTTAATCGAGCGTGTGATCTTGTAACTTGCAAATTAAAGTCGAGTAAATGAGTATGTAGGCTGTTTATGTTGAATAACGTCAGTATAGTGATTTAAAAGTACCTTAAACGATGCTGTCAACGTACAAAATGCTTTCTATATAAATGTACACTGTCAAGTATCTTAATTCTGTAGTGTTAAACTGTTTTGTAAGTTGGGAAAATATAAGCATAATTGGATGAACGCAATAATTTTCCTCAATATGTTTATTTCGATTATTACTGTAGATTTGACAGACAAGTATGTAAAGATATTCTTCTTCATTTTTTATGTTAAACTGACAGAATGTTTACATAGCTACATTTTCTCTATGAATAATTCAAACAACGAGCATCTAAAACGTACTGGGCTTTTTCCATATTTCTTAACATTACACAACTGAGGGAGTAATCGGTCAGATTATATATTTCTTTCAAATATTAGTTAGATGCCTCAATTGCTTGAAAGAAATATGTTATGCCTGTTTCGGAGATGCATCTTTTTGTCATTGATTAAATGATTTTTAGGAAATCTGGATATATTCCGATTCCCTGGCTGTGCGAAATTCGTCCAAAGCAAGTTGTAAACAGTATTTTAGTTTTCATTTGACACCCACTTTTGATTTCCATTTCATCATATCTTAGCATTTCTTTGGTACCGAAACATCGAATTACTTACCAATGGGAGGGAAACTTGCAACATTTATATGATTCATACAGATGTACCATTTCTAAGTTTGGAATTGTATCTAATTCCAAATGTTTCCCCATTGAAAAGAAATGGATACATCTCTACATTACACATTTAATAAAATTACTCATGAGGAGATCACGTTAGATAAATATTTGATGACTAGCAATACTTCCTTTGCCTGCAAAGCTGCACGTATGAGCGTTTTTAATTGGCATTTTAGAAGCAGGATTGATGAATAAGAAAACGTTTTATGCATAGTCAATTCTCTGCGACGTTACTGTGTAGATACTAACAACGCTATCAAGCAGGTGACATCATATTTTACAAATGAATGTGTCATTCAAATATTCAAATATCTCAAGAGAGTTTTAACACTGTTTCAGGTTGATAATGTTCACTAATTATAATCCATTTCTTCAAATATTTTTCTCTCTTCAAATCGTTCAACACGTAACTTATTGCCAAATGAATATTTTACTATTGATGGAGGTTTTCAGTAGAAATCGTCAGGGAAATTAAAAAAATTCAATTGACAAATAAATCAAGCAGTATAGTATTTGTCACCATCGTAATTTATTTTTATCAAATGACATATCAATCGCTTTATGTCCATGAGTGGAATGCAATATCAATGTTTTCGAATATGTTAATGTTATGCTGGAAAAATATAAAAGAATATATGACCATATTCTGTAAGTGAGTATGCCATCGAAACACACCCCAGTAAATCCCTATCTGTTTACTTCCTGCATGTTGCTTATTAAGTAAACACAGCCAAGGAAGAAGAATGTTACCCTCCCACACACATGCACACATTGGTTGTTTGACTTCCATAAAGGATATAATGTAAACTGTCGTGAATGACACAACAAACTTGTCACACCATTTAAACGTTATGTATTACTGTACAAATATGTAACAATTAGAGAAGCTTACCACTCGAATCTGTTTACAATTCAAATGGCACATTTCGGAACACAATATAGATTTGGAATGAAGTTAATAAGATTTATTTAAAGTTGCCTTCTACTTTTCCTCGGCATTATTTAAAACGATTTTTTTATCGATGCTAATTAAAGTAGAAGTTGTTTTGAAAACAAGTTGCTTTAACAACATAAACGTCCGTCCTTGAACATTGATCATATTGAAGCCTTTTTAGCAGATATCTTACATTTGATATCTAAAATAAAAAAAATTGAAGGATAACATTTAATTGAAATAATGTTAATAAGGTGTATGTATTTTGGGCTCTTTGTTGGACTTTATGAAAGGTTATGAAATGTTTGGTTTTAAATATCTTTCAGTCTCAACAATATATAGAGGTATAAAAGGAGTACATTCTAAAAACATCATCCTATTTGTTTGAATGATTTTAGGAAGACAAGTTACTGAAATATCATTGTTAAATGATGGAATATTGATCACCTTGTAATGAGATTTATATATATAAATTCAGATTTCTAGGAGAACATTCAGCTGCTATCATGTCCCAAAAACTTGTCAACATACCTATCCTAGTGCAAATATGAAGTAACTTGGGATATCTTTTAGGCATCGTAGCATAACCAAAAAGAAACAGGTAATGTAGAATTTTCAATACAAGAGTGTAGATCTGTTGTTCAAAATTCTATATTACAACCGACAGTTAACCATAACAGTTTTTCTAGGTCACTGAAGTGGGTTTTATCTACAAAACCTCATATAAGTGATCGACAGCTTTAAACACAGTTCATATCTGTGTCTTTGCTCTAGGTCAATACGAGTGTGCTGTTTTTTTTCTCAGGGAGTCTATATGGAATATATAGAAACCCCAAAAATAAGTTATAAAGCGGCTATTTTACACATTGACAATGGGATATCTTTTGTCAGTCCTGCTAAATTTATTTTAATTGACGTCCAAACCAAAATTACATGACATTTGTACTAAGATAAATTAATCAGTGAAAAGGGTTTCAGTATTCAGCTGTATAGTGTTTGTACAATATCACTGCAGATTTAAAAGATAAATTGGCACAATGAAAATTTATATCTACAACTTCATTATGATAATTACGAAATATCTCAACCCTTGTAAGATAACCCCTATAAATGCATATAAAACGTTTGTGAATTTTCCTTTTCGATGATCAATACATTTGTGAAATCACATTCCTATACCTTTAGAGAACACTCTTAGCCTTAGCCTCGGATTTTATCCTTTAATCACATTGAACGGGCGCCGTTATCAAAGGCATATCAGATAGCTTGCTATGCTTGGTAATTACAAAGGTTGTAACTGAACTCTACACGGTGTATGCATAACGCCATTGACATAGTTTAGTTGAAAGCCTATCACCGGAAACATTCGAACTTTAAGGCTTAAGGGGCTGTTGAAATAAACTCTGAACATTTGAAATAAAACGATAAGGCCTGGCGTTAACAAAAATCATAAGTGTTTATTTGATTGATAATATTCCTTAATACATTCGGAGTTAGATAGCAAATTGTCTATTGATTTTAATCTATGTTTGAAAGCTAGGGGAGTATTATCTTCAAATAAAACCGAAAGTGTGCAAACATTTGAAATGTTCAAAGGTTATAAAGCAGTTGTATAGACGTCTTGAGGCGGCCAACCCGCCTATGATATTAAAACAGCGTTCAGTGGTATTTAAAGAGTGAACAACATATTCCATAACTGATTCTTACATGTATGAGCATTACGCTCGCAATGTACAAACGCGATATATATGAAGAATGTGAAGGTAATGTAACTCCGCAGCGCCACAAAAATTAATGTCTCCGACTGTTTTTTGTGTGTGTCACCATCGAACAGTTTATATTGTGAAAATGTCAGTTTCGTGTTCATGGAAGGTGCGTTCGAACCGTTATCTAGATATTTATCTTTCTTAGTAACATTGTTCCTTGGTATCATTCAACATTAGTTTCGTTACTATACATTGGATTCGTTTTTTCCTGAAAGTAAATATGCATCTCTCTCCGTTTGTTACTTTCCTTCAGAGTGTTTGACTGGTTTTTGTTCGTCCTTACCAATAATAATTTCTTTATATCGTTCTTAATATCATAACGTCCATGCATTATTTTTTCTTTATTATGATTTTATCTTAACATCATTCTCTTTTTGTGTATAGTTCTTTGTCGGTATGATTCCATGTATTCATCTCTCTAAGAAACGATCTATCTTAGCATCGTTCTCTCTCAGTATCGTTCTATCTTTGCATCGTTCTTTCTCAGTATCGGGGCCGGATAGCTCAGTGGTTAGCACGTTCGGCTTCGGATCAAGAGGCCGTAGTTCGAATCCCGCCAGGGGCTCAGCAACATTGTCTGCAGTAGAGAACTGTCCTACACGCAGTCAGGTTTGGGTGCAATGCTACACTGAATTTCAGTGGAGTACCGACGCTCGCACGTTTCACCGCAATGCATAGTCACAATGGTGTTGCGGGCTCTCTCCCGGCAATAATACTAGCGGCCGCGATATAGGCGAAATACTCCTGAAAGCGGCTTTAAACCCCATATCACCTCACCTCACCTCTCAGTATCAATCTATATTAGCATACTTCTCTCTCAGTATCATTCCATCTTACCGTCGTTGTCTGGCTGTCATTCTATCTCAGAATCCTTCGTTATCTCTGAATATGAATACAGGTCCACTACTTCACTGAGAACCAAATTTTCCGGAATCACCACGAAAAGGAATCATTTTGCACTTTCTTGTTGAAAAAACCTTTGCGTATCAAAAACGTCTCATGTCTCACGTTTATTCGTCCACATCTTAATTACGCCAGTGAAGTTTGGGACGGTTGTACTCTTGAACAGTCTAATAAGCTTGAACAGATTCAGTTACAAGTGGTAAGAATAGTGACTTTTGTCCCAGAAATACACCGATTAGATTTCTTTACTATGAAACTGGTTGGGAAACATTACAAGAACGAAGGAGAAATATAAATGCGTTTAAGTCAGTACAATCACTCATTAGTGAGACAAAGAGATTCTTGTAACATATCAATTGTATTCTTTGTTGTTCTAAAATTTCCTAACTGTCTTCGTGTTGATGCTCTGTCATCTTTGTAAAAATTGTAAATCATCCATGTACATTCCAAGGAAAAGGTATTCTAAGTTGGAGAACTTGTTCCTCATCCTAAAATATCTCACGAATCATCTTCAAATTGCAATAACGTACATGCTTCGTAAGGTATTCGCACTCCAACCGGCGTAAGGATTACTAGGAATACGCGTCTGGTCGCCAGAAACATTTTGACAAGTGTACTTTTGGCAACTGATCCATAATGGTTATTGGAGGCTTTGGTGACTAAACAAGGTTCACTCACAGGCGCTCGCTACATTCAGGAGGTTCTGGATCCTGTAATCATTGATCATTTAGAGGACCACAAACCTGCCACAAGTCCCTTGTTAAAAGACAACAGTGGAAGACCTCTTCGTTCACGTTCTGTAAACCAACATCTGGCAAATAATGCTTTGATATAAATTAAACGGCAAGCAATGTCTCCTGATTTGAACATCGAACATGCTTTGGGTCATCATGGGCCGTCTGGTACAAGAAGGAATCCATATCCACAAAACCTGAGGGAATGTGTTGGCAGCACACGTTACTGAAATTTTGTGATTCTTGAGACACAGATCCACTTTATTTGACCGGTTACCGGTTGGCACACACGAAGACCTTGGACTGACTATGCTAAAACACCACTTTCTTTTGGATGAAATTCCACTTCAACTCCACTCTCTTTTTTCATGCACTTTTATTGGTCATACAGTTACAAAACTTCTCTTCCAAATGACCAAATGAGTGTTCTGTTAATTAGAATTCGTTTTGTTGATATTCTTTTTCTCAGTTTAATACATACTTCCATGAAGTTCACCTTTGAAATGTTCGGGGGGGGGGGGGGGGGGGGGGGTTGCTAATGTTCCGTCACGAATGAAGGGCGATGAAAGTACGGGTTAATAACTGATTTGTCAGCAACTAAACTGTAAACTTTTCGTATATGAATCGTCATATCGTATCCTATTCCAGGAAATTGATAGTGTATGTGTTACGGTGTCAAGTACATCCCTCATAATTCGTAGATATTTTAAAAATTATTTGTAAAAGTATAGTTGATTTTTCGCCCAAAAAGCTCCGAATTTTGTAAACGTTTCATCCAAGTGCACTTAATTGTTCGAACAATTTGACGAGTGTTCACAATTACATATTCGCCTGTTCGTTGTTGTTCGGCGGTCATTCACATCGTAGTGAAAAAGGGGCATTTGTATATCATTCTTACTCAACATCATTATATCACTGTATGGCCGTAGACCTTCTTAATGTAATTTTCTTATGATATTTTTGTGTTGTGTATCTTTGCAAGCAAAACAGAAGTCACTGAAAAAACAATCGACCAATCTAATAGTGTCACAGTGTAACAAAATAAAACTCAGACGAGACCCGTATATCCGGCAGAAAGATAAAACAATATAATAATCAAGTCAACAAACGTAAGAGAGAGGCAGTCAGTGTAATTAAGTGATTTATTTGCATACTGAACAAGACGATAAAAGGGTACGACAACTGCCTATCCGTAGACAAATCATCAGGAGTTAACAAAGCCAGACTCGTTCTCCCTCTTATAGAACTATTTAATCTATTTGCCTACTGGGCGGACGTCGAAGAAGAACACTTTTGAAGTTTTTTGCCTAGCTCAAGAGAAGACAATAGGTTGTGTTTCTTTGCTACACTAAAAAGGCCCTATCTCTCACTGTACATATACATATGAATAACATAAGTAGTGATATATTAATGTTACAAAAGGCTGTTAAATGGAGCATGAAAAAATACACTTGAACACATAAAAAAGCCACATTCGGCAAAGAAAGACATGAATGTTGAGATTTGGTACATGAATGGAAAGTACATAACATGTTCTTTCACTATATACAATAATTGGTGATATTTCACAAAAATACATTTGATGAGGCGGGCAAAAATTTTAAAAGAGCGTGACAAATAGCCCAAAAATGTTTACATTCATATTCACACTGCCCCACGTCTGACCAAGAGGACATATCGTGTTTCATGACGTTGCGTTTTTGTTATTTTGCCCGTTGTTCTGATAAACAAACCAAATACTTTTTGTGACTGTTTGTTTGCGTTAAATGCTTTATACAAGAACATATGAACTGCATCTGAGGTCAACATTGTTGACTATTATTACACTCATTGCCAGTCTATGGATGTATTATAATCGAAAACAGTTTGATTATTGTTGGATACAATTAAGATTGGCAATTATCAGATCAAACTTACCTTTCAGATTTAACTTATTCCTAATTAGGGATTTTATAAGATCAAATTTTGGTAAAACGTACTTTCAATTGAACTGTGTTTGATCACTTAATCAAAACAATTGTGCATAAACCTTACATACAAACATAATATGTGTGTCATGAAGTATCGAATAAAGTAGTAAGTAATATGTGAATTATAAAACCGTAAAATCAATAAGCATTTTTGGAACAATGAACTTAGATATATTAATGTAAAGGACTTATAACAACTTCCAAAAATCATAATATATAATCAGGGTATAACATCACATAATCGCTGATTTACAAAAAAATGTTTCTTCATATGGCATTTGTTTATAATCTTTTCTTATCATTTCTATCTTAGTCTACTTTAACTTTACAAAATGAAGTTGTTGAAATTTTTGCAAATTGCAAATGGGCTACAAAATGAAATAAATAATAAATGTTTATACATTACAATCAAACTATCTGACATCACCATGGCTAAATTAGATATCAGGCCTCGAACATTCTGAAATAGTCAATCATAAATGCGCCAACTATAAACGCGGGAATCAGTCCACTTTCATCCGTCCAGCTCTCTACCTTGCTCCCTGAAACAGATATGAATCGTAAAGGAAGTAAATAAGGGGGAAATTGAAGATGTCCTATGTCCTTGATCAAACTCATTCAAATCAGATCAAACTTTCAATCTTTCAATACCTGGTTACGTTTCTGAAATGGACTGTTTCTTCATGAAAACTGTTCAATAAGCTCAGGTCACATATATTAAGTCCAGCCAATCGATGATAAGCCTAAGGTTTTTATCGTCATGATTCGATATTTAAGCGAGCCAGCGATATTTTGAATTGAAGTGTGAGGCCACATGAAACTATCCATATTGAGGAGTACTTAGATGAGAAACTCAGCGAGGTACGAGAGAAAGGTCCTCTCTGGTTTCCATAGAAGTATTCATGCAAGTGAAAGATGTAAAAGAAACTAATGATCAAAGATTCGTTATTTTATAATCTACATAATGAAATATACTACCTGAACGTTTGCACTGATTTTACATAGTTTCATCTACAAATTAACAAATTAACGAATTAATGGGTGTCAGTCTATTCGATGTACATTTACATAGATTCACTCAAAACGTAGAATATAGCTTCCCTAAATAATTGATTTTAATTTTTAAAAAGTCTTATGACGGCTAGTGTGAATGGAACGTTGCACGTATGTAATGCGGTTAACACCGTGTCTGACAATCAGTATTACAAACGGTCAACCTTACTGCGGATATTTTTATAAATTGTACAAATTGTTCAGTACCATCATGTTGCCATCTTATTTTCTAAGCCTTATTTCTTCATATTTTATTTAAAAAATCTAAATTTAACTGAAATACCTCGGAAAATGTTAGACCAGTCAACATTTACCAATGTTTTAGATCGAAAGGTCGTTGACAAGGTTTAAAAAACGAGGTTTAAAAAGAGAAAATTATTATAATCAATGCAGACAGACATACTTTCTTGATAGAAACTTCTCCATTTTGAAAATCATGACCTTTCGGAGTAATAGCCTGCTCTTTTATCAGGTAGCTAGGATCTGAGCAATAACAAAATGATGTATGTGTTTATGCTACAGAAAAAAAGCATGTTAACAATAGGGAGGAATCCTAATTAGACGGATTTATTAATTTTGTTATTGTATTCTGTGTTGCTTTATTAATTTTGTATGTCATTTCTAAAACCCTTCAAAGTACCAATGAAGACATAAGATATAAACTAAGGTGAATCTAAAAGTTAAAAAGTGACATTTGACATCATGCGATGCATCATAATATTGATATTGTGGGCTGTGACACGCCTGACGATTGCCATATACTCATTATACTGAAAGGCATTTTTTCCTGATTGCATTTACAACTCCCGTTTGTCAATTTGAATTGAATGTTCATTCCCGTTATTGGCATCGCATATTTGCCTTTTTTTAAAAGCTAGAATATGTGCAGTATTTTTGTTTACGTTTCTTCTCAAACATTGTCTTTCCGCTAAAATATCATATACATAATGGACATGACATAACATGTAAAATAATTAAAGATACTTCATGTAAGTTTCCGGGTCAAAATAAGTAGGATCATTGCTTGATTATGCTTCATGTACATACAAAAGTTAAGCACACGCACGTTTTTTAACCAACAAAAATGCTTTGGTAAGAAATCCAATGGAATTGCTAAGCCTATGTGCTTTTACAAATATGAGCATATTTTTAATTGAAATGATTGTTTCAAAGTTGATTGAATATTTACTCTTTGCGGTATACGGGTAAACCTATATCAAATTCCATTTAGAATAACAAAACATAAAGTAATATTTGAGCTGAATCGTAGTGGACTTCGGACTGTCTGAAACCATTCCAAAAAGTTTTAATAAAAGCAAATAATGATTTTAACAGAGTAACCACACGACTTTGGAAAATCTAATTCAAAGATTAGTTGTAAGAATTAAGTTAAGGATTGTTAATTTACCTGAATTTTGACTGGTGCAGTGACCACTGATCTTGTCACATTTTGAACATGCCTTTGGACACCGCTCTTCGCATTTTTGACCATAGGCGCCATCAGCGCAATACAGACAACTTCCACTTTTGGAGCAAACAGTGTGTTTACACCCTTCGGGACAGGGCTCAGAACATGTGTCGCCATGGTAACCATCTTTGCAGGAGCACTTGCCCTCCATGTTACATACACCCCCCTTGCATCCTGTATTACACCTCGCCATGCAGTCAGTTGATGTCCAGCCATCTTTACATCCTCTGGTGCAGGTGATCTTCATTGACACGTCGTTATACGTGCAGTCCTCGTCCTTACAATAATGACAAGTGATGTTACAGATTGGTCCGCGATAACCATAGTCACAAGCTTCACAATCCCCTTGTATGAGACTACAGCTACTGAGACAGTTCTCGGGACAACGTGTTCCACACATCACTCCATACCATCCAGTCTTACACCCGTGGAGACAGTGTCCATTTGTCTGTAAGCAAGACATGTCTTCGCATCGAGGACTGCATTTTTCTGAACACCTGTCACCCCAGTAGGAGGACCTGCAGCCCTGCTTACATTGTCCTGTTGACCGCTCACAGTACGTATTCCCATCAACAGAAGCCTTGCAGCTTTTCGGACAAGGAGTGTGACAAGACGTCGTGTAGAAGCCGGGGATACAGTCTATACATGTACCATGGTACTGAGCGCATGTACCCTTCCAGCACCCAGTACAGGGATATGAGCAGCCTGACCCAAACCAGCCAGGATGACACCTAGTACACGAAGAGCCCTTACACTGAGCGCAGTGCTCTTGAGGGCAACTTGATCCTTCTCTGTGTCTTTCTGTGTCTGTGTGTTTCTGGATAAAGACTGCAAAATATACCAATATCGCTATTAGCAATGAAAACATAAACTGTACGTTTGGCGGTATCAGTACGAACCAAGATTATTAGAACAAAAGTTTACACATTCTATAAAACTAACAATGCACTGTTACTGTGTATTATCGAAACAGATTTCATGTTGAGATACTCATTTCATTAAATGTGCAAGAGAGAGTAAAAGCATGGATTGAAAAAAGGAATTGTTTGAAGTTATGACATATAAGAAACATTTATAAACTAAACTTAGGCGAAACTTAGAACCATATGCACGGAACTCGATTTTGTCAAATTGCTCACTGCCGCATCCGACCTGATTGTAGCTTCCTTAATTCTGATAAATACAGCATATAGGATTTGATCAGTCCATGCTGCTCTCGACCATGTTCAAGATGCCCAATATAATGTTTTAAAAGTGGCAGTAGCACGTCTTCTTAAATCAAGTGATCTAACGAGAACGAAAATTATCGTTTCCGATTGCAAGACAAAGATCGGTTCAGCTAGGGAATCCATTTTCGTACATCAAATGATTAACTTGTGTTCATACACAGTGGTTTTGCTTGACTATTTCTTATTTCTTATTTCCTCTACGACAACGGATGATCGGGTTGAGTATAGAGATTTTTTATCCTCTGAGGAAACTACAAATGGCATAAGCGTATGTTTATCTTGGGATATATGGCGAATTAATCCTTTTGAAAAAACCCGTGCAACTAGCATTCTTTTTAACGGCAGTCATTTGTACTAAAGAAAAAATATGTACTTTTATTTCACCAGTTGCAGTCTTGAGATTTAACAAGCATGCAGTCTCTGTAAAATAATTATCTTAGAAGAAACGACTTAATTAATAACTGAACGAACCACAGAAAATATGTATTTGAATTCAAACCTAGACTTGCTTTTCAAGAGGTCATACTCAGGTTAACGTAACATACTGATGTTTAAATGAGAGTCTGCGAGTAACACTTACTAGATACCGCTCTGAACGGGAACAAGAAACTTTGCAACATTGATTATCAAAATACTTCATCACTATTCCATCACTAATACTCGATTATTTAAATCTGACGAATAAAATTCAATTCAAAATTCATTTTTCTACAGATGAGTCGTTAGCACACCAAACCGTACAATGTAGGTTGTTTACTACAGTGAGTTTGTATTTGTATTTATCTATGTCTTTCATTTATTGATCAACAACGATGGATTCATATTTGCTGTTTTTGTGACATTTGTTGTATGGGAAGTTTTTTTAGCTTCTCGCCAGTACCAATAAACACATATGAAAAAATATGTTGACATGTAAACCATATGCGCGATATGGTGTTATATATAAACCCCGGATTGTACATGATTCGACAAGTTGTTGTAGCGTACTTCCTCTTTAAAGCTACAGTTTCAACAAAATGTTTCATTCGTAGAGCCAAAACAGAACGTGTTATTGAGTCTTGTGGAATTAAAAAAATCGTAAATGGATATTCAAAACAATTGTATGATAATTATGACATGCACTTTATATACTTACAATAGGTCAATCCTCCAGCGACGCATAGCATAACAAAACCTGCAAGGTAATAAGGATATATTTTAACGTTTACATGGTTAACTTCTTAGTAAAATATTTGCAATTCTTGGGTCAATGATTATTGTTCATAATAATTATTGTTGATACACTATTCATAATTTAGCTTCATTTACATTTGATCTAGATATTTTCTTACAAACAGCAATCGCCAGACAGATCCACTTGCGATTCATTATCTGAAAGTAAAGAGAGCAAGAATGAGACGATCACAGACTAAGCCAGTTTACCAAGGCGTGTGTCATTAGGTTATGCTACTAAAAGGATTAAAAGGATGCAACTCCTGTTGTTAGATTGAATTGATTAATAAAAATTTGGCGAAGTATAAAGGGCAAATTTGAATATTATCAAGAGCACGTGCAAATACGATATTATATAGAATTTTAATCACTACATGCTTTTAATCATCTTTTAATCATCAGTTTTATTGCGAGGCGCATATATACATTGTAGGTTATATCTTGCCAAACAAAAAAGTCGCCCCTGAATTGAAATTTGAAAATTTGGTCTGACAAATCTTCGAGTGCAAATTCGTTCAAATTTTTATGTTGGTAGTCACGACTTTAAAAGGCAACATTTAATTGAACTTGATCTTGCGCAACATAAAGCTTTAAGAATAACTACTTACGGGGACATTTTCATCTACTGAGTTATTAAGAGGTTTGTTGTTACAATTATTTTCTATTCAATAATTTGTAGACAGACAGACAGACAGACAGACAGATAGATAGTTTATTCATGTCTCACCTCAACACAATACATATATATATATATACACACATTCATTAAAATACTTTTCATTCATATTAGCCATTGAAAATAATTAAAAGTAAACAGTATTGTACTAGATGTAGCTTATATTAAGATATATACATATTTGCAGTGCGTTTTTTAAGAATATTAAAACAGGTTTTTGCAGATAAAAACGATAACTCAGGGGAGGCCAAAATAACACTGACCTTCTCCACGTCACTAAAATTCATAAAACCATCAAAAAGATAAATACATTTTGATAAGAGTGGCCTTCGTTTACCAGCATACAGAGGACAGTACAATAAAACATGTTGTTCATCTTCGATAAAGTCTTTGCAATAAAAACAAGTCCTTTCAATTAAAGGACAGCGAACATATAACGGCCAGTTTCTACTCTTAGCGGAGCAACACCACATCTAAACATAGCTAGCGACCTTCTTACAGAACGAGACATATCACAATTGACATAAAATTCACAGCCAAATTCTAATTTAAAAGTACTATATTTACGCAGCTTATTTCCTCCTCTACCACTTATACTATCAACCTTTAGAAGATCCTGTTACCATTTCTCAACAATTGGCTGGGTAACAGGTCCTCGTTGTATTTCTAAACTTCTAAAACACCGTTTTGATTTCAATCTTGGTTTTGGTATATTTCTATCAAATTTGACAATTAAAAGAATCAATTACCCAATACACCCAAATGGAAATTTGGACCCGGTAAGAGTAGTACCGAATACTGCAATATTTAATTTGTCTCTACATGTATCTTTTAATGAATCCATGGTCATAATTATCATCATGGTGAAATTATTTTTAGCTATTTAATTTGAAATAGAAATAAAACAAAGAATGTTTTAAAACTCATGTACAGCACAAGACTAGACTCAACTGAGCATTTGAATGTTTAAAGATGCATATTTCTATTAATGGATATCTTAAAAGGACACGCTGTGACGTTCACGATATTTAATTTGGATTTCATGATTCTAACATTTACTCAAAACATCTCTCAGATTCATTCCAGTATACACAATATATGATATATATTACTTACATAAGAATCGAACCTTATTCTTATACTTATTATGTAGATGACAAGACTGAAATATCACCTATCATTTACAAGAATACTAGTTATATAACCGTTATGATCGAAAACCGATATAGTCAAACGTAATTTTGGAGACTTACCTAATAATAAAACAGCCAGGAGTGGCTCTTTAATACTAACGATGTAATGGTACACTGATATATATATATATATATATATATATATATATATATATATTCCACTGATAAGAAATAAATTATCAATTTTCAACAACGGTCAGCATTTTTTGATAGAGAGACACCATTCATAAGTTTGATATACAGCCGTAAATGTATGTGTCTCTAACAACTCACGAAATGTCTCTTAAAGTTGTAGGCCTACTTTTTAAAAATACAAATTAAATTGTATGTGTAGATCATCAACATGCATTTTGAATTTTCAAACCAAGAATACAATATGTAAAATTATTGTCTCTACTTTCACAATGCTGACATTTATTTAGGCAATGTCTCATACAATTTATATTGGCATGATATTCCTTAAGTTCAGAACCCTAGATTTATATTCGTATAATTTCTATCTATACTTAGCTATATATATATATTCAGGAACGAGAAACAAGTCACCAAGAGTGAGTCCAAATTTTACTGTATAGAATCTATTTTGCAAATATTTTTTATGAATAAAAGACTAAAGGGCAACTTGATGCATATAAAACCATTAATTCTATACACAATGTTTTATAAAAGGTAGCGAAACCATGTATAAAATGTTAAGAATATTCGTGGAGGAACATTTAGTCAATAAATTTGATTAACAATACGTATGAAGGTTGTTATGCTGATAATGTTTTAAAACTATTCAAATTCAACACTTTAAATATATATTACCTTTTCCGCTCTATCGTGATCAAATTCAACATTTAGGTACAAAATACACCTTGATAGACGTAGCTACACTTGTTTTCGAATTATAAACGTCCATATTCCATGGTTATTATATATTTCAAAGCTGCTACGGAGAAAGAATCGAGTGAGTCTCTGCAAGCAACGATACTCGATAGCCATGCATGTTGCTGAGACTAACTTAAATTTGACCCACTTCTTGTCAGCCGTAACCGGTTGCCAGGGCGGCATATTGTCTTTTCAACGCACCCTGTAACAACACTAACATGTAAAAGGGTCGGTTCGGGTATACAGAATTATAAACATTACTGTGTTGCCATCACTTACAGCTTCCCTAATAGTCAATAACAACACCGTAAACACAATAGAGAATCACCTATCTCAACAGATATATAAGAAAGCGAAATTGTACAGCTGACATTGTGGTTGCCTAGCTACTTCCGTAATTTGCCACAAAAAGGGTAGAATATAAACAGATTTCCCGGTTGACCTTACATCGAGAACATGCGGAAAATGAAACATATTAGAAATTTAGGACACAATTATTCACATATAAAATTTAGAAAAGGTTTTAGAGAATATTTTCATGATATTTTTTGTTAGCGTAATAGCAAAACGGTACCCTTGTGGATTTCATAGATTTAAGCCAAATTAAGGTTTACGACTTACAGTTGTTCGACGATTCTGCATGTCATCATTTGTAATACATTTTGAATGGCAGTCCCCATCGTCACCGTCTAATAAACTTTGAATTACAGCCATGTCGTCTATGTCACAATATTGCTGACTACATGTGTCTGTTTTAAATCATAAGATATAACGCTGTGGCTTTCCTGGAAAAGAGATAAAGAATCGCGGAACAGAATCTATAAATAGCACTGCTTAGTATAGGCGATCATCACGAAATGTTGCATCTACATTGTGGCATTTCGTCCGCCTCGACTCTACTTGAGTTTTAGGTACTTAAATCCTATTTGAAATGGAGCAAGGTACTTTTTGAAATTGAGCAACGGTGGGCTCAGAGGTCCGTGAGGAGCTGGACTGCTAAAGGGAGACAACTTTGTTTTTTGCAACTATCCCTGAAGTGCAGGTACTTGTACTTGTAAATATTCCATCTATCTAGTCATATAAACATACTGCAGCATGGATTGCGTAACACAATATGCTTGTACACTTATTCAAATAGAATATTCCCACTTGGGATAAATATTTAATGAGGAAAAGCAAGATCAAGATATCATTATACCTTGAAGTCATTTCAGGTCTTACTGGATACCACATTTTTGTATTATAATGGAGCAATAAAACTTATTTTTTACTGAAATCAGATTGACAATTCAAATAAAATATAAAAAACAAATTTAGAAATTTCATTATAATGATAATTGTGTTTTACCGTTTTTTCGTTTTGTTATGTGCACAAATATTACGAAACATAAATTTCTATAACTTAACTTAATATGAATATTCGTCACTTTTTGTAGAAATATCAAAACTAAATTGACTAATGTATTTCATCGACAAGTCTTTGATTGAATTATGAGATTATGTTTCTTTTTTGTGAATGCATTCTTTAACAAATCATTTGTTAAATATCCAGTTTTATATATGTATATTACATGTGTTAAATTTTGTCATATTTGAAAGTCACATAGAAAATGATATATTTTCATCTTAGCATTGTCTTCAAGCTACCATTCCCTCCGAGAATCTTTCTCTGGGAGTATAATTTAATCTTAGCATGAAATCTCTGAATAGCATTCTTTTTAAAGCATCATTCTATCTCAATATCTTCCAATCTTGGCTTCGATCTCACTCAAAAGTGTCGCACAATCACTAGGCACACTTCGTACGATTCAAACAAGAAGACGAGACGTGGATTTTCTTGGCTTTTATTTCTTGCAAGTACTCGATGCTACTCTGGATGTCGATCTTTCTCGCCCGCTTTCCCTGGTCACCCTCACGACGCCCAGCGCGTCCTTTTTTTCGTTGTGATTGTCACTAGCCCATGGCTGAGGACTGGCTGAGACTCATCCTAACTCAGGGTAAGACGTGGAGCGTCAGCTATTCGTCTTACCCTGAGACAAGATGGCTGAGACTCAGTCTCGTGGTTGAGACTCGTGGTTGAGACTCAACTCTCTCTCCAGGGCAATGGCTGAGAAATAAAATCCTTTCTTAAGAATAACCTGGGTCTTAAATACCCATAGACTCAGTTGTCAACACAATGTCTCTTGTCAACAGCTTATGGATTATTTCTCTGGGTTTATTTGGGGATGGGATTAGCAGTTTATAACATACGTTTCATAACAACAATGTTAAAAAAGTATTCCATCTTAGTGTCATTCTAATTCAGTACAATTCGACCTTACTATCGTGACCTCTCAGTACCATTACGTCTTGTTATCATTACATCATTTTCTCTAACTCTAATACCATCTTACTATCTTCCCTGTTCAGTCCCATAATATCTTTCTATCATTATCCCTAAGTATCAGCCAATCTTAGCAGTGTTCTCTGTGAGTAACATTCCACCTTACCTCCTCTCTCTGAGTATCATTACATCTTCATTAATTAATATAAAAACAAAATAAAAAGCAAATAAGTACAATTTAATTCAAAAGAGAATATTTCAATATATGAAGCAATACATGACAAGTTAACTACGCAAATCAACGTTTAACAAAATCGACATTATCTTGTTTGATTTAGATGTTGACGATTACTTATAGATAGATATATTCATGTAAATAAAATTGAAATATATCTAAAAGTATAAGTATAATGATGATACTTTGGACATTAATACTGCGCTATATCCATCTATTGCTACCCACTGTAGGCGTTACTTCCAACAACTGATTGTTTCAAATGCATCACAACAATGCTCATTTACAGTTAAAAATGTCACTTCAAGAAAAGAATTTATCCAATTTTTTTTTTATCTCAATGTCATATATTAAAAATACGAATTGTAAAAAATATTACAATAGAATACAAACAGATATGAAAAACAAAAGTCCATACAAACCATTACAACTACATGTATTTGACATCACTATGGCTAAATAAGTTATTTGATTGCAAACATTCCCCATACGTTCAATATGAGTACATCAAATACTAGCATCGGGATCAGGCCAAGTTGGCTCATCCAGCTATCTGTCCTTGACCCTGAAACAGAATAAAATGCAAACTCTAATATTGGGGTTTTAAATCCAAATCCACATCCTTTCAATCATATACATGTTATTGAGGTAAGCAAAATGTTTATATGAAATGAGGTGGATTCATAACTTCGTTCAAAAAGTACATTCAACGCTGGTTTGTTTATTAGATTCACAAATGATCACTCACTTTCGTATTACCAAAAAAAATGCCGTTTCATAGAATCCTTATCTTAATGTTTACAAGTAGGTACTGTAACCAATAAGAAATTTTTTTCTAATTTAGTAAAAATCATATATATGAATAAAAAGTGAAATTAACCTTCATTTCTAAAGTTTTAAAAACTGAAAAGGGTTGGTATAAAAAAAATCAACGACAAAAGCATGTCTATAATGCGCTATATTCTATATAAAACATGCTCAAAGCGTAGGAAGTAATATACAAGAGACGTAAGATACATACAATATGAACACACAAGGTATGGCATGGATTACTAAATATTCTAAATTTACTATTAAGCTCATCTGAAAAGATGTGTCTTAAATGAAAACTAAACCGTGAAAATACAAATTCTGTATCGATCTTGTGATTATTTGCATTGCTCAGCACAAAGACAGTTTCGAAAATACGTATCCTAGATCCTGAAACATACAACAAATGTTGATTCCTTATTTCCACTTGGTGAAATATTGGTTCATATTTTCGTAATCAGTCAGGAGTTTAACAAAACATTGAAACAAAGCATATTTGAACCGATAATTGTTTTATATCAGTGCTATATTACCTGAATTATGACCGCTGCAGTGGCAACTGGTCTTATCACATTTTGAACATTCCTTGGGACAGTGCTTTTTGCATTTATCGCCATAGAGACCATCAGCGCAATACCGACAACTTCCACTCTTGGAGCAAACATTAGGTTTACACCCTTCTGGACAGGGTTCGGAACATGAGTCGCCATAGTAACCGTCTTTGCAGGAGCACTTGCCCGTCATGTCACATACACCCCCCTTGCATCCTGTATTACACCTCGCCATGCAGTCTGTTGATGTCCAGCCATCTTTACACCCCCTTGTGCAGGTGATCTTCATTGACACGTCGTTATACGTGCAGTCCTCGTCCTTACAATGATGACAGGAGATATTACACTTTGGTCCTTGATACCCATGGTCACAAGCTTCACAATCCCCTTGTATGAAACTACAGCTGCTGAGACAGTTCTCGGGACAACGTGTACCACACATCACTCCATACCAGCCAGTCTTACACCCGTGGAGGCAATGCCCATTTGTTTGTGAACAGGATACGTCCTCGCAACGAGGACTGCATTCTTCTGAACACTTGTCGCCCCAGTAAGAGGACCTGCAGCCCTGCTTACAGCGCCCCGTTTTCCGCATACAATACTTATTCCTATCACCAGAAGCTTGGCAGTTCTTTGGGCAAGGAGTGTGACAGGACATGGTGTAAAACCCAGGGGCACACTTCGTGCATGTACCACTGTACTGATCGCATTTACCCTCCCAGCACCCAGTGCAGCGATCTGAGCAGTCTGACCCAAACCAGCCAGGATTACAATTTGTACACGAAGAGCTGTTACACTGATAACAGTGCTCTTGGGGGCAACTTGATCCTTCAGTGTGCAGCGTAAGGTCTGCAAATGACCAAAATGACCCTTAAGCATAATGATGTTTTCGTTTGTTATCATTTATGATTCTTACAAACTAATTTCAATCAAATAACTGGCACACTGGCGGTTAAGTTCCAAAATGGCAAAAGAAAAAGGCGTGAAAAATGGCCTTTATTTGTCAAATTTTAATGTTTTATGGACATCCTTGAGTTTCATCTCCTACGAAGATCATCAGTACCCGTACATCAGATAACCGTCTTACTAAGTTTCAAAGTCATATAGCTCGGACGCACAGTAGGATACACTGATCTCTAGTACAGATCTAGAAAGTATCAAGACAAAATAATACTTAGAATTCCTAAAGTCTTATATCTCATTGAAAAAAAGGGAGAATAACTCTAAGAACTGTTTAAAGTTTGCTTATGAATTCAAAACAAAACAACAAAAAACAAACAAATTTCCAAGTTTGGATGAAAACGTCCAAAACTAAATGTAGGAAGAAGATGAAAACCCAAACGGGAACCACTACATGTGCTGATTGTTGCATATATGAAGTTTCGATAAGCTAGATCTTATTGTTTCCGAGTTCTGGTCGTAGTTGGCTTTTATTTGCGCTTAGAGAGTTTCGAATATCTAGGTCTCTCATTTCATTCAATTTTGATATTGGGATTGCATTTTATGTATTTTGCAACGGTAGATTCATTGTTTAGCTTTTAAACTTGACACCCGTGCCCTAAAACTCGAGTTTTAATTCTAGATGTTTCACCATCATAGCATTGTTTATTTCACGAATGAAAAAGAAGATAATATTCTAAAATGTCACCTCAAGCAACTCTTTGAAGCATTTACATGTTTTAAAAACTATAATTAAAACAAAATGTTTCTTAGTCGTAGAAACAAAGAAACTTCATTTGTGTCATTACGTTTTTTAAATTGATAAAATTTGTATTAAATGGTAATTAAAACCCTTTCAATCTGAATTAAACATTTTAAACTATGAAATACTCATGAACTTGATTGGTAAGCTTAGATTAAATGTGTTGAGAGGGCAGTCAACGCAGGCCCACAGTAAAGTCATTAGGTTTCAATTTTAAAAAATCGATTCAAAAGGAGATACACTAATATCATAAAATTGATTTTTTAATCTTAGGGCTATTCTTGGAGACAATTTGATGTTCGGTGACATTCAAAGGGTCGTTTTAAATTTCATACAAAGTACGGGCAAATATGATTGCATATAACATTTTAATCTCTTTTATTATGAGTGTTTATAACCTTTAACCATTTTAATGCCGGGCGCATATACATGTAGGTCATCTGTCGGCCCAAACGTCGCCCTTAAATCCACCTACCTACCTACCTACCTTGATTTAAAAAAAATTGGGGTTGATTTCCATAACCCCACAAGACGTTAACTGTTTCAAAATAAGATTTGAATAGAAGTCTTTAGGAATTTGACAACATGCTTTTGAATGCAGACATGCCTGTAAAATTTAAAGAGTGAATGTCTCCTAAGATCCTCAGCTGGTAAGATGTCACTGTACTCGTTTCAGGTTCATATAAATAATTCAGTTCCGTTTATCATGTGCAATATTTCTTGGCTGTTTTTACTGTAAATGAACCATCTCCTATTTCACTTGTAAATGGGGCTATATGTATGAATTAAACTAAGGCTTGTTTAAATGCCGACAACCAAACAAATATAATTTCATTGAACATTTTATCATGGACCTAAAAGGGTGGTCCATGTTAGGGGAACAAATTGAATACCTGCAATGCCTATGTTTTTTGGAGTTTGAAAAATATATTTTGTAAATATGAGTGTTCGTCCCTTTCTCAAAATTCCTAAACACACGCATATAAAACAATAGGAATATGCAACTGTTATCCTGATTGGTCAATGATTGTTGCACAAAATTTCATCGTCTTAGACCTTTGCGGTCTGAATAAGAAATACCAATAGATTTAAAATGTGACACCTACATATTTGCACTATTACAGGGATCACCTCTCAAAAGCACATTTGTTCAGAATAGCACGGGTAAGACCTAGCGCAAATAGACAACTCCGAAAAAATCTTACTCAATTCGCGAAGAGGGAGGCACGGCTGACACCAGTACGAAGGGCTCACATTGGGTCCGATTTTTCGAAGACCAGAGCCGAGTATATATTAATACAGTAGAAATATATAGCGTTGTCTTGTTGTTTTTTGAAATGTTGATGGTACCTGCATGAGATCTGGCTAATCTCAAACTTTAAGAATAAGTATCATTTACTAAAATAATAATTTGTCCCTAACGAGATTATTCATAATACGACAACCATTGTTAACGCTAATTTCCTGGTTTATCTTATGTTGTAACTGAAAAATGACCCTTCTTCAACCAATGCTATCCACAAATAGTAATTTTAACAAAATTCATATCAACGCTAATTTTGTTTTATATAATCGTATAGATTAATCAGAAAACTAGATGATAGTTGTGATAAACTAACGGGAAATATGGTTTTAAGAAGATATATTCTATGAACATGATTGATATTATAGAAAAAATTACACTACTCCTATGGTATCTTTGGAATACCATCAAATAGACATTAGTCCTACAACCACTGGCTCACAACGGCAAGGCAAATATTTATGTACGCCAGGTAAATAGATCATTTCTTACACATATCTTCTGCTAATGTCTGCATTTTTCCATGCCTTCAGTATTGAATTTCAAATAGGTGTACCCCAATCCGCTTGAGCATGACTTTCCTCGCCATGTAATTTGGGAGAGTCACCTGAAATTCTTAGAAACATAAGGGAGGGGGGAGGGGTCGTGCAGTGATTGTAAGATTTGTATGCTTTTAATACTTTTCATGTACTAGTAATACATGTTGTATATTTCATATTTCCCTTTTTCACCACATTTCATTTTATTTCAAAATTTACCTTTGCTATTTTGTAGATGCAGTATTAATACGTTTTCAGATAGACCTCATTTGCATCATACAAATTAACCAAACTCGAAAACAGAAATTTAAAATACAAATATCTACAAAAATGTATCAGTATGTCTTAATCTTGCGCCTGGTGTCTTATGTCAAGGAGAGATAAGCGTTAGCATGAAAGGTGACCCTTGTGGATTCATAGCAATGAGGTTTATTGCGACTCACAGTGTCAAGACAAATCCGTCGAGTGTTGTCATCCGGAAGATGAGAGAACCCAGACCCATAGCGCTCTGCATCATTCTGACTGTCAACCAGGGTCTTGCGTGATTCGCAGTCCACATCAGCAACTTCAGATGCAGGAGGTACGATTGCCATGTTTAACCAAGTTACCGACTGTTTACAACTACCTGTGGATATCACGTGTCGCAAAGCTTTTCCTGGAAAAAAGATAAAGGATTCTCGGAACAGCATCTATATAAAGCACAGCTTAACCTGTGATCACCATGACATCATGCAGCTGTAGACAAATTCAGTGTCTGTTTTCTTATGGCTGCTTGTCATCCACGAAATTGATAATGAAATATTTTTCAAAACACGTTAAACCCTAACTCACTCACTTGATCTTACAGTGACTCACGTTCTTTTGAACAATGTGCTTATAGTTTAGTAAGCCAAACTGTTAATGAGAACTATTATTTTTACTGGTCATGCAACACTTCTAATGCTTTTTTGGGCTCTTTGGGCTGATTTGTAACCAATGTCATTGCTTAAGTAAAGCGAAATGTTGATGTCACAGTTTTGATATGAGTAATGGATTTAATAATGTGCTTGTTTACTGACTTATAAACAGTGTGAAGAGTGCAATTTTAACTGGTATTAATGCTGGAGCTTGTCGACTTTTCATAGACCTTTACATCAGAGAGACATCAATGTCATTGAAAAAAGGTTTAGTATTGTTGCACTACGTTACACAACAGTGACGCCTGATAATTCATTTGAGCGAGATTTTAAAGACATCAGAGTTTCATTATACGTGGATATCATTTAAAGGGAAGTAGCACGATTATTGAAAAATTCATTTTTTAAAATTCCCCGATAGATATGTATGTAGTGAGAGGTGAGATGAGATTTACATGATATTCGAGGAGAAAGGTCAAATGTTTTATTTATTATGTTTCCCAAAACCTCATAAATGACCTTAACTATATGAACGTAGTAGCTAAATCACTTCGCTAGCGCGACCGTTGCATGATTTCATTGCTTTTTGACGTCACAGACGACGTCATATGATTGTTGCATTACTACACAGTAGAATACCAATTTTATTTCACTAAGTGAAAATACAGATTTTATTTACACCGATAAATGGCATATTTCACCTTTGAAAATATAATACGAACTTTATCTATGGTATGGTTTCAAATGCCCACAGGGTATGTTGTTAAGAACATGTGATCGTTCTCGATAAAGGTATTTAATTATTGTTTAGGGCAACTTGAGCAAATACTTCCTTGGATGCATGAAACTTGCGCGCTTGCATCATTTGATGATTTTACGTACGGTTCAACTGAATCTGTCTGGGATCGAAAAGCTATGAAACAATTTTCAAGTTGCAAAATAGTCAGATTAATTTCAATTTTCAAATTTTCAAATGTTTGATTGGTGTATCATGTTTCCATCCTTTAAGTTAAACATAAAAACATTTCTTATAAATATTCCGATACTCTACTATTGTTTCATTTATCACAGCATATCATCGTTTCGTTTTCATCTTGACAGAATTGAGGATCGGCCACGTGCTGATCGAAGCCGTGGCGAACGTTACGCTATTGCGTACGTTCTGCAGCGGAATTGTTTGTCGGTGGAAGGTGGGAAGGGGTCCCCGTTACTTACATAGAATATCTGCCTGACAATGCAAATCTGGATGTTGCGTTTCTTGAAAGGACTTCCTTTCTCAGCATGATCATCAGGAATCTCCCATGGACGGCCGTTTCACCATATCTCAACGCTATTGAGAATGTTTAGAACTACATGGGGAGAGCATTTAGAAGACGTCGGCGTCAGACTCTGACCTTGAACGACCTAATTAAGCAAGCCTTGGTTGACAATATGGATCACAGGGGCGTGTTTCGTTTAGAAATAGCTTTAGAAAGACATATACCTATAGGTATACATTGTAGGTGTATATGTCTTTCTAAGGATATTTCTAAGCGATAGGTGTATATGTATTTTTAAAGCTATTTCTAAGCGATACACGCCCCTGTGATATGGATGAGAGTCGACAAACCATGAGGCGGAGAAGTTTTATGCTTGTGTTGATACCGATTTGTGAACATGACTGTGTTAAGCTACATGTACATGCATATGTATTGTAACAATGGAACACTGACCTCGGTCGGAAATCTATTGATAACTACATGAAACCGTTTTCTTTATATACTCACATAATACAATTTATACATTGGACATTTACTTTTTTCTGATATGATCATACTATTTGTTCGAAATATGTGTTCATTTAACAATAAATAGATTTTTGAGGGAAAATCCTTCGTGTTGCTACGTTCAGTTGTCACAATCGGGGGTTAGTTTTAAACTGCGGATCTCATAATTGTTTATTAATTCCTAAGTAAAGATAAGAACAGACAATTTGCAAGTTTTTATAAATGTTTATTTTTCACTCATGAATTGTAGAACAATATATCTTATTATCTCATGGTGAAAATGATGATTATCTCTGATGTTGAATAAACGCAATCGAAGCAGGAAATGGCCTGAAAGCTAGACGTCTCAAAATTGGATTAAATCTTTTTTATCTGAATTGTTGAAGTTTGCGCCGATGAACTCAATTATTAACCACATCATATCAGTATAAATTGCAAAAAATCAAATAAAGCGTGAATAAAACAAATCACTATTGAGTTATATGTGAATAAAGTTTATATCCAAGAGTAAGATATGACAATATCTTACAAGTAAAATGTAGCAGGCAAAACAAGTAGCAACTCACATCAAATTCAACTGCATAACTAGCGATAAAGGCACAGAGAAAAATTACAAGGTAACTGCAAAAATATTTTTGGAATAAATACTTTCAACAAACATGCAATTGACAGTTCT
The DNA here is from genome assembly GCA_921293015.1 of Phorcus lineatus. Taxonomy (NCBI): domain Eukaryota; kingdom Metazoa; phylum Mollusca; class Gastropoda; order Trochida; family Trochidae; genus Phorcus; species Phorcus lineatus. Next base: position 52,697,117 of record OV121083.1, read on the forward strand.
ACATTTTACAGAAGAATAAGTCTTATATACTGGTCGACAAAGTGGCTGCGACGAATCTCGATAGTTAAATGAGAAATCATATCACAACATGAATTGTGACAGGTTGGATGCAATGTTTAAACTAGCCACTGATAGACTAGTGCACCTTAAAACTGTGCGGGAGGAGATGTAATATAAAACGTATGACAAAACATGTAAAGTAAGAATCCAAGTAGAAAAATTTTTGTGAAATAAATTTTGAAATTTAGACATATTAAACAAAATAATGTCATCGTTTCTATTTTTGTAAACAAAACCCGACAACAAACTACGAGGTTTTAATTAAACTTAAAAAGTATTAAAATGTTATGTGAAATAAAACAATTAAGAAGCAAAATAAAACTAAAGAGGGAAATATCAATATCAAAAAGGAAAGCGCAAAAAACCACCAAGCACATTATGCAATCTTCTAATCACATAGATAAAACATAAGCATCTAATGGTAAAATTTTTTATCTGACAATAGAATTTACAAAACACGGAATTGGTTTCATTTGAGGGGAAGAATGATCCCTATTTCAAAATATGCGTTTACAAGGATTTTTAAAAGAAAGGAAAAGTTCAGCTAAACCAAGCGAATCATTTTATTGATTGAAAGTATTTGAAATTGTTCACTTATCAATAGCTGCATGCAGTCTCCGCTTGATACGGTACATTATTCTCTTAGATATCAACTAATGAGATTTTAACACTCTGAAGATATACATTTCGCGCAAACTTATACAGTACATATGAATATTTTCAGAAAATGTCACCATGCCTCTAAACTCAACTACATGTATTAAACTTAAGTTCGGATATATATCAACAACTCGAATCATCAAATACTATATAATAAGAAGGTATAAAACAAGGAAATATAAGATAAGGTGTTAATTGCAAAAACTCAAAACGAAAAAGCAACAAAACAAAAAGATAATAAAGAAACTAAACAACATTCCACTGTACAGTTATATGTAAATAGAAAATTAGATTAGACCTTTAAGCTTTAGTCCAGATAGACCATGTAGATAGCTCATGTATAACATTTTTGATAAATAATTGGTTGAAATAACAGTGAATCTGTCCACCCGGTTAACAATAGCAAAAATAAATATTTCACACTCGATCAAAGGCATTACAAACTTCACTTTCCAAGCAATTAAGAATGTGATCTTCCGGCGATGAATTTTAAGTCGAATCGCTATACATGATGCTTTCACTATATGTGATTTGTTTTTCTTATTTTCAAAAGAATCGGAGAACCGTTTGAAAATATCATTGACCTGGGTGTTTTTTTAAAAGAACTTCGAGAAAATGGCCGCCGGCACTCCATGAGACAATTGGTGTAGGCGTAACGCATTTTATCTACAACGCATCTTTGGAAGCTAATTATTCGTTGTTTAGTATTGGTCTCTTTATCCTGTTTGGATACAGATCAGTGACAGCAGAAGCAAGCATAGATATACATGCATACAGGGATTTAAAGAAGAACCGCCGCATCGTTCTGAAACAGAAAAATGATTAACATATCTTATTATTTATTTGTTAGAGTAAAAACTTATAGAAGCTGACACCTTATAAACAGTTGGAAAAATAATCAAGATTTTAAGGTTAGATTTGGTGACGCTGCGGCTCCAAATAAGGCCAATGGTAGTCACTTCCATGACGGTATATTTCTTCTTCATCAAGCACTAACATTTCAAAACATAAATTTTGTTTCGAAATGTTTTCGGCAGATTCTGATTTTACATCGAAATCATCAAGTGAGAGGACCACATGACATTTAATAGGTGGCAGAAGGCTTTCATCAAGGAATTTGTTTTTTGTATTTTTATACAAAAGTAAACCATTTTGAAAGGGAAAGCATTAAAAAAAAAGCACCAATTCCAGACGAACGTCGACACCGAATTGATGTCACAGTTTAAACTCCTTCTTCAAAGTCTTAGATTTAATCTGTCAAATAATACAATTTTTATAAACCTAAAGAGCCATTGGGCTGTATTTCAGTGTACACAGTTAATTTTTGAAGCAAAGAATCAACCCTTTGCTTGTTTCATTTTGTAAAAATATTTGATAAGGAAAAGAATTCATTTTAATCTTGTCCAGGTCAACTTACATCAACATATAGAATCTTAATTTGAAAGTCTTTAAAGTTTAAAAAGGCAACATGTATTAATAGCATGAGCAGTTATTTAAGATGTATCTTTACCGCCTGGAGGGCAAATCCCGTCACATGTTGGACCGTAGTAGCCAGTCACACAGGAATCACAGGTACCATCAGAAATTTGACATGTCGGATCCTTACAGTTCGGCGGGCACTTTTCGTCACACGTGCTTCCGTAATAGCCGGCTTCACATGAGGTACAGCTTCCATCTGACATCTTACAAGTAGGATAATAGCAGTTTGAAGGACAATTCCGGTCGCATTTGCTGCCATGGTAACCAGCTACACATGTAAAACACGTACCATCAGACTTCTGACAGGAGGAATCTTTACAGTTCGGAGGACAACTATCGCCACAATATAATCCATAAGACCCGGATGAACACAAAATACAGGTGCCGTCTGACATTTGACATTTTGAGTCTTTACAGTTTGCGAGACAGTTCTTATCGCATTTGTTGCCATAGTAACCAGCGACACATGAAACGCAAGTACCGTCTGAGTTTCTGCAAGTTGAACCTTCACAGTTTGTTGGACAATTCTGATCGCATATGCTTCCATAGTAACCATCTTGACACGAAATACAGGAACCATCAGACATTTTACATGTTGAATCTTTGCAGGTTGTGGGACAATTATGATCGCATTTGCTTCCATAGAAACCTGCTTTACATGAATCACAGGTACCGTCAGACATTCTACATGTTGAATCTTTACAGTTTGAAGGACAGTTCTCTTCACACTTGCTGCCATAGTAACCATAAGCACACGAATCACAGGTACCGTCGCTCATTTTACAAGTTGGATGGTAGCAATTTATCGGACAGTTCTGTTCACATGTGCTTCCATAGTAGCCGGCTGCGCATGAATAGCAGGTACCGTCAGAATTTGAACATGTTGGATCTACACAGTTTGTAGGACAATTCCCTTCACATTTGCTGCCATAATAGCCAGGTTTGCATGGACTGCATCTCCCATCCTGTTCACAGATATCACCCGCGCATCCGGCTTGGCATGACTGCATACATGTTGAGCCATAGAACCCACTTCGACAGCTGTCACAGGTTCCAGTCCTTTTGCAAATATTATTGAAACAGTTCGCAGGACATTCCGAGTAGCAGTTGTCACCATAGAAACCGGACTGACACTGGTTACAAATCCCTGTTTCTTTGTCACAGTCATCCGGCCAGCAGTTATTACACCTATTGTCACACGTTCGTCCGTACCAGCCATTTTCACATTGAGCACAGCTGTCACCATCGTCTGAACATTCGTCACAGTGCTCGAATTCGCAGTCCGATTTATTCCATATAGTGAGCCCCAGCGCTGACAAAATAAGTTGTATCTCAATGTTAAACTAAGTCATTGAAATCTTGCGTCTTTTGAGACAATTTTATTTCCAGAGTATATTAAAATTGGTGTTCAAACATATGACAACTCTTAGCACTTAACAACATTTCCAGTGACGGATCAAGCTTGGAACCCCGCCACAGCCTTTTGATATCCAGTATTGATAGGCGTATTTGTATACCCGAAGTCTCTACAATAACCCCGGTACCATTTATATTTTCAAAATTTACATTGATAATGAAAAGAGTGTAAGACAGCCTTCACTATAAGTTGCCAAATTAAGCTATGAATTTAATCTGGATATTTTGCATCAGATTTTTGGTTTCGACGCATCGGTAATGGTTAAGAAATATCGGGGGGAAAAGAATTTTTATAATGTTTTATATAATGAAACAAGTTGATAGATATCCTGCTCGAATCCAACGAGAGCGGTTGCACGATATAATAATGAATAAAGTGATAACATGAAAACGAAACTAAATGTTTCCACCTGCAAGACGAAAACGTAATTACCATGATCGGTTAGCTATGCGAATACCTTCTCCTTCCTCAAATGATTTAAAGATGTTCATACAAAAATGGTCGCCAGTGTTTTTTTTCACGATTTCCTCCATGACTACGTTTAATAAGGTTAAATAATGAGATGTTCCGATCCTCTGAATAACTCATTTGTATTAACTAAAGTTTAATCGGGAAAATTTGAGAAAATGAATATTAAAAAAAGCGTACTACAGTCTTTTGAACAATCGTTACAATAATATAACGATACAATTTAGTAGAAATCTGAATCCGAAACTCACCAAGGAAAAGAATACCTAAGAAGACGACGACGGCGATGACTGAAAAACAAATGTTGGATGACATATATATGTAACAAAATCAATATGAAAATTAAACACTGATTTAAGACGAAGCTACATGTAGTGGTTTTAAGACTTTTGACAGCAAATTGCGTTGATTCAAACGTTCGTCAATATTTAACTAATTTATATCAAATTAAATTCATTATCAAAATGCACTCAATGCCAAATGGTAACAATCATAACACAATTTTCATATCTCAAAGGCACAGTTGCACACATTCTTATGAAAATAAAATGATCTTACGAACAGGACAATAAACGTGACACAATGTTGAATCTATATTAGGGATTTCTCAAACAGGGGTATAATTTACTTCGGTTCAGTAATGCTATCACATTTCCCCAGCTCGAGATATTAAAGTGTATTGGAACTAAATGGCCGCATTCAGATTTCTTTTGCTACCTGACACTTTAAGTCACATCTACGGATATTCTGGTTGAGTGATGAGATCTCTTACTCTCTCAATAAAATAGTTTTGGCATTAACTACTAATTAATGAGCAAAAACAAGATATCCACAAATCGTACTAGATTGCCATTACGTCACTTTACTTTTGAACGTATAGAACTGTTCATCAACTGTATATAAAATTTAGTCTTGCTTCAATTAAATTTTCCCCATCCTTTTTATTCATCTCATATGATATTACAAAAAGTGTTCTTGACAGTCATCATTCGAGGGGACTTAATAAGCTCATAAAAGTGGATATAAAGCAGAGGTAAATAGTTGTGATATTGATTATCCCCTCAATATAATCTCCTTGTCCTATCTCAATATGTATGTATGTATGTATGTATGTGTGTGTGTATGTATGTATGTATGTAAAAGTAGGTTGAAGAAAATAAATATTGATTAATACATTTTGCAATGGCTACTGCATTTATGAAAATGATAACAATCATAATAATGAAGGAGACAGTAAGACCCCCAATACAGATTAGTTATCCCAAATTATAATCTTCAGAGGGTAAAAACATCCCACTTCTCAATCAGATCATATATGGTCGAAGAGGAAGTAATCAAGTATCAAGCAAAAACCACTGGCGGCCATTTTTATATGAATACCGTTTAATAATTTACGATGGAGAAAGAGATTCCCAATGGTTAAACCGAATATAATTCATTCGTTTTAAAACTGTTTTTTCAAGCAAAAACATTGTCTTGCAATTGGACATATTCAAATTCGTTTTTCCGAGATTACTTTATTTATCTAAAATACGTGCTAGTGCCTCCTTATTAGTAATTTTTTAAAATGCGTGGTGTATATTTCGTTTAGAATTAGAGCAAACTAAACACAAACAAAGTTAAAGCTGTTAACAGAAAGAACTTCTAACTTTAATATATCAATATGAAAACGATAACAGCTTTTTTCACTACTCACCAACAAATATAAGCGTCCAATTACGTGCAGGTGTAGGTGCAGGTGCAGGTGAAGGGTATTTACTTTCTGAAAAGAGAAACAGGAATGGCCAGCGTAAGAGTAAATGTAACAATTACAAATTCATTTGTTCGTTGTTGATTTGGTCGTTTACTCAACACTATATGTTAATGTTTCCACCTCTTGCCTAAAGATAGTATCCGAAATGTTATGAGTGAATTAAAGTACAAATATAAACGGAAATAAATAATGAGCATAATTTTATTTCAAAATCAGACATTGCGCTACTGAATTGCAAAAGTTCTCAATTCCTGTTATGAAATTCATATAGAGAAATTAATTATGATAAACTTACTTTCTTCTGACATTTTGTGACTCCTTAAAGTAATCCCGTAACGTTCTCAGTGTTACTGTCCAATACCAATGCGTCTGCAAATGCTGAAACTGATTCAATCAGAATCTGGTAATAATGCCATACTCAATCAAATTTACTTTCATTAATATGATATTCAACAAGTTACTTTCATAAAACCTGCAAAACAAATAAGATTTTCTATGCTCTCATGCTGCTACAACCCGTCATAAATTCCTTAGGAAATGTAGAAGCCTGATTGGATGCAATAAAAGTTAGTTGTGCAACCAGCAACGCCGTTTCAAAAGTTTTGAGTTTTAAACGCCTCAAAAACTTTCATTTGCTTTCGGAGAGATTAACTTGATTCGAATATGCACTTTGCACTTTGAGTCATCTTCACAGAACCCATTCGCCTTATTCAACGTCGACATCATTGCATTGCCTGTGTGACAACAAATACAGTTAGATAGTTAATGTGCCAATATTCTGCCGCCAAGGGAACCTGCCGGGAACCCGAGAACAGAGGTTGAGGACGGTGCTACCTCGGTGGGGAGACAATAATGCTGCTATAGTCGAAAACAAACGTTCCCATAAGACGTACATGCAACATTAAGTTAAATGTTATTTAAAAAGTTAAATAAGTTAGATATAAATTAACAATTCGTCCCCATACTTCATGTTGAACCAAGAAAAAGATTTGTAAACAATTTGAAGATAATCTAGTTTGAGGCGAGTGCAGTTTGCCATACATGTAGGTTTCCCCCAAGGAGAAGAGTTGTAAACGGGGTGTAGATAATCCCTTAATTCCATTCGTAGAACTGCCTTTTACAATTAATAAAATTTTTGCTAACATATTATACGTAATATTTTTCAGCATATATGTGAGAAGCAGTGAGCTGAGTCACATATTTCACATTGTTTCAACTTCATTCTATTATGCAAACATATTACATGTGAAATTTACATATAAATGAATTGTAAAATGTGACTTTATATTCTGACAATACATAACAAAATGCTAATCATTTGAACTCTCTTGTCGCTGTCTGAGTATTTCTGACCTCTGAGCATGTAATTATCACACGTATAAGGGACCCTTGTTAAGCCGCGGGTTACATTTCCTCAGAGCACGTTAAGCAACACAACAGCTCGAATTTATATCGGTTATCGGCTTAATCGATGACAAAAACACTATATCTAGTTTCCATTGTATCAGCCCTAGCTGCCATCTATTCCCATGGTGCATGGAATAAACAACTCGATCAAAGACGACGATAGACAATTTGGCACGTCGATTGGTTTTCTGATAACAAACGCATATTTGTTAGTATAAGAAAGCAGACGCTATCAAAATTGTAACTATCGCCTGTTTAAGTTAGTCGAGGTTTAACGCCGCTGCGTAGCATTGAACCCAAACCTGACTGCGTGTAGAACAGTTCTCTACTGCAGACAAAGTTGCCGAGCCCCTGGCGGGATTCGAACCACGGACCTCTTGACCCGCCAGTTTTAACAGAGTAATGAATAATCGTAGTAATTCACGGACAAATAACACAATTAGAATTTGATTTTTTTTGTAACTTCATTTCATCCAAGAAGTGACCTCGTAATGGGGTTTAACGTGCAATATTTCAATCATTATCGATTGCTACATAACACGACCGTTTACAACCATCCAGGTACTGATAATATCACTTATAGCATGATGCCGCGCTGAGAAAAAAGTTTGTTTACGGGAATAAAAGGATTTAACGAAAATGAAAGCAAATTTTATATTATACGACATTTGTTTAATGAACATTTAGGCTTCTAAAACGAAGTTACCCGAATCAAATGCCCCACCTCCAATGAATAAAAAGCTTAAAAAACACTAAAATGGTCACATGAAAGTTTCGATTGATACTTGACATGTTGTTTCGGGTTTAGGTTGTTAGGTTCGTACCCTCTTAAGACACTTAAAAATTTTATAAGCTAATATTAATGAGGAAAATTAACTTTAATGGATCAAATCAGATTTCACCATTCATTGCTTGAGAATGTGCTCGTATAAGACCAGATTTTAGCGTAGGATCTTATGACTGGAGCTACCTCTGTGGAAAGTTACTTGTTAACTTGTCGAAAAATAGACCAAAACCCGGGCCCGAGGACCACGTCAGAGTCATTTATTTGCCCGTACTGCGGGTGTGCGACGCGGGCCAGCTGGGTATCACATAACAATGAAGTGTTGTGCGAATTAAGGAAAAGCAACTTTAACTCATGAAATTCATTCTTGTTTTCCTGAAAATACAGGATTGACTTTTGAAACGGCCAGTCTGAATATAATCGACAATGTTCCGAGAAATTTTTTTTTCAAAATATTGACTTTATCGAAATTCGAACTCTTTTCTGGCGAGGGCTTTCCTCTTCACAGGGTCCTACCGCGGCTTCAATGATCCCGGTAAATGCAACTTTACATTGTGGGGGACAAACTGTTCTAAAATGCACAGATGAGAAATATCAGATCAATTTATAACTCTTAACATCTGCCAATGTCCATTATGTTATACAATGCATACGTTGGATATAATTGCTTATTGTAATAAACATCATTACAAATTCACACTGATTGTTTGAATAAACCAAACATACCAAAAAGTCTTTGAAAAATTGTGTTGCTGTTTTTTAAGACAAACGCTTATTAACATATACATAAAACAAAGGTTTTGTTGCACTTTTCAACCATTTAAGAAAAAGAAATAAAGATGCTTATAAAGATAATAAATCCAATATTTGTCCACATTTGAATTTGTAAGCCACTGTTTTATATTATAAGGTCTGCTTTGTTGCAGAAGTATGGCCATTGGCTCTTATACATGTAGCTATTGGTGCATTCTATCAACACGGAAGTATTTCAACCAATGATCCCCTTTGAAATTCTAAAATGCAGCGCTCTGTTTTACATATGATGGTCGACTTGGTAAGCTCAGATAGGTTCTAGAACGTAAACATGAGTTATCTGATCGGTGTCTTTTGTTGTTTAACGTTAAGGTGATAGCTCTTATTCTGAAACGTATATTGTACATAATAAGTTCTTAACACATTAAACATTTATTTCACAAGTTATATTGACACAGTTTACACTCTAACCACCCAAGAAATGTTTTCAACGCGTGTTACATGATCATCTAAATTTGTGCTCTTTTATAATCCTTCGAAAGACATAAACACTTATTGACATGTTTCATTACTTATTGCAAACGTTAAATATCGAAGTGAAAAGATATTTATTATTAAGAATTAAAATTATTAATACCACTATTTCTTCTTCAACTACTACTACTTCTTCTACTACTATTGCTACAAATGCTACCACTACTACTATTATTATTACTACCACTACTACTACTACTACTACTACTACTACTACTACTACTGCTACAAATGCTACTACTACAATAAAATAGTCTGAAATAGTCTTTCTAAACAGTTATTCATTAGTTATTAAGGTATGTTATATTATACATAGCTCTTATATAAAAAGAAATGAAATTAACTTTTTTAAGTATATTACATATTCACAAATTTAATTAGACTTAAAATATAGTGCCAAACATCATTATGAATCATCATGTGTTACACATTTATGCACATTTATTATGCAGTTTAAGCTGTACCATTTGTTTTTAGATATCGTTTAAGGACGTCTCCAGCATGCTCCAGCGCCGAATACGTAATTACTATTACAAACAGTAAGGTGCTTATAATGAAACTGCTTCTCTTAAGTTTAAAAAAAATGTTTTCGACATTTGATTATTCCACAGACACCCTAACAAATATTGAAATATTGAATTCGTATAATTTGATAACAAAACTGCCTATCATGAATAATTAAAACGTTGGAGATTTGTTGTTCTTTTGATGTCCAATATATATATATATATCAATATCTGATATGAAATAAAGACGTGCATGACTTAATTTACCTTGGAATTTTTATTGAGAGATGATAACCATAAATTGTCATTATTAGAACAATACATGTAGATCAGAGTTTCAATAAAACACTGTTGTTGATATGTCGATATGCTGTCTAGTTCCCCTTTATTCCCCATGAAATAAGAATATGAACTCCTTGATACCATACTTCACAGCTAAAAGCTGTCCCAACCATAGTTGTTGACCCGTTGATCAACTATCCTGGCAAAATATCAATTTTCTGACTTTCTGAAGAACACACCTTAATTTTATGTCGCCAGAACTTCAAAAAGTTTCTAAGGTACAAGGTTTCGTAGAGACAATTTTCTTGGTCGAAGATACCAAATGCAAATAATGGTTGGAAATTGCCTCGAAACAGTGATATGTTGTGTTATTGTATACTTCTCTGATAAGACTATGATAGTGACTGAGCCAGGAGTAAAGGTCCTATGCTTTAGTAGCAACTTTTGCCTTTTTGAAATTCGTCTGCTAAGTGAAAGTTTTAAGTCGAACACAGCCATATTACAGTTTAAATGCGACTTCTGTCGACGTTTTGATTTTTACAACTGTGTCGTGGCGTAAGAATACCTTTTTTTCCGCACAAACACGACTTTGAAATTTGTGAAACCTTATTTGAAATAACGTTTTAATGATAACTCTTACCATCTTCTCATGTGCACTTCGTATTAAAAAAACATATAAGCATTTTTATCGCTTTACATGAAACCAAATTACATATGTTCTATTACGTTTCATGTACAAACCTGTGTATTTCACGTGACGGCTTAAATTTTGAGTGCTTGATCGCGCAATCTAAGCACGTGGATTATAGGGCTTAGCTTGTCAATCGCATCACATTGCATGACAGAAGTAATTACGCCCATTCAAGCATATGTGAAGGTAGTTTCCTTTGTCCTATATGTTGCCACCGAAAATTACTGTATGTTTTACTGAAATGTGAGAAATATTAACAAAATAATGACACTTTCTATTTTTCTATCTGGTCTTGTTGATTAAATTTCATGAATGCAATCCTTCTCATGCATCTCTAGTATACATTTTCCTTATATTTCCGTCACACTTTTTATATTGGGTACGTTTTAAGCCACCGTCGAATTATTTTTTTAAAACCAAACCATTTTGTTAAAATTCATCGACGTTTCTTTTCGAGTAGAGGATCGAATACTTCTCTTATCTGAAATTTAATGCAATAATTTCTGTCCCCTTAAATACTACTACTAATGCATCATTGGTCAGGTATCGAACTTTTGATGTGTTTGTAGTCTGATTTGGACACGCTCATTTGAATATACGTACTAGCACAAACGTGTGGGTATTTATAAGCATAACAGTAGAGTGTCTGTGTCATATATCTAAACCAATAACTGAAGGTGATAGTGCACGAGGAATTGGGAGGATACGAAACCCGTGTATCTCCTAGCAGAGGAAATACGCAGGTGCCCTTTTAGATGTTTTTGGTGAAAAAGTTTAATATCCCCCGATAAGAAATCGTGTTATAGAAACATTCGAAGGGGTTCCATTATTCTTTTTGGCAATGATTCATTCCCCGGCTAGACATTCAATTAATATTTAGCCCTATACCACGAGTCTACCTTTTATTGACGAAATAGAGAAAATGACTTCGATTATTCATTGTAAGACTACTGTAAATGATACGAAATCTGGACAAAGAAAATGAACGTCCAGACGCTTGGTCATATCGGAATGACGGAACTGCCGTTATCCTTCAACCAATTATGATAAAATAGATACAATCTTAAATTGAAAATGTTTTTCATTTATACTTAAGTTTTATTATTTTGTAATATGTCATGATAAGATTCAAACAACTCTCTGATAAAAGTCTAAAGAAGAGCCAATCGGCATTAGCGCCCTTAAGTTTCTCGTTGTGAGCATAACGGAATTGAAACTTATTTGACGATATTGTATCATTGATCGATAAATTGTTCACATCATTATCATTTGAAGTGGTATGTGGTTTACGTTTGGGGAAATAAATTAGGAAAGTAATCGTATTGTACTTTTCATGGTGAAATATATGCGATTGCAGACGCTGATGTAAAATAAGCAAGGCGACCATCTTTTCAAAACAGCAATTTTAATTAGCCTACCATGTTTTGGTTGCGACCTGCACAATTTAATTAACCACAGTTATATCTTATGTGATTCAAATCTAAATAATGTAAATATTGGTTATATAACTATTTTATTGGTTATAGCGAAGGTAGGAACTGCGACGACAATTTCAAAACATATTATTTTGACAATTTTTATTGATACATTTAATTGTTTGTCATAGTTTGTTCGACTTGGGAGAGGTTTCATCCTTTGAATTCACGCATAAAAATAAATAGGGGGAAAAATGCAGTTGTCGATTCAAGTCTTTTTAAAGTATAAAGCTAGAATAAAATGTTTGCGAGCGATTTTATTCTTGATTTTTAGAGACCTTATTAATGTCTAACTCTCACGCAAAACCACGAAATTCTACGGGTAGGTATTTGAGTTTTGATTCCTCAAATGTATATGTGTTTTCCGAGCAATCAAGTGAAAGAGTAAAATAAGTGTAATATCCTTGACTTCGTCCCAGGCTGGCAACAAAACTTCCACATCATAAAACATTGCTCTCTTCTCTGTTTATGATGTACTAGAGTGTAGTCAAATTCAGGATTTTAAAGTATCTTTCTTTGCCCGTCAGATCATTCTTTGCAACCTTCTCGCACACGTTGATGCCTGCGAAATGGCATGACTCACATCTTGACCATATCTTCAATTGAATGGAATCTTAAAACATAGAGCTATTTAATAACTCTGCACTGTCCTATATGTGTTTTAGAAGGAAAAGAAAGAGGTACCTTTTAACCACGCTTTGCGTAAACTTTGTGTAATCTATTTCTTCTTCACGCACTTCATTGACATCTGACATGATGCAAATATTGTACCCGGAAATTACGGTGTGCGATTTCTTTCTTTAATCTTCAAGACATTTACAATGTCTTTTCTGAAACTCGACGGTCAGGTGTTTGAGTTAACTGCCCTTGAAGTTCGCGATTTAGGAAAATTCCCAAACTTTGGACGGGTGCTGTGAGTAAAGTATAATGAATTTGAAAATTCCAAGACACTTCTGTTCAACTTCGTTAAGATTAACTTTTTTCAAGATTTTGTATTGCAAATTTTTCTCAAAAAGTTGAAAATCGCATTTTGAAAAAAATGTTATAATCAACCGAGGGACTATTTGCATAGGAAGTTAAGTTGGTTTTGATCCAACGCTTTTTTGCTGAATTTAGTTCATACGAATCGTAAAACAAAATATAATATTATAATAATAAACAAGCCAATAACGATCAGGATTCTTGAATATATATCTAATTCAAAATGCTACGTTGAATATTGAATATGACAACTTGAAATGTTTTATGTTTTATTGGTCAAAATTAAAAATGTAAAATAGAATAGTATTATAGTACTACATGTATTTTGACGTACCTGGTTTAACCGAAACAATGGAAGCAAATCTTTAAAACATACTTTTATCTGCCTTAATGACAAACTCAGGAAGCAAACGTTGCTAATGCAATATAAAACGTCAGTGTTAAGTACTTATCAAAGTCATAACATAACAACATTCATATGTATTTGAAATGAGAAATATCTTAGTCAACTCAACCATAAGCCATTAATAACACCACAACGCGATATCAATACAAACAAGGAAATGAACTAAAATGAAAGGAAATAAGATAAGTAACGAATAAGTCAAATAAGAAACAATCAAAATCCAAATCAGTCAAAACCAAATTACTCATAAAATAGTCATTTGTGATTGTGTGCACATAACCAACACCACTCTCAAATTAAGAAGTCAAAAACAGAATATATGTGTTTGCATTGTCGCATTCCATGGTTGTTGAAATATCACAACAACAAAAACGGAAACAGTAGAAAATCTAACAACATATAAAGGACAAATAAATTGTATCAAACCTAAAACACCACCAAATCTAGCTCAAACGATATAATGTGACAATAATATGCATATAAGTAAACAATCAACTGCAACCGAAAATTAATTATAGATCATGCCAAAACATAAATTAAAGTATGATTTAAAATATCTGGATAAAAAGTGAAACTCAGTAGAAAATCGAAATCGCTAAAAATCTCGGTTTGTTGTGCTAAAAAACAGTCTTAAGAAATTATTGATAATTATGTAATCGCCATATGTTCATGGGCGAGGTCGATTGTCTTATTTTCGATCATAGTAAAATGGAAAGAAAAATTGTAAAAAAGGTAAAAATGTGAGCCGAAATGTTATTTTCTACTTTGATGATATAATCAATACCTAAATCAAAATCATAACTAATGAACATATAACATATTTGAGTTTCATCTGAAGAATCATGTCCCCAAAACATAGCCATGCACAAGAAATCAGTGGCAAACGGGTATAAAAGGACGCTGTATTCATCATTTCATACAATAATATTATTTAAATGCCGTGAAAGAGCCATTGGTATACTACAGACTCGGTAGACTTTCGATGTCGTTGCTGCATTCGGATGGAATCGTCTGTACATTCTAAGGCTGCGTAGACGTTTACAGAAGACTGGAACAACACAAGACCGACCTAGAATCTGGAAACCACTAATTATAACCCCAAGTGAAGATCGCTACCGTCGTCAAACTCAGGAACTGATTTAAAAAAGCAACAGTGTCGGGTTCTACAGCACATGGACGTCGAATTAGTCCCCAGACGGTGAGAAGAAGACTCCAACAATATGGACAAAGGCAAACTCAGCTGATGCAAGCAATGCAGTTGACGCCGACATTAACAATAAAGGTTGCTTGGGAACGTAATCTAAGACGTTGGCAGATAAAAAATTGGCAGAGTGTGTTATTTTCTAATGAAAGTCGGTTCCAGCTGCGCAGAGCGGATGGGAGAAGGTGGGTCTAACTTCGTCGGAGATGAGAGGGAGGCACGTGGCTGTTTACAGAAGGTTACCCATTTCGGTGGTAGCAGCGTCATGGTCCTGGGCGGAATACCCGTCAACGTACACACCAACCTTGTTGTGATGACGGCAATCTCACCGCACAGAGGTACATTGGAAGGTTCCTACCGCCAGATTATGCAACAGAATCCCAACACGCTTCTCTAACAGGACAACGCTAGAAGTTAAGTCCTTCAACGTCAAGAACGTTCGCGTTTTGCCTTGACCTGCCAGAACGCCGGATATGAATCCCATTGAGAACCTCCGAAGGATCCGAATATACGACAGGAGGAGCCACATACACTTATTGCTGCGTTGTTGGACGAATGGAGAGATATACAGCTGCGTCGTCAGAAGACTAACGTTTTCTGGGAGGAGTAGAGTTCAAGCATGGCTACCGGTGGCTATACCTGATACTTATGAAAGACAGTATATCATTAAGCTCGTGAATTTTCAATGCCTTTGTTTTTTATGAATGATCGAAAATATGGCGATGACAATATTGCGATGACATAAATATTAATTAAGTTTTAAGACAATAATTTTAGCACAAAAGACTAAACTTATGGTCACAACAACAAAACAAAAAATGTTCTCTGAACACATTACTTTTCATGATATTCCAATTTCAAGAAGTGTAACATTTCTTTTTGTGTTCAGTTTATTTCTCTGTCAAGGGCATTGTGTATATTCAGTATGCGTTTGTTGGATTACCAGCCACTATCAGCAGAACCAGGCTTACATAAACATGCACATACGGACACAAGGGGTCCGCTGTAGAACTGTAGCATGTTCTTCTCCCTGAAACCGAAAAACACAATTTTACAACATTCTATACCAGGTAAAATCATTTTGGCTTCATTTCGGAACTCTACATGTCTTGTCTAATATCAAAAGCTTTCTTTAATTTCAAAAGAATTTGTAAGGCTTTAGTTCGTCTGACATATAGATATTTGATGATAAATTGAGAAGCTTACAAAAGTATTTCCTGTTAAAATAAACTTACAGGAACAGGAAGTTTCGAGGCTTGCTCGAAGATGTTTCCATATTTGATACATACGAAGATGAGAATCTATTTATTATCCAAATCTATCATTCATTACCTTTTAATGAAAATTGAACATTTCTACACTGTACTACACTAAAATCCCAATAGAGTGATGATATGGTGGTGTCAATAGATGTTGATGTAAGACAATTGTGAAGGTATGTACCTTACAAGAGTAGGGCGTTTTTTAAAATATTATTTTAAACACCAACATGCAATACAATAAGTATTCGTTGCAAAAATAAAGTGTTTGAAAGGGAATTAACTAATAAAGCATCGAACACTTATCTAACTAGTGTTTGGATCACTCACTAGTTTACTAATGCATTCAACAACGTACGCACGGACAATGGTGACAATGATTATGATCACCGACCTCAAAGAGGAAACTAGAAATCACGAGTTTAATTACCTTTCTCAGGAGTTCCATCACATTCACCGTCTAAGGTACAGGGACCGTTTTGGCATCCCTCATGACAGGGCTTCTTGCATGTTGTACCAGAGAAACCATTATCACAGGCCAAGCATGTGCCATCACGCATGCAACAAGTTGAATCTCTGCAGTTTGAGGGGCACCGTTTGTCGCATATGTTTCCATAATAACCAATTTGACACGACTCGCAAGACCCGTCATACATGTTACACTTAGCAGATCCACAGTTACTGGGACACTTCTTTTCACAATTGCTTCCATGGTAGCCAGCAACACAAGAATTACAAGAACCAGACATTGTGCAACTTAAAGATCCACAGTTAGCAGGGCAATTCTTGTCGCAAGTGTTTGAAAAAAATCCGTCTAGACATCTGTGGCACGCGCCAGTAGCAATATCACAAGTTGAAGCTTTACAGTTTGACGGACAGATCTTTTCACATTTGCTCCCATAGGAGCCTGATATACATGAATCACAGGTACCATGAGAAAAATCACAGTTGGCTAGGGTGCATGTTGAAGGACACTTCTCGTCACAGCTGTTTCCATAGAAGCCATTTAGACAGGAATGACACGAACCGTCAGACATTTCGCATGTTACACACCTTGAAGGACACTTTTTTTCACATTGGCTACCATAGTAACCAGACAAACATGAATCGCAGTTCCCATTATAAACATGACATGTTGCTGATGCACATTGGGAAGGACAGTTCTTGCCACAGTTGTTTCCGTAATAGCCATCTATACATGAGAGACACAATCCGTCAGATTTGTCGCAGCTTTTGCAGTTTGACGGACACTTCTTCTCACATTGGCTACCATAGTAACCGGATACACATGAATCGCAGCTCCCACTAGACTCATCACATGTTGCTGATGTACATTGGGAAGGACAGTTATTGCCACAGTTGTTTCCATAATATCCATCTTGACATGAGAGACACAAACCGTCAGACATTTCACAGCTTGTACACTTTGTAGGGCAATTCTTATCACATTTGATTCCATAGTAACCGGGTACACAAGATTCGCAATTCCCATTTAACACATCACAATAAGGTAATGAACATTTGGAGGGGCAATTCATGTCACAGTTGTTTCCATAATAGCCAGACGGACAAGGATGACACGAACCGTCGGACATTCTGCAATTCAAAGAACAGTCTGATGGACAATTCTTGTTACAATTACTACCATGAAAGCCACCGACACATGATTCACAGGTACCATAGGAGATGTCACATACATCATGAAAACAGTTTGAAGGACATTTCTTGTCACATTTGCCTCCATAATAGTTAGCCACACATGAATCGCAGGTTCCAAAAGACATGTCACAAATGTGATTATAACAGTTTGAAGGACAATACCTGTCACATTTGCTACCATAGTAACCAGCTACACATGAATCACATGTACCATCAGATTTTTTACATGAGGTATCTTCACAGTCTGGTGGACAATCATATTCACATTTGCTGCCATAATATCCAGGTTTACATGGATCACACATTCCATCCTGTTCACAGATATCCCCTGCGCATCCGGCTTGGCATGATTGCATACATCTTGTACCATAGTATCCATCACGACAGGTGGCACAGGTTCCATCATTGTTGCAAATATTATCCAAACAGTTTGTAGGACATTTAGATTCGCAGTCGTTGCCATGGAAACCATTTTGGCATTGTTTACATTTACCTGTCTCTTTTTCACAAACATCTGGCCAGCAATTAGTACACTTACTTCCACAGGTCGTCCCATACCACCCATCTTTACACTGGATACAGCTGTCACAGTCTGAACAGTTTTCGTACGTACATTCGGATTGCTTCCAAAGGACTAAGGAAAGTCCTGAAAATAAATATGTTATACAAATATGTTGAATATTTAGTTGACAATATTAAGAGTAAAACAATGGTTGTACAAAGTGATAACTTTATAATGTTTCAAATTCCACAATGCAAAATCAATAAAGTCGAAACTCATTAAGTAAATGCTGGTTTAGTAAAAACCTTGGATAAGCATTGTCTATAATCGTTTTATTTGGATATTTTACAGGATTTGTCTTTGGCTCGCACATTAACAAGATATTTTTTTTAAATAAAAAAAATAAAGAAAAGGTTATGACATATAATCAGCTGAATGAAACGAATTCTGAAAACTTAATAGGAATACTTTAACATCATTTCGTAAAATAACTACTTATACATACACAATGACGTTTTGGCAATTTGATCAGTTTAAATGATTGAGTATTTGTATTTAAGATGCACCAAATATCAGTTTATAATAAAAATCAATTTAAATTCAATTCAAATTTAAGCCTTTAGTCCATCAAAGGAGTTTATACAGTCAAATACAGTTACATTTATTCGCAAAAGTATATGTTGTCGCGATAGGTTCGTATTTTGAATACCCCTTAAGGATTCACTGTGCCTTTGAAAACAATTGAAGCACCAACAACTGATCATGTATGTTCTCGATAACTTTTTGTTTTAAAAGTTATGTATGACATAACTGTTCTTCATAAATAGCGGTATCAGTCAAAACATCGAAGTCCCAAAGCTGAAAACTAATGAATTTTAGAGGCAGTAGGACTTCTTATTTAGAATATGAAATAATTTTAAATAAACGTTTCAGTTTCCAAAATTATGTCTTATGAAAAGAAACAATTAAAGGCGAACGAAGCATTGCAAATCCAGTTTCTACCCAATCTAGTTAAAACTAGATGTATTGATTCGTCAATACATCTAGAGAATTACTGATTGAGGTCATGTTCAGCTGACCTTTAACTGGTTTTGAACCGACCAATTAAATGAAGGCAGGAAGACAGCTTCCAACCAATCAAAGACGGGTTTCCTTAGCATCTCGGTCAATGTCACATGCTGACGTTTACCCTACGTTTGTCTATATTTATCTTTAAAAACTTATTTTGTCATTGTTTAAACTAATTTGTTGATTTACTTTTGCACAAATGACCAAATAAACAACCCAAAAATATCCCGTCAATATTATCTGCACAGAATTTATGCAGTCATCATATTTTCATTACGAAACATCGGTAACATTCGGATTTTGTAATCGAGGTGCTTAAGAACGGCGAAACAATCGCATTGACCCGCGATTCGAAGAGCTGGACCAGCTCTCTTTTGATTGGCTGATGTTCGCGCCTGCTCGACACGGAATAGGCCTGTATTTCTCTAGATGTATTGACGGATCAATACATCTAGTTTTAACTAGATTGGTTTCTACCTTAAATGAATAAAAGGTGCCCACAAGTGGCTTTTACTTTCAACGCGATTGTTTATCTCTACAACTACGGATGATTGGTTTGTGTAATGCGTAATGTATGCTATCTAAAAATGAAATATTTGGCATACAGTTATGCTAGTTGTTGAAAACTTGGCACTGTGTCTTAACGACAAGCAGTGTTGTGTAAACTATGAAACATGATCAGTATTTCTTTCTTTAAGATATCACACTCACGTGGGGTAATTGTCAAATTTTCGTTGCGCCCGTGAAATGTATATCACAGATAAGGATCAAGATACCGATATTCACACTAACCGACAGACAGTGCCAATACTAAATCCCCTGTCCGAGTTAAATGAGCCGCGGAAACAAGATCACTATAATGCCGAAATAAACGTAACGCTGCAGCCGAAAGTTTGGTCACATAGCTGCGAATCGTAGTGAAAACATAATTTAATTTGACATGTCTTTGAGGCATATTAGCATTGCGAAAAGGAAATGGATAATTTTGAATGTCCAATACAGAAGAGAAGATCCGTTGGACCTTTACACAATCGCATGTTTCATCGAACAGTTAATTTTAACAGTTTTTGAAGTGAAGTGAACAGAGGTCAACATTTCGACAACAGCAATTTTGATTTTTTCTACAAACTGCCTGATAAGTGATTTACACCTTTAAACACAAATCATATTTGTTCGTTTGATTTAGTCTAAGGAGTTTGCTGATTTTGTTCTCAGAGAGTCGAATGGATTACTTTAATCGTAATTTTGGGAAATCGTAATTCCGAAAATGTGACCCCTTCTGTCTATTTAATCATGCCAAAATTCGATTTTTTTTCACGAGAGACGAGGTTATCCCACAAAAGAATACAAAATGGCTAGTTTACACGTGGACATTTGGAATTCATGTGTCAGTTCTGCTGAAGTTGTTTTATTGATATTCAAAACAACTCAAATTGCATGGTATTTGCTCTAAGATACAGTAGTATGTGAACAAACTTTTGATATGCAGATGTAGAGTACTAATTAAAGAGTATATCATATAATATAGTAAATTATATCTGTAGTTATCAATCAAATGGCACGCCCGACTTCCTGAATTTAAGTGAAAGAGCATTTATCAAATTGTTATGTTCCACCGATTTCCCTATACACTATGTATATCTTCATTATATAAAAAAACATATTACTGCACATTTTCAGTTTGTGTTTGAAACACGATTTCTTACTATGTTGAAAAACGTTCGCGACATTTGCTGCTTCAGATTTGCTACGTTATGTAAGTTCAAGGTACTCATTTTCACAGAAAGCTAGCATATCCTGAATTCGCAAATGTTGACAAAATGGTTTTCGAGTTCAATCACATTAAGTGAATACTAGAAATGCGACATAAAAACTTACCGATGATAAGCCCAATCATCAAAATGAAAGTGATGATGAAAACTAGAAAACAGAGAAAGTATTTTTATTAACGCTACAAAATAAGTTTATGCGAAAGCAGGAATTCAATGTTGCCAAAAATATATTTTATAAACTTTAACATGAATGACGACATAACATTTTGGGCGAGTAACTGACTATTTGTAATTGAATACAGGTCAAATACAAGTACATACAAATATGTTATTCATTATTAATTCACCCTTTTCTATCATTCAGTAACTATAAGCTGCAGAGGTATGTAAAATTATAACATCATGACGTTCCCACATATGTGATACACATGGATTAGGAAAAGAAGTTTGTTCGAGGACATTAAAAGCATGGATAATATTTAAGGTTTTTTGTTATTTCATAGTTTTCTTAACAGTGCATAGCATTAGTCAATCTGGTTACTTATACGGTTGTTAATAGCTTATAAAGTTGGCAAATCAATACAACACACCTTGTCAAGTACAAAAACTTTGACAATATTGAAGTAAGTTAACGCTGACATGCTTATAGGATATTTCTCATTAAAGGTATTTATTTCTTATTGTATTGAAGTATGTCAAGTTTCACATTGACTGTCCTTATTTCTGTTATAATTCACTGTAATTATTATACGTAGTGCTTCAATTCAGCTTTATGATGTGAACTTTTGTAGTGGTCGTTTGGAAGTTGTGGTAGTAATAATATAGTATATATATATACATGTACCAAACTTCCTCATACATCTAATTGCGAGGTTTTGGTATGTTCTGGAAATCGGTACGAAATCTATGATGATTTGAGAAAAAAACATTTGATATTGATAAAATCTAGTACTTCATTTAATGTTTAGACAATTACATGCTTACAAATGGTTGTTACAAGACACCAAAGGTTACTGAGAGACTCAGAGTAAATGTTTACATAGAGGTTAATAAGAACATGAACTGTAACATATGATAGCAAAGTAATAAACCACATTTCAGAAAAACTTTCAGCGATATTGTGAGAGAAACCTCAGCCGCATCATATACCTAATATGATCCATCTAGTGGTATTCTCTGAAAGCCAACATAAAGAATTAAAAGATACACAATTTTCTTATTTTGTTTAACATCAGTTCAAATTCAAAACAACTGATTTTCAGTGCTTTCATCATTTCATAAATCCCAAACCCCTTAACTTTGATGGGTTGAATTAAGTTAAAGTTATCAATTTACAATACTGAAAATATATCACTTAGTTATCTTTGCATTAATTCATAGACCCAGTAATCAAAAACTTACACCTGCTTTCTTCCATGTCTATTGGCTGCTTCAACCAATTTCCTGTAACGTGGTAATAGTAAATGCTTCAGAAACTGGTAAACCTTATAAAAAAGACTTATAAGCTTATATGCAAACTCACTTTCATAGGAGCCAATTATGTTTTAATGATAACAAACAAAGACGCACTTCTATAACAATCTTCTCGTCACTATATATGTACTTACTTAAAATGGTTAAACTTTGATATCTTTCAGTGAGTATATATGTTCTGGTTTTATAATTTTTAAAAAATGAAACGGTTTGAAAGGATCAGTAGCAGGTTAAGTGAAAAAGTTCTTTCTTCCAATTTTCGAATAAACATTATATAATGCTCACTGTATCATCATCATTAAAGCGTGTTATTAATCACCCGGACCGTTCATAGTTTTAAAGAAATAGTGTAAATACCAATGGTGGCCATTTCTAATCACTTTTTCAATCACTTACTGTTAGGACATTGATTCGCATAGCCTATCCGATCATGATATATTCATTCAAGAACTTCCTACAATTTAAGCAAAACAACAATATGATGTTGCGTTACAAAATTTACTTTCGGTTTTCTAACTTTCCAAATTATAAGTTCAGTGATAACAATGCCACTCAAGTTTACATTATGCTACGATAAGGCAATAATTCAGCTTTTTGCATCTACCTACTAAAGTGTGAGGGAACGCAAATTCAAATCGTGGCAGGTGCAATAGGTTTTGATTAGTGCGAGCCACATGTACTATCTTTGATATGTCTACTCACAACACATACTCCGATCAAATCTGTTCATTAAAAGGGCAGAAAGAAGGGTTTTAGGTAAACAAAGTGATCTAATGGAAATAAAAAAATGTTCACAGTCACAATGAATTTATCTTAATCAAAAGCAGTTCTCAAACGAAAGTAACGTGTTCGATAAATCTTCCCGAATCTTTTCCCCTACCTTGCATGTATAAAGAGGTTCACTGTAAAATGCCCGTCAGCAGTGTTACCTAATAAATTGTGCTACTGCCACTTTATGACATTGTCATGCTATCATTTTACTATCGCGGCGACATCCAGTTTGAAAATGCGAAACATTCTCGGCCACACTCTCAATTATTTTTGTATAATCAACGTATCAAATAAAGAGGATACAGACGACTGACATTAGTAATGAAAATATAACAAATTAGATTCACATAATCGAATCATTCGGCAACTGTCTTATATTATTATAATTAGAATATTATAATATGACCTCCGGGTCACAACAGCTAAACGGGTGCCAAACGAAGCAGACGAATGGACGCTTACGCTTCGAAACTTTCTTTTGATTGCATTCAAATTCAAATTCGAATTGTAAGGAACACTGCAAAGCGTGCAGAAAAGAACAAGCAGGTGAACTATTTTTTTTATATTTCAAAAGTTGGCAAGTCGAAATCATACCTCTTAATCGTATTTGTGAAAATCATGAAATACTTAAGAAATAACATTAAATGTAACTGATTAATTTGATAAAAATACTGTTATAATAAATTCCTCTTCAATTCCAATAAAGATTGAATTTTTAAAATTTTATTCATGGAGGAAACGTTCAAAACTGGCTCTAAAATGAGGGCCTATTTCCACCTACGAAACATTCGCA
Organism: Phorcus lineatus; assembly: GCA_921293015.1. Lineage (NCBI taxonomy): Eukaryota > Metazoa > Mollusca > Gastropoda > Trochida > Trochidae > Phorcus > Phorcus lineatus. The sequence goes on from OV121083.1 coordinate 52,721,271, forward strand.
ACTGTTAGCAAGATTTGATTTCGAAAGCCTCCTTAACACGAAACAATTTTTATACCCACAAAAGCTTAAAATATCAAGACAACTTTACCTACCGAAAATGTATTCAATATAACATAACTGGTCACGAGCTTGGTGAAATGGTGCTATGTCACGTTTTATGGAACGAGGTAAATGTTATGGTGCGTTGCACGGTGTAACTATGGGTGATATAATACCATCAAGGAAATTCTATCCAATTTGATGACATCAACACCTTTCCTCTAACATTCTTTGAAAGCAATGCTTAGTAAGGTAGCTGACTTCGAAAACCTTTTAACACGATTAAGAAGGTGAACCAACACAAAATATTGAATATAACCTTTTAGTTGGTATTAACAAGTTCGTCACAGTTTTTAAGATAGTTTTCAAATATATGAAACATGTCGCCATGTCATCTAGGAGCAATCATGGACTCGGATTAAGCCTATTTTAGACCTCAAGGCTCAATTGAGCTTTAAAAGTCTTAGAAAAAGTTTTATTATAAAAAAATTGGTTCTCTTAGTTGATATCACATGTTTGATATAAAGCAATATCTACCTTGACAATATCGTCATTAACGAATAATTAAAACACTTTATATTCTCCCGAGTGTGATACCGCAGTAAGATATTAATATGTATGACGTCATGATAGTAGTAGTAGTGACGTCGCAATGTCGGCCTAGGTGTGAAAATCTTATATTATTTGCAGCAAAATATCGTCAATTAGGCTGGATATTTGTTGACGGGTAATATATGAAATACCATAATTCCTTCCAATTCTCTCTTTTCATACTTAATCATTTAGTTGTTTAATGAAGATAGTATTAAATGGAAGGAATTTTAAAGGTCTCTATACATATATAAGATCATACGTTAACGACCTAACTAGGATTGAACTGAGGAGACAAGCAAAAAACTTGAGTCGACACAAGGTCATAAAGAGAGTATGTCAAAATTAACCGAAGTACAAGAGAAAGTATACACCCCAGAAATTTGGTTATTGAATAATCAAGAGAAACTTTCGAGCAATCAAAATGTTCAATATTGTGAACCATTTTGCAAACATCGCAAGGACATGTGTTTTGTTCAATACATCACTTCTATATATCTATTTGTGTCCACTGGGGGTATAATTTGAAATTTACATGGACAGATCAGCTGCAGAACGTTGTTTTATTTTCATAAATACTGGAGTTAGTGTCTGGTGTGACCCCTAGTACAGTCAAAACAAGTATAGACACGTCTTCTCATTGATAAAGTAAAACTGGTTGCTGCAGGTTACTTTTTAGTCGCTTTCCCAAATTGTCCCATAGATACGCGATCGGTGATAAGTCAGGGGAGCGTGATGGCCAAGGCAAAACCTGGATGAAGGTTTTGGAAGTCTATAGGGATCCTGGCGGTATTTAATCTTGCGTTGTCCTGTTAAAAATTCATCCCCTGCTGCTACATCTGTATTAATGGGACCACGACAGGATATAACACTTGATCCCTGTATCTCTTGGCTGTAAGGGTCTGACGAATTGTCACCAAATCTGTCTTCTGGTCGCCGCAGATCCCACCGCAGACCATGACGCTGCCACCGCCATAGCGTAGACCTTGGACACACGCTGCAGCCTATCTCTCGCCTCTACGTCTGTCTGTGTAAAATACTCTGCCGTCTGCTTGGAACAGGTTTAATCGACTTACGTCGCTGAAGATCACTCTTGCCCAATCACGACGTTGCCAGCGACTATCTTTAATTGCCAAGTGTAGACGGTTGAGGCTATGTTCGCGGATCAAGGTAATACTGCGGAACGGACGATATGCCCGAATACCGGTAGTTAGAAGACCTTATATAACAGTGTTCCTGCTGTTATGGTACCGATGCCAATGCCGTTGAAGTCATGATGACGAATCTGTCACGCCGATGTAGTGAGCTGCGGTAGTTGTCATCCTCGGTGTTCCGCTTCTAGGTCAAACGTCTGGCCAGTCTAGTTAAGGCGATGAAGGAGTCGTTTCATGATCGCTCTTGTTTAACCAAACGTCCTGTCAATCTTCCTGTTCGAACCCCCACGTGGGACATTTCGATGACTCTTTCTCACTCTGCAGCTACCAAGCGTGACATTTTCTTTTTCTTTTCCGTAACACGAGTAGTGAATGATCGAGCTCACTGCTCAATACACTTATCGTGTCCAATTCATATGCAAATGAAAAAATATCGTGATTTCTGAAAAAAATCACTTTTGCGTCAACTGATATGCCTCAGTTGCTATTGGGCAATATGTTTTCATTGTTTTCATTCATTGTTGCAATAGAATAAAGCATGAAACACATCTACTTAGTCAAAATTGATATTAGAATACGAACATCTTTGGGTGTGTACATTCTTTAGTACTTCAGTGTAGTTATAACCTTAAAATGTTTAAAATTCTAAATAATTTTCAACATAATAATCATGAAATGTATTAATGAGACCAAAACGCCGTTTTATTTTTGTGCGATATGTATATATTCTTGTAAATGCTTATTGTAATTCATGTCTGTGACTTCAGCTTATACCAAAGCTTATAACATATATATTCAATAAAAGAACCTTTTCTGATGTTTTTCTACAAAGAAGTTAGAGATATTTTACTTTGAAGTTTTCTAAAAAATGTAAACAGATTACAAACACATGAAACTAAACTAAAATATCAAATAAGGTGACCTACCGGTTTTTAAACAGAGTAAACCAAATTCGATCTGAGCTTGAGTAATGATGTGGCAATATTTCGTAGAACTAGGCGAATGTTCCGCTCAATGGACGTCCTGCAACGATTGGTTACCCAACCAACAAGGAAGAAGGGAGCAAGGCTAAATAAGTAGCTGATTTGTCAAACCCGAACAGGATTAAGAAGATTAACTGCACTGAAACAATAATATCTTCTTTGCCTGAATCAATAATATGTTGAACTGGGACAATTTGATTTGATAGTTTTCCACCATAATTAATGATATGACCTATATACTATTGTGTTCTACTACAAATATTAAGCCAATTAAATTTGAGAAAAATATCCGCTATTTATCAATTTGGTAAACCCTGACATTGTTTATATTGAACAACGGTTAGAAATCTTCAAATTTGAAGACATTTACAGTATTCAGACGTATTACTGTCAAATGTCTATCACATAAAATATCTTACAGATGTCTTCTTATATAAAATATGCTTTTGACTTAATAGGACATATTTAGAAACAGCGAAACTTGCTTAAAGGCACTAGTGCATGCCTATATGTTCCGTATGTGCAATAAAAGGACAGATAATGCATATCGATATAACTATATAACGATCGGCACTCTAATCTACCTCGCTAGTTATTCAGTTTAAGAGGGGTCGTAGCTCTTTGGACGTTGACCCATGGTCAAGAAGGTCTTTCGAAGCTATTACAGATGATGTGGTTGCATGGGTTTAATCTTGTCCGATCGTTGAATAAATATGGACGATTAGTCATTGTCATCATCACCATCAAGTTGTTTTTATCACGGAAACGTTTGCACCATAATTCATTAGCACTTGCACGTTACCAAGTTGTCTACAAGATGGGTGCTACGAAACTTAAATGCACAAGATCGACAAAAGAGATTCGAATCAAGTCGTGATCTCTTGGACATCTGCAATGCTGCTCCGGATAACGTTAATACCCGTGTGGTTACAGGGGGTGAAACGTAGATTCGTCACTGGGATCCTGACACCAAGCAAGAATCAATGCAATGGAAACATTTGCACTCTGCTGCACCCAATAAGTTCAGAAGATGGCGACTATTTTCTATTTTCAAGGGGCGTGATACTTATATAGACTATGAACAACCTTTAGGTTGTAAAGTTGTTTTTTAAAAGAACTAAAATATTTCAAACGACTATGCTTTGATAAATAATATTTATTTCTTTATTCTTAGTTCAGAGTTTCGTTAAATTCAAAAGTTTCACACATCACTACAATGTAATTCAGCCGTTTAAACAGTCCGTATTTTTTTTCCAATTTGTGCACAGCTGACTATAATTTTTTTAAATATTAACTCCATACAGACTTCGGACGTATAAACGATTTCATTGATGATAATTGTCAAGTGCAGAGAATAGTGAATATTTCATTGCATCGATAGAAAGCCAAAGTGAGTTAACTGTATTTTTTAGTTTAAGTGTGAACTTTATTATTCTCAAATTGATATTGAGTCATAAATTTATCCATTTAATTGCTTTATAAGGTCTCGGTAAACATCATGTAGGTACCATCTAAAACAATATGATAACCACACAATAAATGCGAGCATCACTTACATAAAGATCAGATTAAGTTTCCTTGTTGACAGAACACTGCATTATTTATTCATTTGGCCGAACTGCTCCTAAATCAAGTTGCTGCCGATGCAAAACACAATCAAGAAGTAAGAAATGAGATACGCAAAGGCATTCATGCCATAACGCTGGTTATTTGTGCGGTCCTGAGTTGCCTTGCCTTGCATTGTCATGATTGTATTTTGTATGTTTATTGGTTTGTCTGACATGTTAATCCCTAAAAGTATTCCCCACTCTTTTATCAATGAGTGTATCGAAGTGTTGAAAACCTTTTGTCGTACCCGCCGATCGTGTTCATTAAATTGGAATGATAATCCTATTGTGGTTTGGATTTTGTATTTGGTAAGGCAATGAAGGTAATTTATCACGTTGACTTCCATCGTACTGTGGTAAATGTAACAAATGTCATGTACTTCAAGACTTGAATTGTCATTCCCATCCATTATGATCAATATGGTACGATGTCATCATTTATCTTATCATACAATGAAGATAACGTAAAATTTAAATACTTGATTTGGTCTTTCGAATAAAACTACCCGCTTTTACATGCACGAATTGAAATAATGCACTTACCATTTTATCACGATACACGTGGTCGTTCGTAAGGAATATGTAGATTTAATCTATTGTAATGATGGCCAATTGTGTTCAATGGATTATCTTTCAATATTGACTGTCTTGATCGGCCATGGAAGGTGTCAAGTTTTAAAAAATGACAATACAGAGGCTTCGCTTTGGCATTGCTGGAATATCAAATATCAAACGTCTCAGATATGAACAACAGCCCTTTTGAAAATATGTGAGTCAAAATGTGTACGCGCAACCCTCGTCCTCGACGCTAATCACCACTAAGATGACTAAGCATAAGATGACAATTATGAACTTTTATTGCCATTTTGTCAGTGAGAAACCTATGTTTTTCATTTGACGTCCTAATTATGGATAACTGAGTCTTCCAATCTAAGCACGTGAATGGCGAGGTGTAGTTTGTCTATTGCATCACATTGCATGACAGAAGCATTTACGCACATTTCAAGCATGTATTTTGTAAGTTTCCTAGTCTGATCTTTGAACACAACTATTGCTTAATATTTGAGTCAAAAGTGGGGTTAAACTTAAAGTGAAAATTAAGTACCGTTATTAGTTTCTAAGAGTCATGCATGTATCAAGATGGAGTCAGATTCGAAAATTCAACAAAACAATCTTGTATTCTCACGAATTCACTCCTCCTCATGCACTTTATATACTTTGTTACATATTATTATCTACATGTTACACTTTGGCTATAAGGCATGATTTACAAAAACGCCGAATTATTCTTTTTTGTTCAACGATGGTTTTTTTATGTATAGAGGATGAACTACACATGTATGGTCCTCTGTTAAAGTTACTGCAAAAATCGCTAATTATAACGTTCATTTTAACTGCTTGAATATAATTTTCAATGTTTAGATTATAACGAAGGTCCGTATGAATTATGCCTAGGTGATATTAGAAACCTACTTGTAATGCATCATTGCACAGTTGCAAATAAGAGGTCTATCTAACTGTGAATGTGTTCGTAGTCTGTTTTGAATACACCCACACGCACAAATGTGTGTGTGTGAACACGCATGATAGTAGAGTGTAGCTTGTGTCATATATTCAAACCAACGTCTGATCGCGATAAAGTACGAGGAATTGGCCACATCGATTGATCTTTTTTTCCGGTGAACACAGCGCATTTCCTAGCAGAGTACTAGTAAATTCATAGAAGATTTTAAACTTTTTTCTCACAATTAATCCTATAACGATAATGATTGTGATGATATTGAAATTGTTGCCCCAATAAGCTTTAGGACTTTTCAGAAAGTATCTATAGTTCTTATCGTAGATCTTGACATAGGATTTAGCATTATCTATCCGTCTTTATATAGAAAATAGAATATCTGTTTTTCCTTGACTTATACCTTCTTTGTGTCAAAGCGTGATCGAGGTAGCAAAGTTGATATTTTACCTCACGCTTCGGCTCTCGTGAATAGTTTGCTACCCTATTCGATGAGATAAACATGGTACAGTGTATTTGTTAAGGAGAGAAAACTGCTATGTCTCGCCATAACGTTAGTCAGCTATCTGTCAGGAAATAGAGGCGTTTATCACACTACTTTATCTCTCTATCTGACCCAGATTATCACACGGTGTCCTTTGACCTTCATATTAAACATATATGCACAGAGGCAGTTAAATAGTTCGAACAAAGTAACACAATTTACAAATAAAGAAACAATAATGTCTTTAAGTACATCAATTAAAACAAACATCAAGTAAGTTTTAAGTTATCGTAAAACAGGGTCGCACTTACATGATGCAGGCATTTTATCTTATCTAAAGGTCTCATTTTATCATCGCTGGGAACATTTGAACCTATATACAAACTCCTGACACTGCTGTATTGCATCTGAGCTAAAGATTTATTATCACTCCAAATGACAATGGAGGTAATACACCTCCCTGCAATATTCCTACTTCTCTCACCAATTGTTACGTCGCAGCAGCCTAACATCGTCTTCATCGTCGCTGATGACTTAGGTAACAACAACGTTCACAGGGTCGAATTATTGTTAAAACAACGATAAGTTTTATAAGAAAATATGACAATAGTAGTTTCTGATTTGGGATGACACTTTCAATCGTAATAAGAAGACATCTTGTTATTCAATAATGATTTAACAAACGGTTGCAATAACATCATTCTATGTATTTCATGCTTCAGTGATATCAATTAGTTTCTTCTTGATAAGATAATGGGGTTTTTCTGTAGTAATGGTTAAATGACTTATTGTTAAAAAACACTTTAAAATTACTGATGTCAGTCAAATCCATATGATACAGATAATCGTTTTTAATCATAATTTTTTTTGTTGAAACCGCAGGTTGGAATGATGTGGGTTTCCGTAACCCAAACATGATCACCCCAAACATCGACAAGCTGGCGACAGAGGGTGTTATATTTGAAAATGCTTATGTTCAGCCCTTCTGTAGTCCGTGAGTGACATTTTTTTCGCATTCATAAAAATCGATTTTGTTTAATGTACCAAATGTCAAGGATGGATTATAGATATGGCTTATTGGAGTAAAACTCAGAGATATTGTACTGTCTACATTGCGAGAAATATACGAATAATTTTGAATTTTGGGTAAAAGTTTTGAAAACACTTATTTTTCTCTACAAAATCGTGGATAAGTGATCGACAACTTTAAACAAAAGAAACAGTAGTAAATGAAAAAAATGTCGGAAGTCGATCAGTTTTGTGACAGAACTGACAACTTTAAAGATTCAAGCGGATTATGACTTATATTATTCACTTATTTATCTTAACCTTTCTTCAAGCTCAAGAACAGCTTTCATGAGTGGAATGTTTCCCTTCAAGGTCGGAATGCAGGTAAAGTTGCTCTAAATAAACACAAAATTCATTGGCCAGTAAAGAAAAACAAAAATGATACAATCTCTGTATTTCTTTCTAAATGATTTCGATCTCTTCCACATCTGTATTTTGAACTGCATTTTATTTTCAATCACAAACCCCGAAGAATAAATTTTTTTATGTCAGTTTTGAGTATAATTATTCAGAAAGTGACAATATATAATACCCATAAACTTGATCTCGGATTTTATTCTGAAGATTCACTTTGTGTGAAAATATAGCATTTATAGATAAACCAAATACTCCCCCTACGATTTAGCATCTGAAACATTAGGTTCACCCTTTCCAGCATGCCGTGATATCGGCGGGTCAAGCAGCATGTGTCCCCCTCAACTACACGTTCCTACCCCAGGAGCTGAAGAAGGTGGGATACGTAACGCACATGGTCGGCAAGTGAGTCTCGATGATGACCTTCACAATAATAGTGCATTTGACTTTAATAAGATCCAAAAAGGTACTAGCGCACATCAATGTTTCGTACATACAGCGAATGCACAGTTACAGTAAATGTTATGTGGGGATATTAGGAAAAGGATAAAGATTAATTTAGAAAATGAAAAATTGTGTAATGCCTTTCCAAGGTCCGCTTTTAGTCTCAATCTTCGATAACAAAGTTGATATTCATGAAAACACATTAAATAAAACTACTTCAATGTTCCAGTCATCCTGCGATTATCTGATAATTCTGATAATTCGTGCTTTGTGGCCAGAAAGGGGACGATTAACGGTTGAGAAAGACATCTGTACCGGCTTGAAGTGTTTTACGGAGACAGATAGTCGGGTTTTCGAGTGACTTTAGTCACGTAGTCAAATGTTATCGGTCAGCTGCCTCTTAATTGACCAGTTGACATCGCTTAGTAAATTTGACAGCGATTCCACAATTTAGTACGGGTAGAAACGAAAATCACCCCTTCCAAATAATGAGCTGATCGAGATGATAAAAGGCAAGGTTAGAAGCTTGGAAAGTTAGTTCGTTCTGGAAGGCGTAGAAGAAGTAGGCACCATGTAGAAGTTCACCGGAGTCGGGCATTCCCGCCGACCGGCCGTTCTGTAGGCTAGGAAGCGGAACCAAAGAGGGAGCCGTGTGGTAATTATGTATCATTAAGTAGAATGAAAGTTTATATAATAAGAGTCTGTTACTAGAGAGGACAATGTATTATTATTAATTAAAAATCAAAGAAGGTTAATGTGATTTACATATGCTTTAAATGTATTTACAATAAAGTTTGTGAAAAAGTAATTGTAGTATTTATTTGGAATGTGTACCTCGTGCTGAGCGAGTTACATCCCTAAAGTAATGTTACCGTAAGGAACGGTGCTTACAACATAAACCACAAGGAGACTTCTTCCATCTTGATTTCTTCATTGTCGATTCCATTGCATCGAGAGATGCTTAAGTGACATGTCCTTATATGCCATGAAATAGCCAATTTGAAACCGATAAGCGTGCTATAGTGCCTTTACGTTTAACAATTAACAAAAAAAAATTATTATCACAATAACGAATATTCAAAGCATAAATAATGAATATCGGTTTCTATTTGGGTTTTCATTTCTTCATCAACATGAAAATAAGTACAGTTATTACGTAACAAGGCACATAATTAAAACGCCTGTCTGTTTCTCTCCCTCTCTGTCTGTCTCTCTTTTTGTCTGTGTGTCTCTTTGTATTTATTTGTTTCTTTCTTTATCTTTGCCCTTTGGTCTCTCTGTCTTGATCTGCCTCTCTCATTCTCTGTCTCTCTCTTTCAGATGGCACCTGGGGTTCTGCAAGTGGGAGTGTACACCGACATACCGCGGCTTTGACACATACTTCGGCTACTATAACGCGGCCGAGGATTACTTCAATCACACCAACTGTGAGCACATTACAGTTAGACCCAGGTTGTTTAAACTCCAAGCACATATAAGATAGATTCTTAACTAAAGACCCCGAATTCCAATCAAGTTCCTATTAACGAAATATAACAAAGCAGCCGATTGATGTCGTTATTTACATGTATAAATATATATCTAGGAATCTGCGTGTTTCTTGATTAATCGTACACGAAATGTTTATGTTTCAGCTGGATTCCTTGATTACCATGACAATGAATTACCTGCGAGGAATTACACCGGAGAATATTCGGCTGTAAGTTGAACGTGCACGACAAAGTGACTGCATTTGGTACGATAGGTGCACTTGACCAAGGATACTCAATTGAAGTTAATTGAAAAGCCTTGCTTTTACTCAAGAAGCGGAGTGTTAACTGTAGTTTACAGCTGCATACCGAAAGCTTGTTCACATACAAGTGTATCTCTGTGCAAATATAATGTAATTTTGGTTTAGTTTGGACGTCAATAAAATAACTTCAGCCTTACTGTCCCAGGGTCACCCATTGTCTATGTGTAAAATAAACCTTCGCTAACTTATTTTGCTATCGTCTTGTCCCTCGTGCAAAAAATCGAATTTTGGCATTATGAAATAGACAGATATGTCATATTTTCAAAATTTCAATTACAATATTTTTGTTATCGACTTAATGAACACAGTCACTTTTATTTCAGTATTTCTCATACATATATTGCATATATGTTTTGATTCTTTTCATTAAATATCACAAACTTGCAGTACACTTTCGCTCAGAGAGCAGTGGACATCATCCATCAACACGATCCGACTGTGCCTCTCTTCATGTATCTACCTTACCAGAATGTACATGGGCCTATTGAGGTGAGGAGATGGGGTAAACGAACCATTGTACTCTTAATTCCTTCCTCTTTGCTGCCACGCCGTGAATCATGCTTTTAAAGAGGTGCGAAATTATATTCTTGTAATAATTTTATATCTATCTATTTTGCGAACAAATTAAGATAATCTTTAAGTCAAGTCTGATAGCTTGTTAACTATTAAGAATGGGTTTTCTGTCTTTGTTATCTGTGGTGACTTTCACAATTTAATTCGTGACTTATTAAATTATTTAGTACTAAATATGCATTTCCAGGTACCCAAGAAATACGAAGACATGTACCCTAACGTGGTAAATGAGGGGCGAAGAAAGTTTTCAGGTAAGTTGATAAACAAAACAAAAAACGAGAGGGACATATCTACCTTGACGCATTATGTATATGAATAGTTTAAACCAAGATTTACAGATAAAACAAACAAACTTAAAAATTGAAATCTTGATGAACAATTTGCCTCAATGTGTGAGTACAGATGTAATATAACTGACGGCCTTGAAATAAAATCGTTGAAATAGTTTCCAAAATATTAAAATCAGTACTTGGCTAGCTCGCATCTTATCGATCCTTTAGGACACGTGATGATATTACGAGATCGACCGGGCAATAGTTCATCAACATTTGGCGCGGTTTATGATCAAATTGGTGGTCGTTTTCATGACTTGGTCATCTGAACGTTCCCTGTGCATTAGCATTTGCCGAGGGTCAAGTACAGAACCCTTTTCCCAAATAGGTGTTACCAAGCTTTTTAACTATTAACATAACTGGGTTCAACCTAAAGCTTGGTAAAGAAGAAGGGGGAAGGTAAAGCCCAGCAATGTTGTGTGAAATATATAAAGAAGTTGTCATCCAAAACATTGTCTTGTATGGTAAAGAAAAACGTAATCTTGTGAGAAGTAATTCTTATGCAGTATCATTAACACTGTTGTGATGTTTATCTTAATATGGTTACCATCTACTTGCAGGGATGGTGACAGCTCTAGATGAGGCGGTAGGTAATGTCACTAGTGCTCTGAAGGAAAAGGGACTTTTCGACAATACTCTAATTCTTTTCACAGCTGATGTAAGTATTGCATGTCAGTTAATTTAACTGATTATGTAACTTTTGATAAAGGGTCCTGCATTCAGAAATGCGACAAAGCTCACATCCACATTTATTTCGTTGATATTTGTTTGATCAATTATCTTATATGAGGTAACCATCAACGCAAGATGGAAATAATCCTGATGTTTAATTCATCTGTTTGCATCGTGTCAAAATACAAGAGAAATGAATACCATTTTATCCTCAAATGGGTAGATTTATATTTCGGTAATTATTCCTGTCCTAGGGAATATTCTGTCAAGCCCTTTTGAAATTAAAGATATTATTCGACACCCATGATGAACCTTAATTTCCTTAACTATGAACATTTCACAGAGATAAGGCTGACAAATCAAACATATTTTTTGTAATTTGTTTAGCTAACTATATCACATCTCAAATATACTTATACAATGCCTCATGTGTAACCTCTGTTAATAATACATGTTAAGGACTTTTTTCTATGAATTTACGATTGCTTTGTGTGAACCATCATATATTTTAGGCACCAACATAAAATATTTATAAAGTTATTTCGCTCCCTCTGTATAAAAGTGTCCTCGTTCTCACAGAATGGAGGTCCGGTTGAAGTGTTCGCCAACAACTGGCCACTTCGAGGGGGTAAACACACCATCTGGGAAGGGGGAACCAGAGGAACGTCTTTCATGTACGGAAAAGGTCTGAAGAAGACTAGAACCACGTACGATGGGTGAGTTGATCAACGCTGTGTAAGTGGCACGCTGATAACCAAGACTAACCGTTTCCTTATCTTCAGGACAAAGGTCATGTTAAGTGTTCCAATTAGAGCCAATATGAGGCACGTCGGATACTTCGACCTTAACAATACGTGCATATTCCCGAAACACTGTCTATGTACGACGGTTGTTTTGGTCGTTCAACATTAATGCGTGACCCTTAAATAAATTGTTTCCTTATGGTATCTGATACAATTCCATGATACCAAGTGTCCGATACATATATGAGGGGTGTCCCAAATATTTCCGGTCTGACCATCAAAACCAAAGAAACATTCAAATGTTTATGACTTATTTCTCGACATAAGCACCCTTGACCTCAATGCATTTGCTTCAGCGTTTTTGTAACATATGCAACCATTCTGAAAACCATTTCTTATCACGAGACCCAAAACACTCCTCTACTACAGCAATGACGTACTCGGGTTTGGGAGAATCCTGAACCCACAATACTGTGTTACACTGACTGCAATTTAAGTGGTGTTAACGGGAACATTGTCCTGCAACAGCCACACACCTTTGCGCAGTTTACCCCTCCGTTTCTCGTTGATTTTGTCTCGTAATTGTCGTAGTTCATTTGCGTTATAAGTGCCATTGATTATAGAACCTTTCTTTAATAATCAATCATTAAACCCATTCTCTCCCGACAGAGGTAGCTCCGTCATAAATTCCTCTACAACCTCTGTCTTAATTGGAAGGTTTCTTGTGCACGAAAAGAAGAACGCTGATTGGATGCAATCAAAGTTAGTTGTGCAATCAGCGACACCATTTCAAAAGTTATCATTCAAATCGCCGAACATTTCAACCGGAAGCTTTACAAAAGCTAAACTTTATTTGAATTTACACCTTGCACTTTGAGTCGTCTTTACAGAACACATACACCTCATTTTGTGACTGCATCATTGCACAGGCCTATATGTCATTCATGCATTCCACAGCATTCGGTGTTTTTTTTATTGGCTGAAAGAATGCCAGGCAGTTTAAGTTGCAATATATCGCAGGTAGGGGAAACTGCCTGATGCTCGAGAAACCTTCCAATTGAGGCAGAGGTTGTATAGGAATTTATGACGGAGCTACCTCTGTTGGAAGAGAATGTATTAAAGACTGAGAGTCCAAGAAAAAGGATGTCATGACCTTCCGACTGAGCTGGGGGAACAGGATATGAACTTTTCAGGGGTGGGTAATGTGCTGTGTTTCCATTGCATGCTTTGGCTTTTTCTCACATGATCAAAATGATGAACCCAGGTTTTATCTTCAGTAACGACATGAGCGAAGAATGATTCTGGGTCTGCGCGATACTCGTCAAGAAGTTGCTGACTGACCATGACACGTTTTCACTTTTGATCCTCAGATAAAATTCTGGGACCCAGCGTGCTGATACCTTTTCATATGTAAATGTCCATGTATAATTCGTTCAACTGATGTTGTACTGATGTGGTGAGTATCAGCTAAGTATCTGATAGTCACTCGCCTGCCTTGCCTTATTGTGTCAAGAACAGCCTCAATGTTTTCAGCTGTGGTGACATCAGATGGACGACCAAGACGGGGCTCGTCTTTAGTGCTTACTCTACCCCGTTTAAATTCAACACGCCAATGTTTAATGGTGCTGTGTGAAGGAGCAGAGTCACCTAATGTTTGTAATATATCCCCATGAATTTTCTTTAGAGTGTTTTTGTTTAAACTCAGATATTTGATAACTGCCCTACATTCACTTTTCTCCATTTCGGTAAAAGATGTGAGGGTACCTTTGAATAACAGGCTATTATTTGCAATTGAAGAGTATGCATCTCGTGATTTTCATGCCATTTACGCGTCAATGGATGTTCTGCGTACACACACAGTATGGTTGCGTTTCAGGCATGTTTATATATTCAGGCCGGATACTTTTGGGACAACCCTCGTAATTTAGTTGAACATGCTAAAATGGAAACCGGTCGGCAAGAGAATCGGGACGACGGCTACATGCATTCATAAGCTCTTTGGGTTCTTACTTTCGATAGAAGCAAATATTTATGGCTGAACTTTGCGAATATATGTATTCTAAGAGACATCTCAACAAAGCATGGAATATTAACCTTTTTGTATAATAACCTACCTGTGTGCTACAGAATGATACACGCTGTTGATTGGAAGCCGACCCTTGTAGCTGCCGCTGGAGGAAAACCAGGTAGTCTCAGAACTGAATTATCTCTCCTGTCATATCTTTTACGCCTACCCCTGTTTAATTCGAGCAACTCGAAGTTTCAACATAAAGAAATGTAACTGCAACACAATACACAAAATATCCGGGCTAGAAGTAGTGAAGCCGGATTGAATGCATCCATAACTACCATAGAATTATCGCCGTTTCAAAGTAGAATGTCAAACAAGGAATAGTTCTTCTTACCTTCCCATTGATATAGCAATTTCCCATTGATACAGCATTTAAAGTATTCCTACAGTTTTTAAGATACCGTAAAATAGTTACAAATGACACGACTTAATAATGACGAAGTCATAACCTGATGACTTAAATCTTATTGCCGGAGAGAAAATAACTCTGTATGAAAATGTTAATCTGTGTCGTATAATGATACAAACGCTGGGAAGTTTCGTGAAATGAGGCACTTACCTGAAATATTTTTATTTATTTATTTATATGAAATTCGTAAATAGTTGTATAAAACCGACTCGCTTTTAACAAACGTGACTGTCATCTTGCATGCCACTCAACAAGATACATCTTCATCACGCAATTTAATCAATATTTGTCTACCTTCATATTTTCAAAATAAAAGCGTTATGGGTAGGACTGATGACATTTGACATGAAACTATTTGAATGCTCCTTCCTCTTCCAGAGAGTACAATAGACGGTGTAAGTCACTGGGAGACAATCCGGAGTGGCCTACCTTCCTCCCGTACAGAATTCATCTACAATCTGGACGACTTCGAGATCCCTATTGAGGGACATGCAGGTATCAGGTAGGTTAAAGAAGGGGCTAAATGCATATCTTTTATCAATGAAAATTATCACCTGTCTTCGTTTTACTTATAAGAATCAAAAGAGCCAACATACGACAATATATACACTTTTATTCGGTTATTAAGACACATTCTACACCACGGTTTAGATAACGCCTAATCAGAATAGCGAAAGCTTTGACAAAATCATCGAAGCGTCACTCGAAGCCTAGCCCAGTGTCTGACGGCCAATGAAACCAAAGCTCTGTGTTGTTGTCAATTCAAGAGCCAAACAAAAGATATCAACTTTCTTTCTCAGTCATCATACCCACCTTGATTGGAAAACATCAGTCGTCTTATAAAAGGTTGTATCTGTCTCCATTCGTCCAATATGTTGTTGACGGGTATGTGGTTGCTTCTGTCTTAACCGGGTCTTTCTGTCAATGTAATCCTAAGGTGCTAAATGGGATTCATATCTGGCGATCTGGCAGGCAAGGCAACACCTGAGCGTCTTTCCACAGGTCGAGCATTGTCCTGCGTATTGGGATTCTTTTGCATATATAGGTGACCACTGGCAAAAGGACCCTGTCAATGTAAATCTATGCGGAGAGATTACCGTCAATCACAACAAGGTATAGGTGGCTTCGTGTCGGCGTATGCCGCCCAAGTGCATGGCGCTGCCTATACAAAGGGATAACCTCCTGCACACAGTAACGTGCCTCGCTCTCACCCGACGTTGATCCTCCATTTCCGTCCGCTTTGTGCAGCTTGGGCAGACTTTCATCGGGGAAAAAAACACCAACTGTCAGCTTTTTGTCTGCCAACACTTACATTTCTGGTCCAAGTAACACCTTTTCTTGATGTCGGCGTGTCAACTGCATTGTTTGCATCGGCCGGTATTGTTGGAACCTCCCCTCACAGTCCAGTGATGGTGCTGTATTAGCCGACACTTCTGTTTGAAATCTGTTCCTGAGGTGATGCTGACGAAGTTACCGGCCTTTTTTGTGGGTTGTAAGCGGTGATCTCCGGTTTCTATCTTGATCTTGTGTTGTTGCAGTCAGCTGTTAACGTCTACGCAGCCTTCGAATGGTGAGACGATGACATCCGAAAGTTTCTATAGGGCAATGCAGTAGATCTTTAAGGTCTGTTCTCCATTTGCAGCTACATTTAGTAGTTTCCTGTTTTAGTTTGACTGCTATAACATCCTTCCTGTATGGACTTAGCCACTGTTTATCGCAAATATATACTACAAGTTAATAGTCAAAGTGACACAGTGTATGACCTGACTTCATATGTGGCTTGAATGAGTGCCAAAATGATATATTTTCTGATTAAAGTTCAAATCGCCTAACTAAACTCTTTATCTTTAAATGCCAAAATTATGACATAACCAATTCATATTTGTCTTCGTGTAAGTTTCCAAAATAACGTTTGAGTCATTGTCACAACATTAATCTTTTTTGTTGTCACTATTATGAGCGGAAAAACTTTATGAGAATAATCATCAGAAACAACCACTACTTCTTGATAAAATACTATCATTATGAAGTTTGACATATTTGACTCCAACAACATACCCCGTGCCCATTTAAAAGCCCCTTTTCAAATAAAGTGTATCAGACCAAACAAATTATTTTAAAAAATCATTTCTTGACAGAAGAATATATTCATCCAATCTTATGCTCTTTCTAAAAAAATATTTTATTTCAATCTCAACTGACCGTCTTTTCTTCAATATGTAAATAATATAAGATACATGTACAAGAGCTGTTTGTGTCAAAATTCTTTAGTTTCCTTTACAGAAGCTCGCATTTTGAAATTATATTTCAATGTTAGAAAAAGGGACTTTCTTAATCTGTCTTATTAATAATAAAAGAAAAACATATAAAAAAGCTGATAAACAGATGAAATTTTATCATATTTGGATTAGAACAAAAATATGTAGTCTTTTGCGGGATTCTAATCCAAAAATCATCAAACGATTTGACTTCTGACATGAGAACATGGCATTCTTGACCAAATCATCACTGCTTTCATCTAACTAAAACTAATCCAGTTGTCAAACTTTTCAGATACAAATAATAATAGTCCTTATCCAAATTACGAAAACACACTAAACAATAACTCAAGTATGACAGTTGCGGCTTCATGCCAAATCAATCGTGTTTATGATCTTTTTAGCCCTCGGATTCCCGTGACAGTGTCTTCTTTAGCCCTAAGATGTTGGAAGACTAACTTTTGTACCTGTCGACGATTGTTAGGGTTAGTTCGTCTAGCGTAAGGTTTGGTAAATCATTGCAGTTGATAAGTACTAGTGCCTGTTTTCTAAATACATTTTCTATAATTGTAATGGGATTTTTAAAAAACATGTCATTTACCGCAGTTGTTGGGATCACATATTCATGAAAAATTCAAAGGTCGCGGTGGTCGAGTAGCTGTTGCCGATTCTTGTCTTACTCTGAGGGCATGAGCTCTGTGCTCAAAAAAGGCAAGAATTTGAACTTGAAGTGATCCCAAACGTAACAATGTTAAACTAACCGATTTAATCACAGTAGGTAGGGTAGGTAAGTCATTTGCAAGGCATTTGAAAATCTGCCATAGATTTAAAAATCCGCCACAGATTTTAGGCCTGTCAAGGATTCGAGTCTTACACATATTTGCTCTAGTGACTTCTGAGGTATTCTATTCTGTTACAGTTCTGTCAATATTTTGGTTTCGCATATCATTCGTATAGCTACAGCACACATACACATCACAAATAATCAGAACAAATTACCGATTGACTGCTTTGTAAGAGAAACAAAATTTTGCCATCATTCAATGTTAAATGGAAAGCTCTTAATAAATGTTTACAAGAGTGAGTTATGCCTATATTATATGAATGCTTAACCTTGTTCTGAACTATCTTTTGGATACGACATGTGGTTTTGTAGTTTATAAACATAAAGATGGCTATTTTCGATATATAAAACCGATTAAAATACTTTCTTGAGAAAAATCACGACAATTTAATCAAATGCATGTGCAATCTTGTACCATTCTGCATTACTTCAGGGTTGGAGACTATAAACTACTTTTAGGATACCCGGGTAATATCGACGGATGGTACCACCCAATGAACAATACAAAAGATGATGCAATCGAAGGCGTGATTTATGAAAAGGGAGACAACCCAGTCCATCTATTCAACGTCAGAGGTAAGAAAGGATTTTCCTTGATAAGTTACAGGATAAGAGACTCGGGCATGATATTATCATAAGCTATGTGTCAGAACTTGTTCACTGAATTTTTTATAAAGCGTCATGAATTAATTTCATTCTAATTAGTTGTTGATAGAGAAGAAGCCGAACCCATTTTACATCAATTAAGTTTTAATGCGTTTGAAATATGTATTTTCTTCGTTAATGAATATATGCACAATGAAGAGAGGAGGTGAGGGTGTTTGGCTTTTAAAGCCGTTTTAAAGAGTTTCACATTAGAATAAGGCTGCTAGTATTGTTATAGGGGGATAGCCAACAACACTATTATGTCAAGTATTGTTAATAGATATAAACGAAATGTAAAAAGTAAGAATGATCTTCTTGGTCAAAGTATATGGAATAATGACTGTATAAAGGTTGGAAATAAGAGTATATTATACCAAACTTGGGTTGAAAAGGTATTGTATTTGTTAATGATTTGTTAGATGAAAATTGAAGATTTTATTCCAAAGAAGAATTGTGTATTGTATATTCTCTCAATACCAACTTCCTTCATTATGAGGGTGTTAAACTTGCAGTTCAGTATTATGCTAACTCAATAGGTATAGCTATATTCGACAGTAAATTATGCAACCCTGTCTACCCTTTCACCATCAAATGTTTTAATACTCTCCTGGGTCATCAGAAAATATATGATATGTTACTTGACTCACGTTTTGTGAAACTCCCTTGCTATGATAAATGGGAACAGGTCACGGGTTCGCACTATACTGATTTAGATTGGGAATGTTTTAGCTCGATTGCAAATAAATGTACTCCTAGTACCGATCTCAGATGGCTACAGTATAGAATCATTCACAGAATACTACCAACGAGAGATTTTCTTTATAAATTGAATTACGTTGACACGTCATTATGTACATTTTGTAACGAATCTGACGAAATCATTTATCATTTGTTCTGGGAGTGTAGCAAGGTGCAAAATATATGACGCGAACTTAAATTGTGGCTCAAAACTGTTGATGTACAACTTAGATGTACGATTTCGCAGGTTTTATTTGGAGTGAAAGGAAAAAATTTACTATTCATTAAATGCTATTATTATATTAGTTAAGAGTATCATATACAACTGTAGTAAGAAAGGGTATTCCCCAAATATCCCTTTTATAAAAAAAACTGATAAGGCAATACTACAATATCACAAAATATATCTACATTAACCAAAGCCAGGAGGCATATTTTCTGAAGTTTTGCTCCATTTTACATATTTTATTTAGAACAAACGAATAATTACAAATTTTCTGTGAGCAAAATGTATCTATGTATTTATCTATTATTCTGCATGTACAATGTTTATCGAATTTATGTCCTTATATGTGACAATGTATCCTGTACGTATACCTGAAAAAAAGTAATTAAAAAAAAACAACAAAAAAACCCCACTATTATGTCCATGCATTGCACTGAAACCTGCGAGCATGGACTTGAACTAGCGACGGATGGATGGTATCGCACTGAGATGCAGTGTTACATTGCTTCCAAACTTTATTGCAGTTAGAACAGTTCTCCACTGCAGACAAAGTTGGCACTCAGAGAAACAAAACTCTATCAAAATATCGACACACAGAACAATCTCAGGTTTTCAATCTCTATACTTATCTTCATTTATCGTTTTATTCCTCAGAGGATCCAACAGAACATAACAACTTAGCAGAGAAGATGCCGGAAATGGTTGATAAACTAAGAACCCGGATGAACGAATACCGGAAGCAGATGGTTCCCGCTAATTTCCCTCCACATGACCCGGCATCAGACCCGCGAAAATATGGCGGAGTGTGGACACCGGGGTGGTGTTAACGCGTTTGAAATATCAGCATTGCGTATTTGAAATAAAATATAAACTTAATGAGTGATGTAATCGATAATTTTTGCTTGTGTTTAAATGAGAAGAACTAACGCCGCTCTACTCCTGTTTAGTTTCTTGTATTGCTTTCTAATGCTTAGATTGGAAATTTGCGATGAGTTAAAAGTTTATCGCCATGTCAAGTTGGACTCACTGTGTGGGAGATTTTGGATGTACATATATATGTACTATAATATTTCATTCATATTATATGCAATGCTTGAAAAGACCGTTACACTTGTCAACATGAATTCATCGTATTTAGGCAGATTTATCCAGTCAAAACCACCCGATTTTTGCTCTGTCTGCAGTTTACATTACAGTGTTTACGAATTCTATACCGACGGCATATGTTAGTTAGATCCTAAAATGTAAAATTATTATTTTATTTACAAGCAGGAGTTTAAGAGTTATGAATATATCGACTACGTTATTCAACAGGAAGTTTTCCGACGTGATTTTTCAAAAATCATGTATGCGAAAAGAAACGGGCAAAATAAACGTCTTCTTCGAGAGGCATTTAGAAGTTGGTAAAATTAATAGCGAACAAGTTTTTTGGAATTACATACTAGCTCTGGAAAATATTTATTCAGAATACAAAATAAAAACTTTCCAATAAAATCCAACTAAATTTGCCGCATTAATCCTTCTATGTATCGTGATCAAAGCTATTACTTACCATCGCCTAATCCCCATTTAATCAAAACCAATCATTAGCAACTCCCTCTGTTCATCTGACTTCCTCTCATGCACTGTGTACTGTAACAGCAACCAATCACCTTGTACTCGTACATCAACCTTCCTGTACTTAAACCCACTCAATTGTACAAACCTATCCTTTTTTATGCACATATTCGATCTCAAAATCATGTCCAATGTCACTTGCTTGATACATTGAAATTGCGAAATAAAAACATTAAGAAGTGAAAAGCCCCGAAACGCACAATTACACACGTGAAATCTTAGTAACGTTTAAATGGAAACAGTAAAGGATGTGATGAAGTTGAAAACCTCAACATGCTTAATATGTACATTCGTTCGATTATAGAATTTATTGAAATAACAAGTTCCATATCTTTTACGATGTGTGTCTGTTTTTCTTCGAAGTGATACTACCATGGGACCTAAATCAAATTCACTCCAAACAGAGGCAGCACCCTCATAAATTCCTATACTACCTTCTGTCTTAATACGAGCGTTCCGTCTAGAAATGTAGAAGCCTGATAATATGCTATCAAAGTTAGAGTGGAATCAGTGACGCCGATAGTTGTATAAAAGCCTCAGTTACTTTTGGAAAGCTAAACCATATTCGAATGTTTTTTGCACTTCGAGTCTTCTATACAGAACACATTCGCCTTATTGTGCGACTGCATCATTGCATTGCCTTAGTGACAACAAAAAGTACAAGTTACGTACGAGTAAGAGGAGCAGTAGATTTTCGGAATATAAAAGTAAGATTTTGAGATAATTGGGCGAGGCATTAGCCGAGCGTAATCATCTCAAATTCGTACATTTATATCCCAATAATGTAATACTACGAGTTCTCTGTCTATCCTAGAGCACAGTCAAATGCTTGCATCTTAAAACTATTATATTTTAAAAGAATTTTCAAGAAATTCGGGAAATATTCTCTCAAACTAAAAAAAACCAAACTGACATTGTTTATTTCCATATGCAAATGTAATGGTCATTTGCGTTATCATCGACATCGAGAACGCGTACGCTGATTTTCTTTATATGTTCGCAGTGCATGAGGCGTACATTTTATATAAACGAGTCGTGCAATATCACATGCGTCGTGCTTTATTTACGAACGTGCATTTAAAGCACGTGCTTACATAGAAAAGTTGAGCTCTATACATTTCAATGTCTATAAAAACTTTTTTTAAAATGAATCATTTCACACAATAGCTTCATCATTGACAGTGGAGATGATAACACTCTGAATACATACATGAACCGTAGGTTTATCAGAGCAGGACTGCAAAAAGGTACACTAACTATATATAACTATATTTGCTTATGGGAATCATATCTATTAGCATATAGTTTGGTCCAGGTTACTGCAGAACCACGTTATTTGAAACCGGTTTTGAAAAGGATCTACAATACAGGTGTCCCAAGCGAATCTCTACTACTCTGCAGCCTCCACCCTCAACATAACTCTCCAGAAAAGCAATTGAATTTATATCACTTTCTCCCTATCACTTGCATGGCTGTTTACAACTTTTAAAAGCCACTTTAGTTTGGATGACAACATATGATTACAATTTTGCCAAATGTCTCATGTACATTGTATTTGTGTACATGTCACTCATCCGATAAATGCCGTGGTATGGATGAATACACTTAACGTTAAGTCCGAGTTATCTATTTAACTTATTTACCTACATTTTTGTTACAATTAGGATGATGAATCCCACGCTTCAGAAAATTGCAGAAAACATTCCCCGAAGGCCACAACTTCTTCCGGAAGGGAGATACTGAAATCAAATTTGTTATCTAATTAGAATGTACTTCAGTATATTCTACACAATTAAAACAGTCAGTTTGCATAGTTTTTATCTTTATAGGAGTTTGTGAATCAGTTTATGAGCATGTTCCCGAACGCAACCTGACCACTGTACATCTATCGGGATATAATTGTACTCCATGTGACCTCAATACATTCATATGATTGGACGAAAACATTTGACTGTCCTCTAAAATCTTGATAATGTCATTATTTTGAAACTTTTATTCCTGGATCACAGTCGATCTTTATCAGACTGGAATATACATGTTTCTATTTCACGCAATGATTAGAGTTCGCCTTCTTGCTCGATAGGGGCGCAATCTTCTGCCGCTAATGAGGAGCTGACTGACCTAAAACTTTACGAAAGCCAATAATTTGTGTATTTCAATAATAACAAAACGGGTTAAATTCAAATCAAACAACAGTTCAATACCTTTATATCTTCTATATATATATATATATATATATATATATATATATATATATATATATATATATATATATATATATCTTTTTTAGTTCCCATAGGTTTTTTAATTATGGTATCATCTTTTTTATATTACATATTGCTTATTATGAGGGCTACTTTGACAGTTGGTTAGTTATTGAAAACGTTAAATATTGAGTTAAACATTTCTGCCATGGTCTTTTATGTAGTCCATCGCATGGTTTTAAATCCAATACTGATCCATCCGTCCATTCGTCTGAAAATTTGTCACATTTTTTACTTCTTCTAATGATCCATTAGCTCTAGAACTCAATTATTGTGTAAAAGTGTATGACGGCTCAATGAAGAGGAGAGGCATTCGTTCCTAATGTTCCCAATGTGTCAATAGTGAAAATTTTAATTAGTTTTTGTTATGTTGGGGTTTTATTTAACCACTATCAGCATACACTGATGAAAATATAAAAATAAAAGTTTTTAATAAAGTTTATGTACTGTTATCTTTCCTGGCAGACAAACAGAACAATCAGTTTAATTACTAAATTGTAAATCTAACTATTGGCACTTTTTCGTCATTTAGTCCAGTTAAAATAAATCAATAAAGGTTTTGACGTTTTATTGAGGCATTTATCGTCGTTTCCATCAACTTTTTGCCGTTCTGGTTTGTCATCGTACTGTATTCCTCTCTTTCCCGTTCACATTGCCTTCATCTTTGTTTACAGTATTACAGCCGATTTGTTTTTATTTTTATCATAACTGTTGTTTTGATGTATCAAATTTAATAATACGTCTTTCCGCTTTAAGCCCAACTCACACTACGCACGATTGCACTACGATAAAATTACGATTCGATCGTACTGGTATCGTATTGTGGTTTTTACGATCTGTTATGTGAACACGCTTTCAGCGCGTGTGGTACACGATGTGGGTACAATTATTGTACGAAATATCACGATTCTAACACGTTCGGAACAGAATCAACACAAACTTGACACAACGCTTTCACGATGCTTTCACGAATGGTGTAAGACTAATGCACGATTTTAAAGAGCCACTCCGTGATTTTCATAACACACTATTTACTTTTGATGCAGAACTAAATGTCATGTGGTGATATAAAATCAAAACATCTGAACTTTTCACGTCCAAAAGACTATATATATATATATCATGTCCAATATACTTGGATACTAATTATATAACTTAACAAACACTATCAACTCCTAAATAATCCCCTCCTAGCTGTTTTAGATAAGTCTCCAAAATTGAATTTTTCTATGACATACTTATCTCAACAGACAAATATCCTAACATCTGTAGCAAATGGCAACTTACATTTCCTGAAACTACATTTGCTTGGAAAAAACACATTTACAAGATATATGAAGGCAATAAAAGACACTAAATTACTAGATTTTCAATATAGATTTCTTCATGGTACCATATACGCTAAAAGAGAATTACTCAGAATGAAAAAGGTTGACAATAGCTTATGTTGCTTTACGTAAGAATGTTGATGAGAGTGTTTGTCATGTATACTGGGAATGTGAGGAGACACAAATCTTTTGGAATAATCTACAAGTTTGGCTTAATAATTCATTTCCAACTCCAGTGATATTTTCTAAACCTTTAATCTGGTTTGGTACTCAACAACAAAACAAATTAATTAATCTCTTGTACTCTTTATTGTATGTTCTATTCAACATTGCTTATGTTTTCTACATTGCCTGTATGTAACTATAAATAAACTGGGAACTAATAAAAAAAATAAAAAAATAAACTATATCAGCATATCTAAACTGTTAATTAAAGTAATTGTAGGATCATGACGGTATGACAATAAAAAAAAAGTCTCCAAAATTGCTTTTAACTATTTGACACGCGCTGTTGAAAAAAGTATCATGTCTCTCTCTCTCTCTCTCTCTCTCTCTCTCTCTCTCTCTCTCTCTCTCTCTCTCTCTCTCTCTCTCTCTCTCTCTCTCTCTCTCTCTCTCTCTCTCTCTCTCTTCTCCTCTCCTCTCTCTCTCTCTCTCTCTCTCTCTCTCTATCTCTCTCTCTCTCTCTCACTCTCTCTCTCTCTCTCTCTGCACGAGCTGTCATCGTGGTCCTTAAGTTTAGCACTATAAGGGTTAATTTAACACGAGTACGATAAGAGTACGATTGCAAGAGGGACAATTTATCGATCGTGTTGTGGTTGTGTGGTGGTTGTGCTGTTATCTCCTATCTAAGGCTGAAGCACAATCAACACAATCACAACACATACAATACACAATCACCACAGAATCACTACACGATCGACACGCACACAACACGATTTTCTGAAATCAGGAACATGTTTGCGATTTGAAGGAATCGTGTTGGACAAATAGCACGATCACTGTACGCACTGTACGGTAACCACACAATAACAGCACAATAACCACACAACAACAACACGATGACTATACGACACTTTCGTACAGCGATCGTAGTCGATCGTACGTAGTGTGAGTTGGGCTTTAAACAGTTGTTTTAGACTGTATTTGGCTTTGTTCGACTTTACAAGAGACCTGTGACTTCCACCTTTAATCGATTTATGTATTCTCTTTCTCTTAAAGAGATTAATTTTGCAGTACAGTATATCAATGCAATGACATAAAACAAACGCAATACTTGTAAAGAGCATTTTAAAGTATATTGAAATGCCTTTTTGTGCTTTACACTCTACTAGTCATTGATTACACTCAATATGATATTTTATCAAATTAAATGCCTTTTAGATTTTAAGCTATTCGTTGACAAATTGGCAGTGTCAGACTGGATAAAACATGGACTCTTGTCCATTCAGAAAAGCTGTGATTTGGGATGAGCTTGTCCTTTTTCCCCAGTGTTGAATGCGCTATCATAATGATACATACATATTAATTATTGCGAGTATGTTATCAATAACATATGAAGCTTCTTCTAGTCATTAGTATGCAAACAATAAAGAGATACTTTGTCCTGAGACCTGGGAAAAAAGGTCCTATTTTTTGTTTGGGTTATATAAGAAAGATATTTATCCGGTGTTTATTCATATTTTATTCCAAAGCAATTAAATATATTGACAGTAATGTAAATCGGTGGTTCATTTAGAAATATATTCATAACAGTAACACTAATAGAT
Organism: Phorcus lineatus; assembly: GCA_921293015.1. NCBI lineage: Eukaryota > Metazoa > Mollusca > Gastropoda > Trochida > Trochidae > Phorcus > Phorcus lineatus. The sequence continues at coordinate 52,747,792 of OV121083.1, forward strand.
CTTGATTGAAGCACTTTACATGTAGTTTGCATGTGTCCTTGTGGCCACAATAAGACGTATCACGTTGTTCACTTACTGTTTTTTTGTAAAAAATATACTCCAAGAACAAAAATGTAATTCTATAAACAAGATTAAAGCATTAGGATAAATCAAGCTTTTGATTTTGGTGTTTATAGCATGTGTTATGATTGCGTGTGTAACATTGTGTAATAGACCTTATTCACGCGGCGGCCATGTGGAAACGAAAGCGAGGCTAGGAACGCAAGCTGGTTTGACGGCAGTAGTGGCTATCGTGGAGTGAACGAAGTGTCTGCGCAGTTTTACTACCACGCTCTAAATTATTCTGATAAAATGTTTTGAATCGTGTGAACACATTTATATATATAAAATTCATACCTTAATACATGATCTTAACCATGTCTTTATGACTAATTCATTTAGCTAATTGCAGCTGGTAACCGTTACGTTTCTGATTAGGATTAAAAAATAATTAGAGCTTTGTGGATGTGTGGTATATATAATATATCATTCTTTTGAATATTTGCTGCTACCACCAAGATCTGCACCCGAGGCGGCTCTACTCAGGCTCGCGCCCCAAGCTTCCACGGCGACTCTCCTCTCGTTACTGATTAGGATTAAAGATAATGAGAGCTTTGTGGATGTGACGTATATATAAATTTTACCAGCCTAACCTTCTCTTTTGCCTAATGATGACATATGCTTTCTACATAACCCCTCTTTTTAGGTCGATTTCTTGCTTCTTTTAAGGAAACCAAAGAACTGCATTTAGGACTGTAGGTAATTATATATTCGTCATTTATCGTCCAGGAGACACATACATATCAACTTAAATAACACATCTGAAGATAAAAATTTCTAATAAGTTTGGAATGAAATCAACAAGCCAGTTGTACCCTTCTGTCCCATTTGACATATGTCATACTGTGAACAAATGCCCTTAAACTTTAACGTATTGCAAAATAATATTAACAAAGCCGTATCCATGTATTAAATATAAAGTTTACAATTCCTTTCATGTGTTGATCTCACATTTATCGTAATTTGCTATATTTATAAAATCATTACTATTTGGTATCAGCTTTCAACTCATCTTCCTTTTAACTGAAGGTTCTGGGCTCAAATCATTGAACATTTCAATACCTTTATATCTGATTAATTCCTAAACCCTTACATTTCATTGTGCACTTTTTAATGTTGAACATCTTACATTAATACTGAAGCAGCCATTAGCGACTGCTTCATGTGTTTTCTACGTGTGATCAGAAAGTAAACTGGTTAGAATGCAATGGTTTAAAAAAATAAATTATTTATGTTTGACGTACCACAACTCACGAATTCAAAGACTTGAGTGGCGTGGAAAAATCTACATTTACACTTGGAAAACCACACGTTTGACCCTTTTGACATTTAAGGGAATGTATTTAGGAAGAATGTTATCTCAAGTTTCTCATAATGCGCTGTATTAATAAAATCAATACAATATGGTATTAACTTTAAACTCATCTCCAGCAAAGGTTTCAGGTTCAAATCCAACAGTTCAATACCTTTATATCTTAATTGATTCCTGAACCCTTACTTATCAGTGGGCTTTTTAAAAGCAAGACTTTACGCTACTACATGAACGCATTGTAACTATAATCTTCTGTCTTACATTTACTTGTTTTACCAGTTTTAGCATATGTTATATATTCAAATAGGGCGCTATACAAATTCATGACCATCTGCAAGGTGAAGCGTATCGAAATAGACTCTATCCATTTTCTACCTTACCTCATCGGTTACCAAAACTGTGAAAGGAAGCAGCGACATCTATTGTTATCAATCCTGTTTAAACAGCGTATACGATTCCGCTTTCGCTCCTTCCTATTACCGTGATCTCTTTCAGGCTAAATACCTCGTATGGCAGGCGGCTTTATATTCGTGGCTATGCTCACCTGATTAAGGAGCTTGAAAATACTTACACAGTTTTCCATCCGGGTTGTGCCGCTGTTGCTGAATGCGAGTCGTCTCATTGCCTGGTTAGATAGCTAGCGGTACGAGGATTTTGGCTTGAAAGAGATCAGGGTATTAGGAAGGAGCGAGAGTGGATTCATATACGCTGATTTAGCAGAAATTTTGTTATCACGAGTTACCCCTCTTACTAGCTGCTAACCCACAGCCATACATATGAATTAAAACAAAACTATTGTTTGCAACAATTTAACAATGTTTGATAACGTACATTGTGCAGTGATTTTGTTTGAAAACGGATAAATTTATTTTTTAAACGTTCAAAATTCAAGATAATAATTGTAATTGTCTCTAGTATTCTACCCGTACATCATGTTATGTTTACCATCATTATGACCTTTTCAAACAGTAAATATCGATCAACCTTACACTTGATAGATCTACATAAGGTATATGCTTAAAAATTCTTGAAAATATTATTTATAAATACCTGTCTTCGTTTTGTAGAAGGTTATATTTTGCTGCAAACACAACGTCACAAATGTGATGTCGATGACGATTGACTGTTTGCAGGGTGTGAGCAACCTCGGAATTCATGCTGCAGCATAAGGACCTTATGCAGATTAAAATTGTCTTACAGAGTTTTTACAATAACCCTTCAAATTGTTCCAACATAATGGGATAATCGGCGAAAAATTATATCTCTATCTTCCCAAAACACATTTTCGCTTTCAAGAACATTTTCATCATCTGGCTGAGATTGGCAGCGCACGGATTCCTACAGGTTCCCACCATTTAAATTGGCTATGCCAGTGTAAAATCTTCGCTGTAGAAGACGCTGTTGGCTCCCAGCAGTAAGCTTAAACTATCAAGTGATAGTGATTGACATTGTTAATGCTTCGACGCATCCTCGTAAATGCAGAGTGCAAGTTCCGATAACTCTGTATAGATACATGATGACACATGGGGTGTTTACAAAATATCAGCGAGCTATCATCTCACGAGGCGGCGGAGCCCCCGAGTCGGTGTAACAAGCTGATATTTCGTATACACCCACTTATGTCAATCATGTATATGTTTTCTCCAATGGAGAATCTTTTGCTTATGCGACCATTCATCTGACATCATTCCTATGCATGAAATCTAATCGGCTATTAGATCAGTTAGAAAAAATTGCCCACAGACAGATGACCCATACCTCTTTCATGGCGGTAAGTTTGAACTCACGAAGAATTGCGTTGGTTAGGAAAACCTGATGACTTTCAAGAAGTCTTTCGTTTTCCCTTACACAGACAGGCATGTATCTTAGTTATATTACTCGTCCTTGTAAGATACTGCAGTGTAAATATTACACTGAAGCACTCAGGAAATCATGAATATTTCTGATATCATAGTTCATACAGATCTAATACAACATTATATCAAATACTGCTGGTCCTTGATTTTTTAGGCTTGGTTTGTACATATTTTCCCTAAGAGTAATTTTGCGCCTTACCTGAGTTTGTAACGTCTAGATATATACTTTATCTATATATATATATTTATATATACGAATTATTGGTGACTAAATTTTGTCCTTAAGATATGAAGTTTGGTTGAAATGATTAACACAAATATGTATAAAATATAAGTATCAGCTCAAATTTCATCTTTACAAAATACCTCTACATTTAAAATGAGCATCGACACGTGATAGCCAACCTAATGAAGTCAAGAAGGTTAAAGGTAACTACATATAATGTGGGCATTCATTTTTCAACAAGTATTTTATTTCAAACCTCAATGCTAGATAAAGTCGCGATAGACTGTTCCAGTTATATTTATTAGACACATAATGAGGTCCATAATCATTCCTGAAATTGTGTTTGAATGTCTTTAAATTGGTTCAAGTCAAGAAACATTTTCAGTAATTCAGAAAATAAACAGCAAACAGAGCCGTGTATATCCCCTGCCATTGACTTTGACAATCATTGACTTTGATTAAGCCTTATCCTTCTTTCCCTATTTACTGTATATAAATTTGAATAACCTATACAAATTTACAGTTATAAATGCAACCATCACAAAATGTTTATTTACATTGTAACTGTGAATGAGCATCGTTTTTCAATGAAGCTACGTCCACACATATTAGGTCTTACAGTTTTTGTATTTCTGCCCCAGAAACATATATCTCACTTGCGTTTACAATGGAAACCACCGAAATTAAAAATCTAAAGACGTTGAAAACCTATCATACGAAGTTTTATTGAGCTAAATGTAGCAATTTTAGATATGGCACTTGAAACGAAATTCTATATTTTGTTTCGAGGGAAAACACCAGGTTTTGACAGTTGATTAGTTATAGAAAACGTTAGCCTTTTTGTTTAAAATTTCTGTCATGGTAGTTTGATATATGCCATTGCCCGAAAGCTTATAGCATGGTTTGAAGTCCAACGCCCGTCCATCCGTCTGTTTTTCTGAAAATCGTTCATATATTTAATTCTTCTCACGGTCCATTAGCTCTCCACGACTCGATGATTGTATAACAGTGTATGACGTGTATAAAGTGTATTCGTCCCTAATTTAATCCGACGTAAACACACTACAATACAATGGCTTGGTAGAAATTTATGCACCACGGTGCTATTTACAAGTCTTAAACATGTTTCAGTAGAAGTACACAAGCGCAGAAGGAAAAGATAGCTCAAACTAGATACATATAATTCAATTCGAGTTACTGAAAAGGAAACGCTCATAAAACGAGCCGTCGTAAACTCATTAAACCTGGCGTCTAATACAGGTTATATGACACTGTTTACTTCTACAGTCCTAATCTCTTTGGCGGTCGAGAGATCCAATAAAGACATGAAGAGGTACATCCAAGGGGTTGCCAAAGCACGTCCTGGCGGTGGACCATCCAGTGTCTGCGTGCATAGGCAAAACTTTAGTTCTTAAGAGAGAGGAAGAAAACGATGCTTCCGGCCAATGTCCCCAAGGGTACCTCAGCAGGACACGTCAACTGTTTTAGACACGGCAAACCCCTCTCAGACCACACCACTACAATAAAAAGAGTCAGCCAACCAACACGTACGTACTTCACCACAGTCAGACATTCATGCTGGTAGAATAGTCAGGTTTTAGTGAATGCTACACAGAATTTCAGCGCAGTATCACCCATGGTTCCCTAGTTCTAGCCGATACTCGCAGGTTTCGCCGCAACGTAGCCACAAAGGTGTTGTGGGCTTTCTCCCTGCAATTATACTAGCAGCCACGATATAAGTCAAATAATCTTGAAAGCGGCGTTAAACACCAACTCACCTCACCCACCTCTACTATAGGTAGCTTGAAAACGCCCTGCATTGAAAAGTAGTTGTACTGATTTAGTGATTTTGTCTCTCCAGACATAAAGAGTGAATTTGATCGGAGGATTGGCGAATTTCAACTGCCACTAAGCCTGTGGCTCATCAAGCCCCCACTGTTATGCTTCTCAGTCAGGGTAGGGAGCATAGAGAGAACAGGTTGACAGTCGACTGGTAGAAAATTCTATTACTAAGGTTGAAATGCATATTTATAAATGAGTAAGAATAACTTGCAATTCTATAAGCTCAACGGGCATTGTGTTCTGAGATTTCGGATTGCCATTTTAGACTTATATGGAGAACACGACGGCTGTTAACTGTCAGGGATTTGGAAATCGTTAGGAAATGGGCCCTTTCAAAAGATATTTGGCTTTACGCGAGTCATATAGAAGGGAAAACGAAATAGTGAGTCAGACACAGAATTATGTTTGTTTGACGATAAAACTGAATGGACATTACACAACAGTGTCTTTAGTGAGTTGCGTAAAGCGTTGTCTACACCTGACATTGACATTTTATTACTAAATTCCCTTGTTATGGGTTCTGGAGACCTTACCTAGGTGCCATATATTATGATGCCTTAAGTAGGTCATAGGCAAACTCGATCTATAAATAGACTAGGGAAACCTCTTAATCCAATGGTTCGACCTCAGCTCAATTGGGGTTGAACAAATGGAAATGGGAGGGGGGGGGATATTTGTCCTCTGACCTGTTGTTAATGGACTGGTACATGTGCTTAAACTGGACGATAAAGGTTCAAGGATGTATTTTTAAAGGATGGTACTTTGGCCGAAATGGGCATTCCTCAGCATCGAAAAACAGAATGTGACGTTTTATTAATTGTCAGTCAATACCCATACTTTATTTCTCTTTTTGTATCCCCTTCTATGTATTTATTTACTTACCCTCATATTGCGGAAAGTCAATTCATCAATTATGTAGTATAAACAAGAAATTAACTTTAACACTTTTATCTAGCATTTATCGTATCTATACAACTGATGTTATTTTTATCATAAATGTTCTTATGAGGTATCTAATTTAACAATATGTCTTCCCGCAAAATCATTTGTTTAGGACGTTAAGTGGCTTTATTGAACGTTACAAAAGACCTGTGACTTCCTACTTTAACCGATATTTCAATTCTCTTTTCTTAAAGAGTTAATATGCACTAAAGGTATCATTATTAAATGCAATGACATATAACAATACTTTCCAAAAATCATTTTAAGGTATACAGAAATTTCACAGTTTTGTTTCTTGTTTTTGTAGTGAGTCATCCGTCTTCTAAGTTCAGTTTTTGTGTTTCATTTTCAATTTTGATCGTGTTTAAACCAATTTATTTAAGTAATTTTAGCATATAATTGTTGTTTCGTGCTGACGGTAATGCAAATGTCCTGAAATTATGAGAAAAAACTTTAACTCAAACGGGCCGCTGCAATTACTACCATGAAAAATTCATGTAGAAGTAATCAATACATACACAAAATTCGAGACGCAAATGTTAGGTTTCATGTATTTTACTCTTTGTAATTATGTTACCTTGATTGAGTTCTGAACTACAACAATTGAAGCCGTAGTCATTCATAGGATAACAAACCTTGAAATCAGATATTTTCCTGAAGCTTAAGAAAAGAATGTTAACTGAAGAGTCCTTAAACCTTGGTTTTACCAACCACTCCCCGAATGGAGCAATTTATGTGACAGTGTTCGGCATTCTGGACTCTGCAGTCCTGTGTATAAATACAAACAACTGTAATTCCTTTTTTTATAGTCACAACATGAGTTCCTGTGCACTCAGTTCAACGAGGTACCGAGATACAACAGGACTCACTCCTCAGGCAGGAGTAAACTACTACAGGATGAAAATTGGTCATTGTTTTATCATTTATTTTCAATGAAGTTTAAGAATTAGAGATAGATGCAAGTTATATAGAGAACATATGTGCGAGTGGGTTAGCTGCTGTTACCGTCAATGTTGGCTCAACCCGAAAAAGTAGAATTCTTACCATAGTAGATAGTGTGACCCAGGATAATATCATGATAATGTTTCAGAATTTTAAGAACTTGGTTTCAAAAATAGTTATATATATTTTTTCAAATGGAATAAAGAAAATCATTGTAAAGATCTAAAAAATATCTTAAAATTGTTTTCATAGGTTTTGGCATGCAGTGCTTTTCCTTAGCAGACTGCTCTTACAAGAACTCGGCCTGCAGACAAGGTTCCTGTCAGTGTGCTCTTGGCTACAGTTACCAAGCCTCTAATCGTAGCTGTGTCATTCGTGAGTTGATTTCTATGAGCCCATGATTTGGGATACCTGGGTAATGGTGAGATGTAGCAAATCAATGTTAACTATGGGGCATTATTCTTTAAACAAAAAATCACTCAAATAATTATTTCCTTCATAATCTGTCTTCTAGTGTGACTGTTAGCAACTAAAGACTAATAATTATATCGTATGTTAAACTACCTTGTTTAAATTTGAGTAATCGCACTCACTTCAATCTAGGGCAGTTGCCCTGTGACAGTGGCGATTGTCTGTCATACAGCCTAATTGTATAAGTTTTTTTAAATTTTCTATTATCAACATACTACTAATCTTTGATTATTTTCAATTTCTAAGTAACAAATCGATGGTAAGATGAATGAATACATACATAATTAACTAGGTATTGCAGCATCAGTCTAAGTCATGATTCTTTTCTTTTTGTTACAGGGTGCAGTAAATATGGACACGACTTTTCGATGAATAGCAATAAGGGAATCATAAAGTGGAATGATGGCCAAGTGTGTGTAAAAAGCAGGGAAGAATGTGTGAAATCATGCCGTGATGAAACTAAATTTGTCTGCGTGAACGTTGAGTACTCCACCTTAACAGATGTCTGTTCGACGGCCATTTGTCAGTTGAGCAAAACGGCCTGGTTTGAAGTGCCAAAAAAAGACAGAGGTGTCAATGATAAAGGTTGGGATTTTTACATTCGGCATTGTGTTAATTGAGCAAACTGCCATCTTGATAGCCCAGGATGGATTATTTTATATTTGATAAAAACAAATACAATCCAGATTTTAAGCTATTTGTTAAGAATGTACAAATTGATGACGTCAGACTTGATGAAAAATTGGCTCAAAAAGCAAATCAAATAATTTGAATGAGTTTGCCACTTTTTATTTTTTCAGTGTTGAATGCGCTATCATATATATAGCGTAAGGAGTGTGTCATCAATGACATAGGAAACTCTATCTAGTTATCAATGTTAAGACAGGAACTAAAAGGGATAATGTGTCCTTGGACCCTACGTTTTCGAAGCCTGCTTTTATTCGCATTACCTTTCACAAGAGAAGCTGTGGATAATTAATAATAATAATAGCTTTCTTGTACTGCGCATATATCCATGAAAGAGCATGCAAATTGTATCATTACCCTGAGGGATTAGTACTTCGATGCAGCCTATTTTAGGTCCATACCTCCCCTTGTTCAGGTTGAGCATAATAAGATCCATGAAACGTCGTTCTAGTTTGGTAGTTTTGGAGAGATGGTAACGTATTTATCTCGACGAGGACCCTTCTTGTATGCTTTGAACATGCCTTTAAAGATAAGAAAAAAAATGTTAAAAAGTTGGTTGATCTTGTCAGCCGTATGTTTTATTTATGAATTTACAATTATACTTTTCATATCAACGTTTAAAGCACAAAAAAGTATAGTTTAATACCGAGCAGCGCAGTAGTACTAGACGGAAATTGTTAATTAAATCGAATTACCATAACGAGTATTGCAGGGCCATCTTTTAGTTTTGATGTGTTTGTCACGTGACCTCGTGTATTCGTTCAACCTTTGAAACGTTCGATATGAAGCGGAGCTAAATTCTCCAAAGATTTGTAACCGCCTTAGCCAACCGTCGTGAAAGGAGCAAGCGAAGTTTAATGTTTATGGCGCACCGAACGTACAAGCAACACTGCATAACACACTGGTTGGTTTGAAATGAACCATGGCAACTTTCGTGATTCATTAAATGTATTCCAATTTACCAGTGGCTTAAATTTAAATTTCCGAAATCGGCCGATAAATAACTTTGATACAGCTTTTTCGAAACCACAGCTCATTAGCACCAGTGAACAGAGCTGAAAGGGTCAGTGGTCACTGAAGCGTGTCATGTCGTGTGACGTGATAGTAGTCGCCCCTATAATAATAATAATAATAATAGTAATAATAATAATAATAATAATAATAATAATAATGATCCACTTATAATGCGCTGAATCCATGCACAGTACATGCTCTAAGCGCACAATTTAGAGGAGATGATGTGGTTAGCCAGAGAAGACACTTTTGAAAAGATAGGTTTTTAGTTGATGTATAAATGAGGCAAATGTTTCACAGTCTATTAAATATTGAGGCAGATTGTTCCAGGCTTTTGTTGCTGAGTAGGCAAATGTTCTCTCTCCAAAACGTGTCCTTTTAACCATGGGAACATGAAGCAAGGTCTTGTTTTGCGAACGTAGAGTTCTAATTGGTGAGTAGCTTTTGATAAGGTCACATATGTATAGAAGGGCCTGGCCAGACAAGGACTGGTACACAAGACACAGGAGTTTGTAGGTGATGCGCTGTTCCACTGGAAGCCAGTGCAGACTATAGAGCACAGGGGTCATGTGCTAAAATTTCTTTGTAAACGTAACAATTCTTGCTGTAGTATTTTGGACTCTTTGCAGTTTGTTTAGTTTCTGCTTAGTTGCTCCAGATAGAGGGGAATTTCAATAGTCGAGCCGTGACACAACTAGAGACAAAACTAATGTTGTAGCAGAATGTTTTGTTAGGCACTTGCAAATGTGTCCAATATTCCGGAGAACATGATAACAGGTTTTAGTGAGATTGTTGACATGAATATCGAGAGAAAGATTGTGAACAAGATAGGCCCCAACACAGAGTCCTGAGGTACTCCAAATTTGAAGTTAACTTTAACAGATGAGGCATCATCCACTACTACAAACTGCTGCCTGTTTGCAAGAAGTGAGCAAAACCATTCCCATGCACCGCCGCTGATGAAAAAGCTTTCTTCTAGGCGTTGCAGCAAAATTAAAGTTGGTGGTCAATGGTGTCGAATGCAGCACTTAGGTCTAACAGTACCAGAAAATCAACGTTGCCTTTATCAAAGACTTTAACCAATGCTGTTTCCGTGCTGTGGTTCTTTCGGTATGCTGATTGGAATGCATCGTAGAGGTTATTATTGGTGAGATGTTCAATCAGGCTGTCACATACTGCCCGCTCGATCAGTTTAGACAGATAAGAAAGGTTTGACACAGGACGGTAGTTAAAAAGGATGTTAGGGTCCAGAGACGGTTTCTTCAACAGAGGCTTAACAATTGCTGACTTCATGGTTGATGGCATGGTTCCAGACTGAATGCATGTGTTTATGATGAAAGTGAACACTGGCACCCTAATGTCAAGATTTTCCAAAAGAACTGACGATGGAACAGGATCCAATGCACATGAGGTTGGTTTCGATTTCTTGACTAGAAGAAGAACTTCTTCATCAGTGAAAGGCCTGAAAGACTTCATTATAAGTCTGTCTGGTTGTGTGTCAGAGACTGTCGTTTGGGGAACAAATGGATGGTCGATATCCATTGCTGCACGGATATTACATATTTTTTCATTAAAGAACTGTTGAAATTGTTCTGCAGTTAACTTGGATTTGCTGTTTGAGGAGGCTGAATTCTTGAAGTCGTTTTCAAGATGTTGAAAGATGACCTTGTATAGCGATCTAAAATCTGAGGCACAGTTTTCAATCTTTGAGGTGAAAAAGGACCGCTTTGCACGCTTTACTTCAGTTGTCACACGGTTTCTGGCAGTGCAGTATATTTGTCTATGTACTTCGAGACGACTCCGTCTCTATCGACGTTAAGCGATGCGAGCTGAGGATTTTGCAGCTTTGATCTCTGGAGTCATTGTCCTTGATGCTTCAGGATGGTATGGTTTTGTCTTGATCTTCTGAGGTGCGTGAGTATCCAGAAGAGTGGTGTTGTAAGTGGACACTAAGTTCTCTGGATCGGATGGTGGATTTGCAACAAGATCAGAGTTCATCAGATCTGAACGAAATGCCTCTTTTTCTATAGCCTTGATGTTACGGCACTTGATAGACATTGTAGGACTTGGCGGTTTGTCGGTGTCAAGGAAACAACTGACAAGGGAATGGTCAGATATCTGCAGATCCAGTACTCTGACGTCATTTACACAGCAAGGGTCCATCCTAGATATCACCCAGTCGATGATATGTCCTATGTGTGGACTCAGTTACAAGCTGGGCACAGTCATGATAATCTAATAATTTTAAAATCTTAACAGAATCTGTTTTTGCTGAAGCGTCAAATTGAATATTAAAATCGCCCAAAGCTATGAACCTTTTGTGTTTGAATACGATGCTATGCACACTGTCCCATTGCCTGTGTACATCAATTATGACGTCGGTCACAACGATCAGACTTGTTTAAATAGTCTTATTTTTTATGACAAACAGGTGACCATTTTGTAATCCTATCGCATTCAATTTCAATTCTTTATTTAATGGTCTCTAATTATACCTATAGTATTTTCACGCCTTGGATACGTCAAGCAGAATATATGTCCTGTCATAATCGTGTTACTCTTGGCATTCGACTGCTACTTCGTTTATTTCACGACGTCCAATAATTATGAACCAATGAACTTGTAGAATATATATTCAATCAATAACTTATGAGAAGGAGATTTGGCTCATGCACTTCTACCGACGATGACAGTCATTTGAAAAAGTAGATTGTGAATAATTGTTACCAAAATTCTTTAGGATTATATAGGATGCTTCTAACGCTTGCGCCAGGTATGTACTTATATCATTGATTGTTAAATTCAAAGAAAAAGAAATTTCCACACCGTGTGAGATGTTATATTAGATATCAATATATGTGAGTTAATATCAAACAAATCATGCACTTGAGTACTAAGTTGTCATGCAAGTAAATTGAAAGAAAATATTTTTTCTGCGAAATATGATACAAATGCCTCCACAGTAAACATATATTACATTGTCTCCCGTTCATTAAAAAAAATTCATACTTCGAGACAATTTATAACTTTAGATCGATAAATACATGTTATAACAATACGTTTTATCACATAGTGTTGGATCTCAATCTCTTGAAATAATATTTAAATTGCTACTCTTCGTTACGCATGTAGATCTCACCAGGCTCCGTAACTCGAGCCGTCAGGTTGACCTCACGAATGCGCGTCACTGGGACTTTTGCCTAGGTTGCCAAAATGGCGTCAAAAGCTGAAGTCGATTTTGTTTTGAACGATATTTTAGCTCAATTTGGCGTGAGCGTCATAAAACAACAACAGAAAGAAATTTTGATGGCTTTAGTAGAAAAGCGCGACTGCATTGCAACACTGCCCACAGGATTCGGCAAATCACTTGCATTCCACTACGCATACATTCCACTTGAGTGCGAGCAATGAAATAACAAAATGGTCGAGTCATAGTATGTTGTCCACTGACTGCACTGATTGGAGATGAAGTAAGCAAGTTGAAAGACATCAGCGTAATTACAGCAGCATATAAAGGTTTAATTTGTTTATATATCATTGACGTGACCTTACTTTTTATTTCCACAATTTTCATTAGATAAATTTTGAAATAGGCCGAAAATAAAGAGGTCCATCACTGAATTCGGTCTAACCAAAAAGACCCTTGTGTTGCCTGTTTCCTGTGTTGAAAAACACACTTCTATGAGCATTATTGCTGAACTTAACATATATCTTGAACATCACAAAGTGAAAGAATACATATATTTCCTATCATAAAATGTTAATCAATCAGTTGTATATTTTCCTTTGTTTAATCTAGAAGACATTTTAAAAACGTTTATTTTGCTCATTTTTACTAATCGAATTGGTGTTACCCGTTTTCATGGTATTTCAAATTATGACAAAACTACGCATGCCACAGCTTCGAATTTAATTGTTTCTTAAACACAGATCGATAATGTAGGATAGCATTAAAATTAATGTTGAGACATTCTTTAGAAATATTTACATAGTCATATGATTATTTCATTTTTCAATAATGAGCAAAAATGGCATATTTCATGTGGAGTAAATAATTCATTCTGCTGCTCATTGTATATTTGGTATCAACTATCTTACATTTCATGTGGCTGAAGATTTAGCATGAGCAAAACAATCAATGTTTTACCGCTCAGTTTATAACTTGCATAAATTATTATTCCTTTGAAGTGTCCAGTTCTGCTAGTGACAAGCAAATCCTTGATGGTTCTGTTGATGTTATATATTATGCTGTGGAAACTGTATAATGTTGAAACTTGAAACAATGTATGTGGGAAAAGTTCCCTCTCTCGAACCGAATTCTCCTGCTGAAAGTGATTCTATTCAGAAGATTCCCCTTTTCATTGTAATACTTATTCATGCTTTTTGTAATACTTTGTATTTATGATACCCTATCAATAATACTGTACTGTGTTTCCTGTAGTGAAAAAAATAAAAAGCAGTTGTGTCTACTGATTGAGTATTTCTCATTAATCATGATGCCGGCATTGAAATTTGATGTGATGAAATTTTGTTTATCATAATATCAACATTTCAAGAGAGGATTAAGGATACATCATCAATCAATGATAAAGATTTTAATGATATGATCAAAACAATGATTCATGCTAAACAAATTGACGTAATTATGATCTAAAATAAATATAAATGAAAACACCACTTATGCCATTATTTACATTAAAACAATTAAAGCTATTGGTTTTATAGCTCAGTAGTCTTTATAATATTATATGTAAAAATCATCACCAAAGATGAGTGTATGATAAGCGGGTCAACTTATGTTTCTTAGCAATTTTCTGGTTTTACTTTATTTGAAAAGGTAAAAACATATGCGCCTTAACTACAGGCACCTGAATAAACACGCTCTCATTCGTTAATCTCAAATATTATATTTTTATAGATGATTTTCTAAAGCACTTATTCAAGCTGGTAGTGGGAACAATTTCATCATTTCTCAATAATCTAATTTGGACCCCTGCCTCCCCTGTACTTTGGTGAGTAGGAAAAAATATTTTTCCAATGATAGTTTCACTTAAACATCATATGTCTACATCAACATTATTTAACACATATATCCTGCCACACCAATATTTACTTGGACAAGATTTAATGTAAAACAGAGGCATAAGCTTTACATTATGAATTTGGTTAATTGTTACTCATGATAAAAACATATAAAAACTTAGAGCTACCTAGTCCTCGGAGGGTTTCCATCTTACCATACTCATATTTGAAGGGGGTCAAGACCATATATATATAAACATAATGCAGTCGCAATGTAACTAATATTTTATTCTGATTCTTTTTGTGTGAAGCAGTTGTGTTATGGAAAAAACGGATAAATAAAATGCCTATTTTGCCAATATTTACCTCAATTGCTTAAAATAAACTAGGGTAATAAGTATATGTATGCATAATGTTCATAAATGTAATTTATAATGAACTATTTGAAAACACACCTCAACAGCCATTTCCCGTGAAACTAGTAGGGGAAAATAATTCATAAAAAGTTGTAGGTAGATTGTTAAAACACTTGAACACAAAATCTTAGTAAAGTCAGAAGTCAAAATTGTATCTTTATTGTTACATAACAATTACTACTTGTTTAACAAATACCCAACAAAATATCTCTGAAATATTTTGAACAGGTTGAAAATGTCAATTTGATTTGCAAAATTATGTATTAATAATTGTTCCAAGTTCCCAGGAAATGAGTAAAAAATAACAGATTGATTGACAGAACCGTGACAATGTCAGCTAGTATTATAAATGTCCACTAGTTTCCTCTTCAGTGGTTTCATCTGCAAAAGGGCAGCTAGGACTTTCCGAACATCTATGGTGTACTTCGGTAGATGGTGGGAGCCTTTACTCCTTCTGATGTTACAGATAGTCTCAAAGTTTCTCAGTGACTCAGTGAGGTGTGGATACTCTTTCAAATGCATAATCTTGCTTTCTTTGGTCTTGTATCCTCCACAAATGACTTTGCTATCCCTGTTCAGCATTTCAAGGTATTCATCTGGATTGATGTTGATGTTCTGACCTCCCTGTACATTAACAAACTGGTTAGCAACAAGGCGTTCAGTTTGGTCATGGCGAAGTACACCTGAAGTAAGGGCAGTTAGATGTACAGACACAGTTGTGTACTTGACCTTGTTTGCCTTATTATAAAGAGGCAGTTCATATTTTGCAGACCGTACTGAACGCAAACCGTCTGCCATATGAACAGCTGAACCAAGATTTCTGTGAAGCATCTCTTCTCTTTCTTCTTTGGTTTGTCAATTTTAACGTTTTGACAGCTTAAACAGGTACAAAATGACAATTTTGACCAAAATCGCTGAAAGACTAATAATGTCGTACCGAGCGCAATAACTTTCTTAAAGATGCATATCTCAAGACCAAACTTTCATCAAATGTACTTTACATTGTGTTCTATCGATTGAGCAATATGAATTTCCTCTCCGATTCTTGGTTTTGGCTCCAGATTCAAACTTAAACAGGTACAGATAGCCAATGTTGAACAAAATCGCGGAAAAAGACTACGTCGAAAATATTCACATTGTTGTACCGAGAGCGATAACTTTCTTAAAAATGCATATTTCTAAACCAAACTTTCATGAAATGTACATCACCTTGTGTTCTATTGATTGAGCAATAGTTTACTAGTTCATTTGTATCAAGAAGCAGCATCCATAAACATGCGAGTGTATGGTTTGAATCCCAACCTTAACTGCAGGTCAATTTCAATCAGTCAACCTCCATGGTGGGACTGTGAACTTGAAAACTTAATAAATGAGAAATATAGAGCGCTGAGAGGACACAGAGACCACAATTTGGACCTTAATATATACAGGGGGCTTCGGAATAAATTTAAGAAATCATTTGTTTTCAAAAGACAATCTTACCATGATGAAAAAACCCAAAAACTTATTGATTCAAGAGGAAATCCTAAACTCTTTTGAA
Organism: Phorcus lineatus; assembly: GCA_921293015.1. Classification (NCBI taxonomy): domain Eukaryota; kingdom Metazoa; phylum Mollusca; class Gastropoda; order Trochida; family Trochidae; genus Phorcus; species Phorcus lineatus. The sequence continues at coordinate 52,764,161 of OV121083.1, forward strand.
AATTGTTGAAACAGGGGAGATAATCATACATGCCTAATAGCATTGGAACTGAGAAGTGGATAACTCACGTTTCCTCTCTTCTCCAAATAGAAACTCCTCCTACTATACCTGCCACAAGTGACAGAAATGATAGCTATAACCAAATAGAATTAAATCAACCTATCAGTCCTAATGAAATTCAACAACAGATTAGGAAATAATAAGTCACCTGGACCTGATGGAGTTGCCACTGAATATTTTAGGATTACAACAAGTATTATTCTACCAACAATGACTGCACTGTTTAATCAGATATTTGACAGTGGTGTTTTTCCAACTGCATGGAATAGAAGTATTTTTTTCAAATCTGGAGATAAGAATGATGTTAACAACTACAGGGAAATTTCATTAATTGATTCCATGTGTAAAATATTTACTTCTATACTAAACTGGAGACTTAAGGTTTTCTGTGAATAGAATCGAGTTATTGATGAACTACAAGCAGGTTTCAGATCGAACTCCTCAACCATAGACCATATTTTTAGTTTGCAAGCTATGATACAGAATATACAGGAACAAGAAAAGGGGTATTTTACTGCCTCTTTGTAGACTTTTCAAAGGCATTTGGCACTATACGACATGACATTTTACTTCAAAGCCTAAAAGATGTTGGGATAAAAGGAATTTTTTTTTTATAATATTCTCTCATCTATGTATTCAGGATTGTGTGCATGTGTAAGAGGTTCAAGCGGATTAACTGACTACTTCCAGTGTCATATTGGCACTCGCCAGGGATGTATATTGAGTCCACAGCTATTCATAATTTTTATTAATTAGCTCTTGAAGAAACTGGAAGATTTGGGAGGAGAAGGAGTTTTTTTCTCACAAGATTTTTTAAATGTATTTGCCATAATGTTTGCAGATGATGTGGCATCAGTAGCTTATTCAGACATTCAACTTAAAAAAATAGATGCCCTCCATTTATTTTGCACTGAAACAGGTATGAAAGTAAACTTGAAAAAAACTATAATAATGGTATTTAGAAATGGTGGCCCCCTGAGAACTAATGAACATTGGACCTTTCAAGGTGAAAACATAGATGTTGTGCCATTCTGCCGATATTTAGGAATAACATTTACACCAAAACTTATCTGGACACAGGCTCAAACATGTCTAGCTTCACAGAGTCATAAAGCCTTAATGGCTATCAACAGATATCAGAGAACACTTGGTGATATCCCTTGTAAAGATTTATTTAAGATATTTGACAGTATTGTTACTCCTATCCTATGTTATGGTTCAGCAATCTGGGGCATTAAATACAGCAAAATAATTGAAGACCTTCATGTTAAAATGTGTAAATCATTCCTCAAAGAATCAAATAATACCTGTAATGCAATGGTACTTGGAGAATGTGGTAGAATTCCACTGCAGTATAAATACATGACAAAAGCTGTCAAGTCCTGGTGTAGGCTGATACAAATGGACCCTGAGAGACTACCGCACCAGTGCTACAGGATGCTCACTTCTCTTGATGATATCGGACGCACCTCCTGGGCTACTCATATCAAAAACATTTTATTCAGATTTGGATTTGGATATGCATGGATATCCCAAGATGTTGGAAAAAAAATTATTTTCATATCAATGTTTAAGCAGAGACTTTTTGATAACCTACAGCAGACCTGGATTGTAAATGTAAACCACTTATCTGACTCTTCTTTATGTAAACAGTATAAATCTATTCTGAATGTTGAATACTATCTAAATTCATCACTTCCATCTCACTTTCAAAGGATTTTATCGCGCTTCAGATGCAAAAAATGTAGAAAAGCTGTTAACATAGGAAGACACCAAGCCACACCATATGAAAAAAGACTCTGTCCTCTGTGTTTATCAAAAAATAAGCATTTCATTGAAAATGAATATCATGTACTGTTAATCTGTGAAGCTTATCATTTTTTTCGGAATATGCTTATTGGCAAATACATAAATTCTAACTTTCATCATTACTTTATTTCAATTATTTCTTCTCAAAACTATGATGTTATACACAATATTTCAATCTTTTTACTTAAAGCTCAAAAGATAAAGCAATTACATTCATAATAATTTTGTGAAGTATGTGATAGAATCATATTTATTTATATATACCTTATTAACAATTATGTGCAGGGACTTTTTGTTACCCCTGAATTTTCTGTATTTCGGGCCAAAGGCCTTTTACTGAATAAATTTGTCTGTCTGTCTGTCTGTCTGTTTGAGCAATATGAATTTCCTCTCCGATTTTTTGTTTGGGCTCCAGATTCCAGCTTATACAGGTACAGATAGCCAATTTTGACCAAAATCGCGGAAAAAGACTAAGTCGAAAATATTCAAAATGTTATACTGATAGCGACGACTTTCTTGAAAATGCATATTTCTAAACAAAACTTTCATCAAATGTACATCACATTGTGTTCTATCGAATGAGTAATATGAATTTTCTGTCCGATATCGTAAAACAAACGTGTCCCGGCCGTGCGGTAATCGTTTTGAATTTGTATATTGTTTGAGCTGTCATCATTGTCCAAATGTTTAGCACTACAAGGGTTTATTTTACAAGAGTACTAAAGTAGTACGATTGCAAGAGGTACAGTTTATCGATCTTGTTGTGATTGTCATGTTATCGTGGGCTGGAACCCGATCAACACAATTACAACACAAACAATACATAATTCCCTCACAATTACCAGGTGCACCACACAATTTTCTGGAATCAGGAACTTGTTCTATATTTGAACGAATCATGTTGGGTAAAGAGCACAATCAGCCTAATCTCTGTACGAAGAGCACACACCAATAGCACAATCTCCACACAATGACAACACAATGACTATACAACGCTTTCCTACAGCGATCACAGTGGCTTGTACATTTAGATTTAGTGACTTGGAAATAACTACATTTACACTTGGAAAACCATACTGATTTTGAACTGATAAAGTGGAAAAAATTTGAAAGAAAGTGTATAATCACCTTCTTTTAGTTATGTGACAGTTATCGTAGTTAACTATAGTAATAAAATAATTTCAATATAGTATCAACTTTCGTCTTGTCATCTTCTTTTTTAAGTAATGGTTATAAGTTCAAATCATTGATCATTTCATTAACTTTATATCTTAAACATTTCCTGAAACCTTAAACAATTATGTGAAAATATTTTTACCATGTACATTTTACGTGGATACTGAAGCAGCCGTTAGTTGACGACTTTCATTTCCTATTTTGATCAGAAAATAAACTGGTAAAGAATCAATTGTTTTAAAATAAACTTATTATCTCTGACGAAACACATTTCAAGGGTTCAAAGACGTGAAGGGCATGGAAATATTTACATTTACACTTGGAAAACTATACGTTTGACCCCTTTTGACATTTAAGGGAAAGTGTACAATCAATGTCATGTATTTAGGAAGAGGAGTAACTCATGTTTATCATAATTTGACATATCATTGAAATAATTACAAAATATTAACAGGCTTTAACTCATCTTTTTTTGTAAGCAAGACTTTACATTACTAAATGAACGCATTGTGACTACAATCTTCTATCATACATTCACTTGTCCTACAGGTTTTACCATATCTATTAAATAATCAAATAGGGCGCTTTACAAATTGTATATAACTATTCATTCATTTGTCATATAATTTATATTTAAATTGATATCTGTATAACTTGATAAAACACGTAGAGTTACACATTTCAACTATCATATTATACAATTAGGGAAACCTCCCTTGAAGAAGCCTTTGTGTTCTTTTTCAAACCATGACTTCCAAAATCAGTGTTCGATCATGAGGAAAGTGTCTTTCCTTCAATAGTGACTTTATGGTTGGTAGTCACTTGTGGTTAGTCAGGAGAGAAAGGAGGTGAAGAAAGATTTCATAGCAATTCAGTGCATCTAGACCTCTTTGGACATTGCGAGAGTCGTACACCGAAAAGTTGTCTTGCAGGATACAAAGCAAGGCCTCTTGAGCTTGATAGCTTCTCTTAATTTCTGCAGAAGTGAAATATAGTAGGACCCTGTATTTGTGGTATTCTTTGTCGGGAAATCTGTCATAACAGCTTGGCGCTGGTCCCAAAACACGGGGAGCATCACCATGCCCATCTGCAAGGTAAGGCTTCTCGAAATAGACTCAATCCATTTTCTACCTTACCTCATTGGTTACCAAAACTTTGAAAGGAAGCAGCGACATCTATTGTTATCAATCCTGTTTAATCAGCGTATACGATTCCGCTCTTGCCCCTTCCTATTACCGTTATATCTTTCGGGCTAAATACCTCGTATGGCTGGCGGCTTTATATTCGTGGCTATGCTCACCAATTTAAGGAGCTTGAAGCTACTTACTTGAACTCAACGCAGTTTTCCATCCAGGTTGTGCCGCTGTTGCTGAATGCGAGTCGTCTCATTGCCTGGTTAGATAGCTAGCGAAGGTTTTGGCTTGAAAGAGTTCAGGGTATAAGGAAGGAGATAGAGTGGATTCATATACGCTGATTTAGCAGGATGATTGTTATCACGAGTTACCCCTCTTAGTAGCTGCTAACCCACAGCGAGTATATTTGGCGTTTACATTCGATAAATACGCCGAGACATTAGGTAATCCAAGTAAAAACTTGATGTAATGCTTTAGTCTGCTGGATTAAGAGCAGCTGTTTACTGAGAACGCCGAGAATCCGAGATTTTAACAATGAAATCACATCGATACTCTTCATGTTATTCTTTTCTCTCATTTAAGATAAATATAATTTAAAAGAAGAAATATTTCAAAATAACTTGTTTTCTTTTTAAATACATTTATTTAATTTTTCGTCATTATTTCAAACTTTTTAAATTAGAAGGGTCATTTACTCTTGTCGATGAAATGAATGAAAAGGCAAATCGGACATATTTTCTAAGAATATTTCTTTATCATCTTATAAATCTCTTTCTAAGAACTGCTTATCACAATCATATTGTTCAGGATAGAATTCCGTACCACAGAAAATATTTTGTGCATAAATGATAATTCTTTAAAACAAATTAGAGCTTGTAACAAAAGATGATTTTTGAAATGATAAAATCCCCTGAAAGTCCTTTGAGTAAATATTTTTTCTCATTGCGTACATTATGTCGAGGAAAGATTTTTTGAATTCTAGATGTCTCGAAATCATTATCATCTTGTTAAAATTCAATATTAAAACATACACAAATACAGTTATTTTTAGATTGGCTATCTTAAATATTTGCTAAGTTGCTAATAAGGTTTGTGCATGGCAAAATCTAAACTAAACAGCCGTGCTCACGTCCATTATGTGGCCTATGTTTCGTTTGTTGTTTACACAGTAAGTCAATATATTCGACCACAACTGAATTAAATTTAGTGTGTAAAAGTTAATTGTTTATGATCCTTTTTAATTTCATGTTGTGTAATAACGCTTCTTATACATATGAATTAAAACAAAACTATTGTTTGCAACAATTTAACAAGGTTTGATAACGAACACTGTACAGTGATTTTGTTTGAAAACGGATATATTTATTTTTTAACATTCAAAATTCAAGATAATGATTGTAATTGTCTCTAGTATTTACCCGTACATCATGTTATGTTTACCATCATTATGACCTTTTCAAACAGTAAATATCGATCAACCTGACACTTGATAGATCTACATAAGGCATATGCTTTAAAATTATTGAAAATATTAATTATTATAACCTGTCTTCGTTTAGTAGAAGGTTATATTGTGCTACAAACACAACGCGTCAAAAAAAAACCGATTGACTGTTTGAAAGGTGTGGGCAACCTCGGAATTCGTGCTGCAACCACCTTATGCAAATTAAAATTGTCATGAATGAGTTTTACAATAACCCTTCAAATTGTTCCAACATCATGGGATAATCGGCGAATCGTTATATCTCCATCTTCCCAAAACACATTTTCGCTTTCACGAACATTTTCATCATCTATATGAGATTGGCAGCGCACGGATTCCCACAGATTCCCACCATTTAAACTGGCTATGCCAGTGTAAAATCTTCGCTGTAGAAGACGCTGTTGGCTCCCAGCAGTAAGCTATATTTATCAAGTGATAGTGATTGACAATGTTAATGCTTCGACGCATCCTCGTAAATGCAGAGTACAAGTTCCGATAACTCTGTAATAGATACATGATGACACAAGAGAAGAATACGAAATGTCAGCGAGCTATCATCTAACGAAGCGGCGGAGCCCCCGAGTCGGTGTAACAAGCTGGTATTTCGTATACACTTATGTCAATCATGTATCTGTTTTCTTCAATTGATAATCTTTTGCTAATGCGACCATTCATCTGACATCATTCCTCTGCGTGAAATCTAATCGCCTCTAGATCAGTTAGAAAAGAAATGCCCACAGACAGATGACCCATACCTCTTTGATGGCGCTAAATTTGAACTCACGAAGAATTGGATTGGTTAGGAAAACCTGATGACTTTCAAGCAGTCTTTCGTTTTCCCTTACACAGACAGGCATGTATCTTAGTTATATTACTCGTCCTTGTAAGATACTGCAGTGTAAATATTACACTGAAGCACTCAGGAAATCATGAATATTTCTGATATCATAGTTCATGCAGATCTAATACAACATTATATCAAGACTTCTGGTCTTAGATTTTTTAGGCTTTGTTTGCACATATGTTCCCTAAGAGTAATTTTGCGCCTTACCTGAGTTTGTAACGTCTAGATATATACTTTATCTCCGCATTAATTATAATTAGTTATATATATACAAATTGTTGGTGCCTAAATTTTGACCTTAAGATATGAAGTTTGGCTGAAATGATTAACACAAATATGTATAAAATATAAGTTTCAGCTCAAATTTCATCTTTACAAAATACCTCTACATTTAAAATGAGCATCGAAACGTTATAACCAAAGTAATGAAATCGAGAAGGTTAAAGGTAACTACATATAATGTGGGCATTCATTTTTCAACAAATATTTTATTTCAAACCTTAATGCGAGATAAAGTCGCGATAGACTGTTTCAGTAATATTCATTAGACACATAATGAGGTCCATAATCATTCCTGAATTTGTTTATGAATGTCTTTAAATTGGTTCAAGTCAAGAAACATTTTCAGTTATTCAGAAAATAAACAGCAAACAAAGCCGTATATATCCCCTGCCATTGCCTTTGACAATCATTGACTTTGATTAAGCCTTATCCTTCTTTCCCTATTTACTGTATACATATTTGAATAACCTATACAAATTTACGGTAAAAAATGCAACCATCACAAAATGTATATTTTACATTGTAACTGTGAATGAGCATCGTTTTCCAATGAAGCTACGTCCACACATATTAGGTCTTACAGTTTTTGTATTTCTGCCCCAGAAACGTATATCTCACTTGCGTTTCCATGGAAACCACCGAAATTAAAAATCCAAAGAAGTTGAAGACCTATCAATACGAAGTTTTGAGCTAAATGTAGCAATTTTAGATATGGCACTTGAAACGAAATTCTATACACTAAACGCCAAAAGAAACGTTACCCTTCTTCTTTTTTGAATAACTTTTTAAGTATTAAAGATATGTACCAAATGAATGATTCAAAAGAAAACTGAATAATGTAGCTTTATGCTGATAACACATTTCGAATTCCTGATGGATTCAGATTGTGGCGAAATGCATCTTACTTATGAAGATCCAAATGGTCCGGTTTTCGACCAGGCTGGTAGTAATCAATAATTCTGATTTAGATGTTCAGAAGAAGTTGAAAGTAAACTTTTACTTTTGTGTTTAGACAAAATGGTTGTATGCTGGACATTATAACCTGTAAACGATGAAAAATGATGATGTTGAGTAAGTTTAAGTGTGAAAATTAGAAAAAATGTTTTTATAGTCATAAAATATCTTTTCTCGTAATTTCTCGAGTTTACTGTGTATTAAAATGACTTTAAAGTATTCAGGAACACAAACGATTATTTCTGTCAACATTTTAGCTTGAAAATTAAAAGTTTTGATTGTTTTGTTTATAACCCAAACGCACTAACGCTCAAACCTAGCAAAATTCAAGCAGCATTTGTACGAAATCAATGCTTCTACAGAGTATAAAAGGTGTCTACTTTGCATGATATGGCACAAATGTTCGAATTCATGCCGCGATTGACAGCTGAAGAACGAGAAAGAGCTCTGGGGATGTTGCATATGGGGTCGACCAACAACGATGTCGCCAATGCCTTCAGATGTCACCGCATGACCATCATTCGACTTCGCCAGCGCTATCTTCAGATCGGGGTCACCGCTGATAGACCAAGAAATGGACGTCCCCGCGTCAAAACCCCAGCTGAAGATCGCTATCTACGTCAGCTACATCTGAGGGACCGATTTCTGCGGCGACGTGGTCAGCCAGGTCTGCTCTTGGACGAAGACTAAGTGCTGCTACAGTGAGGAGAAGGCTTCGTCTTCAAGGTTTACGGCCATACAGACCAATGCAAGGTGTGCAGTTGACGCGGCAACACCGGCTAATCAGGGTAGCGTGGGGATGTACCGTCGGACGGTGGCAGAACCGGACTGGCGGCGAGTGATGTTCACGGATGAGAGTCGTTTTTCGATCCACCATACCGATAGGAGAAGGAGAGTGTACCGTCGTCAAGGTGAAAGAGAGGCTCCATGCTGTGTTCACGACGTTATACCTTTCGAAGGAGGCAGTGTAATGGTGTGGTCCGGAATAAAGGACGACATTCGAACTAACCTTTTCATCGTGGAGGGGAATATGACGGCACAGGTGTACATTGACCAGCTTGTCCGTCCTGTGGTTATTCCATTCTTACAGCGTCACTAAAACACACTTTACAAACAGGGCAATGCACCACCTCATGTCACAAGAATGACATGAGATTTCTTGCATGCCAACAACGTTAACGTCTTGCCATGGCCTTCAAAATCCCCAGACATTAGCCCCATCGATCATTTATGGGACTATCTCGATTGCAGAGTTTGCTTGTGACAGCAACAGCCGCGAAATCGTCAGCAGCTAATTAACGCTTTGAGAGATGAATGGCGTTTAATTCCAGCAGACTTCGTCAGACAATGGATCCATTCCGTGACAAGACGTGTTCTGGCATGTTTGGATACGAATGGCGGCCATACTATATATTGAAATAGATTAAAAAAACAATAAAAACATGAATTTTACACCTTTTTGTTGTTTTTGAGTGATGATCGAAAACTGGACAATGTTGTCAGTCTTATGCTTTGTTGTTTAAACCGAAATACTAGTCGATTTTATCAAATATTTTTGTTGCAATATAATCCGATTTTGTTTGGCTACACAAGGCAGCAAAAAGGTCCATCGTAACTTTAACAGTTATTGCATAATTGATAAAGAAAGAGCGGTAACGTTTCTTTTGGCGTTTAGTGTATATTCTATGCTGGGTTTGATGGAGATTCTAAGAGGGGACGAATCTATACTGGGTTTAATGTAAATTCTTAAGAGGAGGCGATTCTATACTGGGTTGGACGAACATAGTAAGATACATTTAAGATGGCTAATCTATACTGGGTTTGATTTTAATGCTTATGGAGAGTTCGAATCTATACTGGATTTGGTGTAAATTCTTAGAAGTGGCGAACCTAAACTGTGTTTGATGTTAATGCCTAGAGGGAGCTATTCTATACTGGGTTGGATGCACATGCACTGGGATTTATTAAAATGCTTGGAAGGAGCGAATCTATACTGGATTTGATGTAATGCTTAGTGGGGTGATTCTTTACTGGGTTTATTGTAAATGCTAAGAGGGGGCGAATCTTTTCTGGGTCTGATCAGGGACCTTATATACAGGGATATGAAACTCTTAGCTGATTGTACTATATTACTGCTACGCGGGGGTTACACAACTCGTCTCGCTCATTAGCAGGTCACGGTCCACCGCACATGGAGACTGGGTTCTGTTTTGGCGCAAACGTCAATGCGCGGTGTCGTGTAACCAGTTGCGCAATGAAAACAACAATGCATTGTGGGTCTTCGCATCACTCGAGAGAGGAGGCGCCTTTGAATGCGGACTTGAGCATTGCCTCAAATAAGGCTTAAAAATATCGTTAAACATAGGAAGGTAGTTTCCAAAAATGGAGTTTTCCGACAGATGGATGTTTTCTGATAGTATTTGCGCTATTTGGTAATTGAATATTGTTTTCTGTAAGTGTAGTTATCGCTCTTACTTTTCACATAGACGACTAGTCTGTCGGTCATTTTGTCTGCACTGATAACAATGAACTTGAGCATTGCCTCAAGTAAGGCTTAAAAATATCGTTAAACATAGGAAGGTAGTTTCCAAAAATGGAGTTTTCCGACAGATGGATGTTTTCTGATCGTATTTGCGCAATTTGGTAATTGAATATTTTTTTCTGTAAGTGTGGTTATCGCTCTTACTTTTCACATAGTACGACTAGACTGTCGGCCAGTTTGTCTGCATTGATAGCAGAGAGTTTGAGTATTACCTCAAACAGGGATCGTATAGATTATACGAGATCTATACGATCCCTGCCTCAAGTAATACTTCAAAATCGTTTTACGTGAGAAGAAAGTATTGACAATGTTACCGTTTTCTGATATAGACGATTTTCTGAAATTTTTTTATAGACATGATCATAGCAGAAGAAGAAGTTTATTTCGGTACTAGCATAACAACACCCTACCTGCATTACAAAATCATACACAACGTTAACATCTCATTTATATCTGAAGTCAATATTTTTATTTGTCTAATGATAGACGTCCCAGCTTGATGATCTTGAATATATCTAAACATATAAAACAAAAACATTGCATCACATTTGATTGTTAACTTCATTAGGTTTGATATTCAGATATATATCCATATCCATAATACATATTTACATATCCTTTATTAGGAATGCCATCACATGTATCACATCACATTATTTTATTACAATATCCAAATACATTCAGGTATTTAAATGTAAGATAAAGTAATAAATATAACATCTATAGAATAACACATCAATATCAAATCATTTTGAAATGCTAAAAGGCTAAATCATTGATATCATATCCAAATTATATTATCATATAAATTACAAGCAATAACATGTAGATTATCACCATGTTGTGACACAGGATTGAATTTGGTATGCATGGGATTTCCAACATTACAACAATCAATGTAGACTTTCATTTTTTATACCAACTAAACATGGTTTTGGACACTAAAATACGGTTTTTAAAAAAATGCAAATACCCAAAAGTAGTGAAGCCTTATTTGAAACATAACTTCCTTGATACACTGTGGGACATTTCCATCATTAAATTTCAATTACTTTTGAACTACCATTGTCTTCTTTCTACGCAAATATATATTCCTGGTAAATAAAACATAGGGCGTGCTTAACTATTGATTACTCAAATAAATTATAAATATATATATTTCAAACTTGCAATTGTTAAGAACAAGAAAATGAAATTAAAGTTGCAAGTTCACATCACATTCAAAACAGTTTCTACTTTCAGTAACACTGCTTTAGTGTACCACGGAGAGACTTGCTCTTTTTCCCTTTCCTTTTTGTCAATTTCGTCGACTCTCTTTCTTTGTGACAACAATACCACAAGGGAGGGTACTCTGTTGTTTTTTTACGGATGGAGCCGGGAATCTTCGTAAAACGGTTCCGCTGAAACTGTGCGCTAATGAGTATGGGCTGTGCCCGAACCCAGTCGTGTGTGCGTTGAACCGTAAAGCGAGACGACCTAGATTGCTAATTAGCCTTAGTTTCATATCCCTGTATATAAGGTCCCTGGTCTGATGTACATTCTTAGAGGGGGAGAGTCTATACTGTGTTTGATGTAAATTCTTAGAGGGGGCGAATCTATACTGGGTTTAATGTAAATGCCTAGAGGGGGCGATTCTCTACTGGGTTGGATGCACATTCTGAGCTACGTTTTAAATGGCGAATCTGTACTGGGTTAGATGCATATGCTTATATACAATAAAGGTGGCGAATCTATACTGTGTTTGATGCACATATTTATATGTAAAAAGGGGGCGAGTATATACTGGGTGTGACACTCATTCTTATATACATATTATATATATATCATATTTTTAGAGGTGGCGAATCTATTCTGGGTTTGATGCACATTACATATATATAGGTAAAGGGAGCGAACACCAACTCACCTCACCTCACCTCTACAAAGGTAGCTTGAAAACGCCCTGCATTGAAAAGTAGTTGTACTGATGTAGTGATTTTGTCTCTCCAGACATTAAGAGTGAATTTGATCGAGTGGCGAATTTCCACTGCCACTAAGCCTGTAGCTCATCAAGCCTCCACTGTTATGCTTCTCAATCAGGGTATGGAGCATAGAGAGAACAGGCAGACAGTCGACTGGTAGAAAATTCTATTACTGAGGTTGAAATGCATATTTGTAAATTAGTAAGGATAACTTGCAATTATATAAGCATAACGGGCATTGTGTTCTGAGATTTCGGATTGCCATTTTAGACTTATATTGAGAACACAACGGTTGTTAACTGTCAGGGATTTGGAAATCGTTAGGAAATGGGCCCTTTCAAAAGATATTTGGCTTTACGCTAGTCATATAGAAGGAAAAAAGAAATAGTGAGTCAGACACAGAATTTCGTTTGTTTGATGATAAAACTGAATGGACGTTACTCAACAGTGTCTTTAGTGAGTTGCGTAAAACGTTATCTACACCTGACATTGACATGATTGGATCAATCCTTATTACTAAACTCCCTTGTTATGGATTCTGGAGACCTTACCTAGGTGCCATTTATTATGATGCCTTAAGTAGGTCATTGGCAAACTCGATCTATAAATAGACTAGGGAAACCTCTTAATCCAATAGTTCGATCTCAGCTCAATTGGGGTTAAACAATTGTGTTTTTTTGGGTTTTTTTGGGGGGGAGGGGAACTTATGTGCATATCTTTTGCAATATCATTCAATTTGTATCGACATTCTCTGTGAGCTGACATTTTTGTTTAGACTACTTCATCATTGGAAATTAGGAGATGGGTGACCTCTTGCTTTTTACCAATGGCTATATTATTTACCGACGAATATTTGTCCTCTGACCTGTTGTGGACTGGTGCATGTGCTTATCCTGGACGATAAAGTTTCAAGGATGTATTTTTCAAAGGATGATACTTTGGCCGAAATGGGCATTCCTCAAAATCGAAAAACGAAATGTGACGTTTTATTATATGTCAGTCAAAACCCAAACTTAATTTCTTTTTTTATATCCCCTTCTATGTTTTTATTTACTTACCCTCATATTGCGGAAAGGCAATCTATCAATTATGTAGTATAAACAAGAAATTAACTTTAACACTTTTATCTAGCAGTTATCGTATCTATACAACTGTTGTTATTTTTATCATAAGTGTTCTTATGAGGTATCTAATTTAACAATATGTCTTGCAGGAAAATCATTTTTTAGGACTTTATTGACTTTAGTACCTTTATTGGACGTTACAAAAGACCTGTGACTTCCTGCTTTAACCGATATTTCAATTCTCTTTCTCTAAAAGAGCTTAATATGCACTAAAGATGTTATTATTGAATACAATGACATATTACAATACTTTCCAAAGATTATTTTAAGGTATTGAAATTTTGGGCAGGCAATGGTGTCCACATGTTCCATGAACCAGATATTCATTTCACAGTTTTGTTTCTTGTTTTTGTAGTGAGTCATCTGTGTTCTAAGTTCAGTTTTTGTGTTTCGTTTCCAAGTTTGGTCGTTGTTAAACCAATTTATTTAAGTAATTTTAGCATATAATTGTTGTTTCGTGCTGACGGTAATGCAAATGTCCTGAAATTAAGACAAAAGACTTTTACTCAAACGGGCCACTGCAATTACTAAAATGAAAAATTCATGTAAACATAATCAATTCATACACAAAATTCAAGACGCAAATGTTAGGTTTCAGGTATCTTACTCTATGTACCTAAGTTACCTTTATTGAGTTCTGAACTTCAACAATTGAAGCGGCAGTCATTCATAGGATAACAAACCCTGAAATCAGATATTTTCCTGAAGCTTAAGAAAAAAATGTTAACTGAAGAGTCCTTAAACCTTGGTTTTGCCAACCACTCCCCGAATGGAGCAATTTATGTGACAGTGTTCGGCATTCTGGACTGTGCAGTCCTGTGTATAAATACAAACAACTGTAATTCCTTTTTTTATACTCACAACATGAGTTCCTGTGCACTCAGTTCAACGAGGTACCGGGATACAACAGGACTCACTCCTCAGGGAGGAGTACACTACTACAGGATGAAAATTGGTCATTGTTTATCATTTATTTTCAATGAAGTTTAAGAATTAGAGGTACATGCAAGTAATATAGAGAACAAATGTGCGAGTTGGTTAGCTGCTGTTACCGTCAATGTTGGCGGTATTACTTGACTCCAAAGGCGGAGTTTCGAATCACGCAAAATACTCAACCCGAAAAGTAGAATTTTTACCATTGCAGATAGTGTGACCCAGGATAATATCATGATAATGTTTCAGAATTTTAAGAACGTGGTTTAATAAATAGTTTTATATATTTTTCAAATGGAATAAACGAAATCATTGTAAAGATCTAAAAAATATTGTTATTTTGTGTCATATATTATATTAATTAAATTTTTTCCACAGGTTTTGGCATGCAGTGCTTTTCCTTAGCAGACTGCTCTTATAAGAACTCGGCTTGCAGACGAAGTTCTTGTCAGTGTGCTCTTGGCTACAGTTATCAAGCCTCTACTCGTAGCTGTGTCATTCGTGAGTTGATTTCTATGAGCGCACGTTTTTGGATACCTGGGTAATGGAGAGATGTACCAACGAAACGTAAACTATGGGGCATTATTCTTTAAACAAAGAATCACTCAAATAATTATTTCCCTCATAATGTGTCTTCTAGTGTAACCGTTAGCAACTAAAGACTAATAATTCTATCGTATGTTAAACTACCTTGTTTAAATTTGAGTAATCGCACTCACTTCAATCTAGGGCAGTTGTCCTATGAGAGAGGCGATTGTCTGTCCTACAGCCTATTTGTATAAGATTTTTTATATTTTCTATTATTAACATACTACTAATCTTTGATTATTTTCAATTTCTAAGTAACAAATCGATGGTAAGATGAATGAATAGATACATAATTAACTAGGTATTGCAGCACCAGTCTAAGTCATGATTCTTTTCTTATTTTTTACAGGGTGCAGTAAATATGGACACGACTTTTCGTTAAATAGCAATAAGGGAATCAAAAAGTGGAATGATGGCCAACTGTGTGTAAAAACCAGGGAAGAATGTGTGAAATCATGCCGGGATGAAACTAAATTTGTCTGCGTGAACGTTGAGTACTCTACTTCCTCACATGCTTGTCCGACGGCCATTTGTCAGTTGAGCAAGACGGCCTGGTTTGAAGTGCCAAAAACAGACAGAGATGTCAATGATAAAGGTTGGGATTTTTACATTCGGCATTGTGTTAATTGAGCAAACTGCCATCTTGATAGCCCAGGATGGATTATTTTATATTTGATAAAAACAAATACAATCCAGATTTTAAGCTATTTGTTAAGAATGTACACATTGATGATGTCAGACTTGATGAAAAATTGGCTCAAAAAGCAAATCAAATAATTTGAATGAGTTTGCCACTTTTTATTTTTTCAGTGTTGAATGCGCTATCATATATATAGAGTAAGGAGTGTGTCATCAATGACATAGGAAGCTCTATCTAGTTATCAATGTTAAGACAGGAACTAAAAGGGATAATGTGTCCTTGGACCCTACGTTTTCGAAGCCTGCTTTTATTCGCATTACCTTTCACAAGAGAAGCTGTGGATAATTAATAATAATAATAGCTTTCTTGTACTGCGCATATATCCATGAAAGAGCATGCAAATTGTATCATTACCCTGAGGGATTAGTACTTCGATGCAGCCTATTTTAGGTCCATACCTCCCCTTGTTCAGGTTGAGCATAATAAGATCCATGAAACGTCGTTCTAGTTTGATAGTTTTGGAGAGATGGTAACGTATTTATCTCGACGAGGACCCTTCTTGTATGCTTTGAACATGACTTTAAAGATAAGAAAAAAAATGTTAAAAAGTTGGTTGATCTTGTCAGCCGTATGTTTTATTTATGAATTTACAATTATACTTTTCATATCAACGTTTAAAGCACAAAAAAAGTATAGTTTAATACCGAGCAGCGCAGTAGTACTAGACGGAAATTGTTAATTAAATCGAATTACCATAACGAGTATTGCAGGGCCATCTTTTAGTTTTGATGTGTTTGTCACGTGACCTCGTGTATTCGTTCAACCTTTGAAACGTTCGATATGAAGCGGAGCTAAATTCTCCGAAGATTTGTAACTGCCTTAGCCAACCGTCGTGAAAGGAGCAAGTGAAGTTTAATGTTTATAGCGCACCGAACGTACAAGCTACACTGCATAACACACTGGTTGGTTTGAAATGAACCATGGCAACTTTCGTGATTCATTAAATGTATTCCAATTTACCAGTGGCTTAAATTTAAATTTCCGAAATCGGCCGATAAATAACTTTGATACAGCTTTTTCGAAACCCTAGCTCATTAGCACCAGTGAACAGAGCTGAAAGGGTCAGTGGTCACTGAAGCGTGTCATGTCGTGTGACGTGATAGTAGTCGCCCCTATAATAATAATAATAATGATATTAATAATAATAATAATAATAATAATAATAATAATAATAATAATAATAATCCACTTATAACGCGCTGAATCCATGCACAGTACATGCTCTAAGAGGAGATGATGTGGTTAGCCAGAGAAGACACTTTTGAAAAGGCAAATGTTTCACAGTCTATTAAATATTGGGGCAGATTTTTCCAGGCTTTTTTGTTGCTGAGTAGGCAAATGTTCTCTCTCCAAAACGTGTCCTTTTAACCATGGGAACATGAAGCAAGGTCTTGTTTTGCGAACGTAGAGTTCTAATTGGTGAGTAGCTTTTGATAAGGTCACATATGTATAGAAGGGCCTGGCCAGACAAGGACTGGTACACAAGACACAGGAGCTTGTAGGTGATGCGCTGTTCCACTGGAAGCCAGTGCAGGCTATAGAGCACAGGGGTCATGTGCTAAAATTTCTTTGTAAACGTAACAATTCTTGCTGTAGTATTTTGGACTCTTTGCAGTTTGTTTAGTTTCTGCTTAGTTGCTCCAGATAGGAGGGAATTTCAATAGTCGAGCCGTGACACAACTAGAGACAAAACTAATGTTGTAGCAGAATGTTTTGTTAGGCACTTGCGAATGTTTCCAATATTCCGGAGAACATGATAACAGGTTTTAGTGAGATTGTTGACATGAATATCGAGAGAAAGATTGTGAACAAGATAGGCCCCAACACAGAGTCCTGAGGTACTCCAAATTTGAAGTTAACTTTAACAGATGAGGCATCATCCACTACTACAAACTGCTGCCTGTTTGCAAGAAGTGAGCAAAACCATTCCCATGCACCGCCGCTGATGAAAAAGCTTTCTTCTAGGCGTTGCAGCAAAATTAAAGTTGGTGGTCAATGGTGTCGAATGCAGCACTTAGGTCTAACAGTACCAGAAAATCAACGTTGCCTTTATCAAGGACTTTAACCAATGCTGTTTCCGTGCTGTGGTTTTTTCGGTATGCTGATTGGAATGCATCGTAGAGGTTATTATTGGTGAGATGTTCAATCAGGCTGTCACATACTGCCCGCTCGATCAGTTTAGACAGATAAGAAAGGTTTGACACAGGACGGTAGTTAGAGAGGATGTTAGGGTCCAGAGACGATTTCTTTAAAAGAGGCTTGACAATTGCTGACTACATGGTTGATGGCATGGTTCCAGACTGAATGCATGTGTTTATGATGAAAGTGAACACTGGCACCCTAAAACTGACGATGGAATAGGATCCAATACACATGAGGTTGGTTTCGATTTCTTGACTAGAAGAAGAACTTCTTCATCAGTGAAAGGCCTGAAAGACTTCATTATAAGTCTGTCTGGTTGTGTGTCAGAGACTGTCGTTTGGGGAACAAATGGATGGTCGATATCCATTGCTGCACGGATATTACATACTTTTTCATTAAAGAACTGTTGAAATTGTTCTGCAGTTAACTTGGATTTGCTGTTTGAGGAGGCTGAATTCTTGAAGTCGTTTTCAAGATGTTGAAAGATGACCTTGTATAGCGATCTAAAATCTGAGGCACAGTTTTCAATCTTTGAGGTGAAAAAGGACCGCTTTGCACGCTTTACTTCAATTGTCACACGGTTTCTGGCAGTGCAGTATATTTGTCTATGTCCTTCGAGACGACTCCGTCTCTATCGACGTTAAGCGATGCGAGCTGAGGATTTTGCAGCTTTGATCTCTGGAGTCATTGTCCTTGATGCTTCAGGATGGTATGGTTTTGTCTTGATCTTCTGAGGTGCGTGAGTATCCAGAAGAGTGGTGTTGTAAGTGGACACTAAGTTCTCTGGATCGGATGGTGGATTTGCAACAAGATCAGAGTTCATCAGATCTGAACGAAATGCCTCTTTTTCTATAGCCTTGATGTTACGGCACTTGATAGACATTGTAGGACTTGGCGGTTTGTCGGTGTCAAGGAAACAACTGACAAGGGAATGGTCAGATATCTGCAGATCCAGTACTCTGACGTCATTTACACAGCAAGGGTCCATCCTAGATATCACCCAGTCGATGATATGTCCTATGTGTGGACTCAGTTACAAGCTGGGCACAGTCATGATAATCTAATAATTTTAAAATCTTTACAGAATCTGTTTTTGTTGATGCGTCAAATTGAATATTAAAATCACCCAAAGCTATGAACCTTTTGTGTTTGAATACGATGCTATGCACACTATCCCATTGCCTGTGTACATCAATAATGACGTCGGTCACAACGATCAGACTTGTTTAAATAGTCTTATTTTTTATGACAAACAGGTGACCATTTTGTAATCCTATCGCATTCAATTTCAATTCTTTATTTAATGGTCTCGAATTATACCTATAGTATTTTCACGCCTTGGATACGTCAAGCAGAATATATGTCCTGTCATAATCGTGTTACTCTTGGCATTCGACTGCTACTTCGTTTATTTCACGACGTCCAATAATTATGAACCAATGAACTTGTAGAATATATATTCAATCAATAACTTATGAGAAGGAGATTTGGCTCATGCACTTCTACCGACGATGACAGTCATTTGAAAAAGTAGATTGTGAATAATTGTTACCAAAATTCTTTAGGATTATATAGGATGCTTCTAACGCTTGCGCCAGGTATGTATTTACATCATTGATTGTTAAATTCAAAGAAAAAGAAATTTCCACACCGTGTGAGATGTTATATTAGATATCAATATATGTGAGTTAATATCAAACAAATCATGCACTTGAGTACTAAGTTGTCATGCAAGTAAATTGACCATTTTCCAGTTTCGCGAAACGAGTCGGTTTAGAGTGACGTCCCTTTGAAAAGTCACGTGACCGCGGGCTAGCTGTCCAAGCTTACGTTTAGTTGAACGTTGTTTTGGTCTACTTTCAACGCTCGCCTAGATCTTATCTTTCATCCCCTCGAACTATGGAAGGTCACAAATGATTGAAAACCGTATAAGTTAACATGAAAAAATCAATGAAGGCGAATATGTTCGTAATAATTATTAAATGGTTAACTGTTTTTTAGAGTGGTACTGACATAAGACTTGGTACATGTATCATTTTTAATTAAACTACTGGTGCAAAAAACCCATTAAATAATAATTTTTTAGAAGACAAGGTGTGGTTTTGTGTATATAGACCAATATTGAAACGTGTATAAGGATAAAGAAAACGATCCGACCAGAATAAAAATTCGGCTTCTCCAAATTTTTAAACTTAAATTAAAGGCTGAAAGTAAAATAAGGGGCACAACAAAACTCTGCAATTTGCGCAGTTAACTACATATCTCATCTTTTGCATTGGGAAAAAAATCAAGAGCATAACCTCACAACTTGTAAATTTAAGGGGCATGGGTACATGCCTACTTCGAAAGCGGCAACCATATATTTTCTTACGTTACAGATGTGATTTTCAAGCTTTCATTTAATATTTTTCATTTGAACGAGCTTTTATTATTTTACAAACACGTTTAATCTGGATAGAAAAAATATTAACTTATTCGACTATCAAGCGCATTGAACGCTTTTAGAAAAGATTCGGCCTTTTATAACAATCGCTTAACTCAATGCTATGAGAAAGAAAATTCTGGATTTTTATAAAAGAAAAAATTCTGCAATCTTCATAATAATCTTCATAATATTCAAATCGATTGTAGATTTTGATTGCACGGTAATGAAAGAAATATACTGGCCATATTCACACAAACAGTAATGTACTTCCCCTTGACGATCATAAAAGTAAGAAAAAAGTAAGACTCATATGCCCGAATTAATGAAAGGGGTTTAACATTGTCAAGGTTTAACACT
Source organism: Phorcus lineatus (assembly GCA_921293015.1). Taxonomy (NCBI): domain Eukaryota; kingdom Metazoa; phylum Mollusca; class Gastropoda; order Trochida; family Trochidae; genus Phorcus; species Phorcus lineatus. Next base: position 52,784,674 of record OV121083.1, read on the forward strand.
ATTCTTCATTTCATTACTATATTCTGCATCGGAATAACCGAAAACAAACTGCATGCTACTTAATTCGGACTTCGATTGACGCAGTTGAGATCAGAGATTAAAATTGGAAATAATCACTTTCATGATTTATTTTAATTATTTTAACACGCTTTACATCGATCAATGGTAAATCTACCCCCTAGCATGTTTACATTTTCGTGGTTTAATGCAGAATTTGGACCTGTTTCAATGTCACTTTTGTTTCTTTAATAGAGAAACAGTTTTACCACGGAGTTTAGCATACGGCTAAACTAGCTTTAATCGCCCACTCCACTTTAAACGCCGAACGTTACCGAGTGGTGATGATGAACCTGTCGCAGTTTAAACTTGCTTCAAAAATGTAAAAAATGTGAGACTCAGTCTACATGCAAAGGATTAAACCTGGGTTTTATAAAAAAAAACTTGCTTCACTAAGAGCAAATCTGGTTTCATGCTTGAGTTAGACCTGTTGTATGCATCATCGTGGTCTTAACCTGTTGATAAAATGTAAATGTTTGCAAATGTTAAACTTTTGCAATATTCAGCAATTAGTGCCGTCAGTAAGAAGACCTTCAATTCTACACAAATCTGGAAAGTTAATCCGTATGTGAAACTGTAGACCGACGGTCATAATTATAATCATAATAATAAACATTAACCCTTACGTCGCAATAAATATATGTTTAAATGATAATGATTAATTATAATACTAGTATCATATGGTTTGCGAATGACGACAGTTCGCCACAAGTGTTGATATGATGTGGAGTATGTCACTTCGTTACAATAACAAAGTATGGATAAATAATGGCTGTTTGCAATTTTGAAAGAATAAACACAATCTCAAATTTTGGAGAATAAGTTTTCAGTATTAATCATCATACTCCGACCAACGGTCAACGGAATATTCATATTGTAATACCGACGTGTCCATTCTCCGCAATAACTGCCAATGTTGTGCATTATCGTGTGAAGAAATAGAATATTTACTTAAATCCATGTTTTGTCAGAACGATTGCATAATTAATGCTTTTTATAATATAAGTGAAATAAATAATTGATGTTAGTCATATGAATATCAACGTAAACAATATGCAACGTGTATTTCTACTTTAAATATTTGATGGCTAAATTTTCTTCCTGTGTGTCGGATGATTTGAAATTAAACAATCTTCTTACAAATTACAAAATAATATGTATGATAAACATTCCCCGCTGTAATGTAGGGCTAACCATGCTAAATGAATGTTATAAAACTAACGAGTCAAGGCATGATAATAAGTTGCTAATCTGTTCAAAAAATGCGCAATGAATGCATTTTTCGGATAATTTTTATAAATCGACAAGGAATTTTATGAACGTCTTCAATCGTTTGAAATAATTTAACGCATTTAGATAATTTAAACCCAGTCGGAATGAAAGCAACCTTGTAATATTTGTTAGCAGTTTCGCCGTTCATCATTTCTTGAATTTGTTTTTGGCAAAGAATTATCAAGTAGGCTTACACATAATGCCACCTCGGTACTATATCCCTATAAGTAGGCCTACGTAGGGTTAGGCGCTATCACAATAAATGGCTTATTTGATTTTTAATTGTTAAGAGAAAGAATTGAAATATTCATATTAATGGTTAAACAAGTTTAAATACTGGTTTATCCTTTTGAACTACGACTTTCTTATGCTATAAAGCCAACTTCTCAACACCCGTAAGTGGGCCCCCTTACTTCTCACCATTGACGCTTAGCGTGACGTTGCCCGCGGTCAAGGGCAGATAACTCTAAACGTCAAAACTGGAAAATGGTCAATTGAAAGAAAATATTTTTTCTGCGAAATATGATACAAATGCCTCCACAGTAAACATATATTACATTGTCTCCCGTTCATTAAAAAAATTCATACTTTGAGACAATTTATAACTTCAGATCGATAAATACATGTTATAACAATACGTTTTATCACATAGTGTTGGATCTCAATCTCTTGAAATAATATCTAAATTGCTACTCTTCGTTACGCATGTAGATCTCACCAGGCTCCGTAACTCGAGCCGTCAGGTTGACCTCACGAATGCGCGTCACTGGGACTTTTGCCTAGGTTGCCAAAATGGCGTCAAAAGCTGAAGTCGATTTTGTTTTGAACGATGTTTTAGCTCAATTTGGCGTGAGCGTCATAAAACAACAACAGAAAGAAATTTTGATGGCTTTAGTAGAAAAGCGCGACTGCATTGCAACACTGCCCACAGGATTCGGCAAATCACTTGCATTCCACTACGCGTACATTCCACTTGAGCGAGCAATGAAATAACAAAATGGTCGAGTCATAGTATGTTGTCCACTGACTGCACTGATTGGAGATGAAGTAAGCAAGTTGAAAGACATCAGCGTAATTATAGCAGCATATAAAGGTTTAATTTGTTTATATATCATTGACGTGACCTTACTTTTTATTTCCACAATTTTCATTAGATAAATTTTGAAATAGGCCGAAAATAAAGAGGTCCATCACTGAATTCGGTCTAACCAAAAAGACCCTTGTGTTGCCTGTTTCCTGTGTTGAAAAATACACTTCTATGAGCATTATTGCTGAACTTAACATATATCTTGAACATCACAAAGTGGAAGAATACATATTTTATCTATCATTAATTGTTAATCAATCAGTTGTTTATTTTCCTTTGTTTAATCTAGAAGACATTTTAAAAACGTTTATTTTGCTCATTTTTACTAATCGAATTGGTGTTACCCGTTTTCATGGTATTTCAAATTATGACAAAACTACGCATGCCACAACTTCGAATTTAATTGTTTCTTAAACACAGATCGATAATGTAGGATAGCATTAAAATTAATGTTGAGACATTCTTTAGAAATATTTACATAGTCATATGATTATTTCATTTTTCATTAATGAGCAAAAATGGCATATTTCATGTGGAGTAAATAATTCATTCTGCTACTCGTTGTATATTTGGTATCAACTATCTTACATTTCATGTGGCTGAAGATTTAGCATGAGCAAAACAATCAATGTTTTACCGCTCAGTTTAAAACTTGCTTAAATTATTATTCCTTTGAAGTGTCCAGTTCTGCTAGTGACAAGCACATCCTCGATGGTTCTGTTGATGTTATATATTATGCTGTGGAAACTGTATAATGTTGAAACTTGAAACAATGTATGTGGGAAAAGTTCCCTCTCTCGAATCGGATTCTCCTGCTGAAAGTGATTCTATTCAGAAGATTCCCTTTTTCATTGTAATACTTATTCATGCTTTTTGTAATACTTTGTATTTATGATACCCTATCAATAATACTGTACTGTGTTTCCTGTAGTGAAAAAAATAAAAAGCAGTTGTGTCTACTGATTGAGTATTTCTCATTAATCATGATGCCGGCATTGAAATTTGATGTGATGAAATTTTGTTTATCACAATATCAACATTTCAAGAGAGGACTAAGGATACATCATCAATCAATGATAAAGATTTTAATGTTATGATCAAAACAATGATTCATGCTAAACAAATTGACGTAATTATGATCTAAAATAAATATTAATGAAAACACCACTTATGCCATTATTTACATTAAAACAATTAAAGCTATTGGTTTTATAGCTCAGTAGTCTTTATAATATTATATGTAAAAATCATCACCAAAGATGAGTGTATGATAAGCGGGTCAACTTATGTTTCTTAGCAATTTTCTGGTTTTACTTTATTTGAAAAGGTAAAAACATATGCGCCTTAACTACAGGCACCTGAATAAACACGCTCTCATTCGTTAATCTCAAATATTATATTTTTATAGATGATTTTCTAAAGCACTTATTCAAGCTGGTAGTGGGAACAATTTCATCATTTCTCAATAATCTAATTTGGACCCCTGCCTCCCCTGTACTTTGGTGAGTAGGAAAAAATATTTTTCCAATGATAGTTTCACTTAAACATCATATGTCTACATCAACATTATTTAACACATATATCCTGCCACACCAATATTTACTTGGACAAGATTTAATGTAAAACAGAGGCATAAGCTTTACATTATGAATTTGGTTAATTGTTACTCATGATAAAAACACATAAAAACTTAAAACTACCTAGTCCTCGGAGGGTTTCCATCTTACCATACTCATATTTGAAGGGGGTCAAGACCATATATATATAAACATAATGCAGTCGCAATGTAACTCATATTTTATTCTGATTCTTTTTGTGTGAAGCAGTTGTGTTATGGAAAAAACGGATAAATAAAATGCCTATTTTGCCAATATTTACCTCAATTGCTTAAAATAAACTATGTAATAAGTATATGCATGCATAATGTTCATAAATGTAATTTATAATGAACTATTTGAAAACACACCTCAACAGCCATTTCCCGTGAAACTAGTCGGGGAAAATAATTCATAAAAAGTTGTAGGTAGATTGTTAAAACACTTGAACACAAAATCTTAGTAAAGTCAGAAGTCAAAATTGTATCTTTATTGTTACATAACAATTACTACTTGTTTAACAAATACCCAACAAAATATCTCTGAAATATTTTGAACAGGTTGAAAATGTCAATTTGATTTGCAAAAGTATGTATTAATAATTGTTCCAAGTTCCCAGGAAATGAGTAAAAAATAACAGATTGATTGACAGAACCGTGACAATGTCAGCTAGTATTATAAATGTCCACTAATTTCCTCTTCAGTGGTTTCATCTGCAAAAGGGCAGCTAGGACTTTCCGAACATCTATGGTGTACTTCGGTAGATGGTGGGAGCCTTTACTCCTTCTGATGTTACAGATAGTCTCAAAGTTTCTCAGTGACTCAGTGAGGTGTGGATACTCTTTCAAATGCATAATCTTGCTTTCTTTGGTCTTGTATCCTCCACAAATAAATTTGCTATCCCTGTTCAGCATTTCAAGGTATTCATCTGGATTGATGTTGATGTTCTGACCTCCCTGTACATTAACAAACTGGTTAGCAACAAGGCGTTCAGTTTGGTCATGGCGAAGTACACCTGAAGTAAGGGCAGTTACACTACAGAAATGACTTGGTTTCCTGAATCCTGGAAACCACAAGTAAAGTGGGTAATTAGGGTATCCAGTTGGTATCCATTCACTGAAACTAAGTAACTTGGTTTCCAGCTACAATCCATTTTGGATTCTTTGATTTGTATATATCCATATATGGAAACCAACATGAAACTGTGGTCATAAGTATCGTGTTCGTTTCCATTTCTGGAAAGTGAAAATGATGATTTCTTTGAATGGAAACTAACATGAAACCATAATGTTAAGTTTCATGTTGGTTTCCAATCTTGTTTTGAACTAAATGAATAGATTGACAAATTATTTAGTTTTATCATAAGCATTTTTGTTTGACTAGTATAGCATCCACTTGGTATCTATCCACTGAAACTGGGTAAATTGGTTTCCTACTGGAATCCATTTGGCATTCAGGTTTTATATATTTCCGGATTGGAAACCAACAAGATACGATGGTTGCGCGTATCTATACTATGACTGTGAGATTAACCCTAGAAAACATCTAGAAAATTGCAATACTTCGCCTACATCGTGGCAATGTTTAAACTTTGAGTCAAATCCTGTTTAAGGAGCAAAATAGTTTTCCATCATCTTAAGATCGTTAACAAATTATTAACATCAACGGACAAGATTTGATATGCAAGATAAAAACAATCCATCAAAGTTTACATAAGAACACTCATTTTATCGATATGTTGAATTGAATAGAATAGATTTTTTCCTTTAGTGTGTTATGATTCAATGATATCGTCGTAATAAGAAATGTACGTTTCATATTCAGTTACAAAAGTGAATGTTGTTGACATGACCAGTAATTGTCTATATTGATGGAGATGGGCGCAGCCTATAATTTATTAATGGACGAAAGAAGTGTGAAGTGAAAAAGTATCAATTGTCCACCACGGTAAATAGTCTTGAATGTTGATTGTTACCATTATTGCTAAATCCCTTTATCGGTCATTAAGTTGTAAACAGATTTGGTTGTTTGTTTAGTAAAGGACACCAGTTACTCAGCATAGAGAAATATAATCTCTATGATCAGCTTGCAAACAAATGATTAGATATGGACTGTTGAAAACGCCTGAATAAGTAACATGTGCAGCTTTTGAGTTAGCGTTAATATTTGAACTCATAATTAAGGAAGAAATATGTTTCTTAAGACACCCCTGAAAATGAACCGATTTCTTAAGCACAGTTGCATTAAATATTTCCGGTCTTATAAAATAGGCTTTGAAACCTGTATGCGTACATATTTTCCGAATAATATCTTTGATAGGTTACCTTAGTGTTGGTCGTAATATTATAGAAAGATAGGTATTATTGGCATGCGCTATAGCTTTTAAGTTTCCCTAATAGATCTTTTATTCTATAGTGTAAACACGGATTGTGTCGGATTCTCTATCACAAGATTCAGTGCTGATGGCCTCTTTATTTCTTTTGAATCATCAGTTAACATTTTCAAACATATGCGTATTTCATTTGTAAACAGATAAAATATAAACTAAAGATAACAAATAATTTTTTTAAAGAATTAACTAAAGGAAACTAAGAATTCAATATTCAATAGAAACAGAAATAAAATTAGGAATATCTTGTATTTGATACATCACTTCCTTATTTCAGCCAAAAAGATGTTACTTTCTGAAAAACATAACCTTTTCAAATACTCTTCTGTTAGTAAATCATCACCTTCATCGTATCTCTACAACATTAAATACATTTCGCTTCACTCCTTAAGAGGCTAGACAAAATCTACCAATCAGAACCTCTGTAATTGAACTGGCTGATTGCATAACACTTCCTGCTTGACACCTGGCCTTACCGGACACAGGTCAGTCACTAATGAAGGAGACAAACATGGCCGCCATCAACATAAACGACTGTAGATAATCTATCAGGTGAGTAATAAGTTCATAGGCAGCTTTACAGTAAAGGATACAAAAGCAAGTACCCCTTAACTGCATCAAACTCACTTACATTGCTCTTATAAACTGTTTTTTTAAACTCCCGTGAGAGAACTGAATAAAATCATTCTTAAATGTTGGCTTCACACTCAGTCGAAATGAGTGTTTTTAACTGACAAGCTTTATGGATTGGTGTGTTTATAAGAATGTTAAATTTGCATTGCCATCAGGTTTGTATGTATTATGTTGACCTGTATATAGATGAGTCACTTAGTTCCCTTTATTTAACAATTTTCAGCCGAAGATACGACATTGTTTACACAAGGGTGCACTGAACCATGACAGCCGTGAGCTGAGACAAAGGAAGTGGATTATGCAACAGGTAACATCACAGTCAGCATGTTGACCTAATTCTTGAATAATCACGCTGTATATTACTGTTTAGATTGGAAAATTCAATAGGTAATGCAACCAAGGCAATTGGTGGTCGAAATTGATTGATTTGTTTAATCTACTGTAACTGCATGTGTTTTGATATGGGAGTACTCGACATCAATTGCTTTTGACTTAGAACAAGAATTTATTTTGGGATTTCATATTTCCGTCAATTTCTACTTTATCTATTTGTTTTCATTGAAAGTATGAAGGTTTTCTGTGTAATAGTAGAATTTGGAACATGGGAACATGGGAACAGTAACAGTTGTTATACCATGATTCAACTAAACTTTCGATTTCAACTAAATGTTTGTGTTTTTCTTTGGATACTATTTAAGGTGCAAGTCACAAACTCAATGGTTTTCCTTTATTCAACTTATAAGAATATTGTAAAATGAGATATTTAAAAAAAATATAACTTATGCAAAAGAATATTATTTTGCTAGATGAAAATGAAACAATTGGTTTTTAAAACTGCTCGACTTATGTAAACATTTAGAAGATTAACTATGTTGCTGATGTTAATTTTAGTGTGAACCATCAAGATACATACAGTGCCTCACAGTAATGCTTATTCAATGTGATTTGCCAATCAGTGTTACTATTGTAAGTTTTACTGATATTACTCTATGCACTTGGTTGCAAGTTGGACAATTGAAGACTGCTGTGGGAAATAATTGTTGTGGTTTAAACATAGTTTATTCAATTAAACATACAGTAAGTTCTTTTGTTATCTACAAACTATGATTTTATGAGGGCTTTGTAAAAGATTTTTTCCTCATTTTTATCATTTTATATGTCTTAATGGTATTCGTTGTTATGGTGATAAATCCAACATATTCTAGTATAACTTGAACATTAAATTGCTGATTTTTATCGAAATTCAAAATAAGAGATATATCAATTTCATTTTCAATTCAATTTGCTTATCTGAGGGGTTCACTGACGCAACAAGGAGGGTTGCAAGGCCGTAAGTACATTGAATTGTTAAGTAGGCATACGGATTGATTGTTAACTACTCTCCCTAATTGATATGTATGCTTGCGAAAAGAAGTAACCGTGGAAGATTGAAAGTGTCTCATCTTCATGTATTTACATGAATATTTTAAACATCTATACAATTGTTTTCTATATATCAGATTACTTGCATCTTTTTGTGGATATCCAGAATAACCATTTTACTATCTTTGTCTATGTTTAAATAGGTTTTGTACAGTCCAAGAAGGATGCAAGGAGCAGGATTCACAGATGGTGAGACTATGGAGAGACTGTGGGCTTTCTTGCGGAGGTTCAAGAAGATAACCAAGGAGATGCAGAGCGACCATAGGACAGATCTTCTGGTGGATGGTCTAATGCATTTCAGCGAGAAACTTCGAAGGAAAATAGGTAAATTTTCCTAAAAGTATCCTACATGTCAACTAATATGAAAAAATTAATCTTAACCCACTTTCCAAAAAGGGTATGATACAGTTTCAGAGCAAATAGATATGAGAGCATGTTACAGTGTAAGGGTCAAAGATAACTCCTTTAAGCATTGTTTTTACTAATAGAATTTTAGTCAATGTTTGGTGATAATTCAGTGCCCATTTTAACATACTATTAGACATGGAAGTCTTTAACCTTAGATGGTAGTCATGCAAAGTTTTTCTTATTTCAAATTTCTTCTTAATTTTCAGTACCATCTTTGTGCCAAAAGCTTGTCAAAGCAGTTGAAGCCGAAAAAGTCCTTGCTGCAGAATTAGTTAACGTTGCTCCCAACATGGGTATGTTTCTTTATTCCAAGTATTGACACTTTAAAAAATGACACTTGTTATGGTTAATGAATTATAAATACACAGTTTAAATTGTTCAGTTGGAGCTAGCTACAGTTGCTTCGCCAAAATAGGCTCTTTGATACCCTGACGTAGATGATACTGGGGGAAGAGGTTATATAGCTACAGTTCTGCAGGTAAATTGGAGCATATGATTTGTACTATGTAATCAATATTCCCTTAGTTGGGAATTATTGTGTGAAAAAAGAAAGGATACTAGCAAACAGTTGAACCATTGAACACAAGGCCACGTCTGACAACGTTAAGGACTTAATTCATGCCTTTGTGTCAGTGGAGAGTTGATAAATACTGTATAAATACAACACTATTCAGTTTAAGAAACATAGGTAACTGGAAAAATGTAACTAAAAGCCGTCTGGTTCTGTCTTAATTGGTACAAGTGCCTCAGTACCAGTACGGCTTAACTCCTAATGAGGGTCTAATAACTTCACATTTTGTTTAATTATGATGTCATGTTCAACTCTATGCACCAACATTATAAGTGTACATGCAAATGATGATTTCATAACTTCAACCCGCCAAGTATACAATGTATGTCATTCTTGTTCTCAGGCAAAATGTCAACTATAACCAATTTATGATAATAGTTATTCTAATTTTACATTATCATTTTCAGATTCTGCAGACTTTGAGAAAATGAAGAAGATGGAAGAGGAATTGGTGGCAAAGAAAAAAACTCAACCCACAAGAGGTATGGTATAACATTAAACCTAACATTTAATCATACATTGATGAAGCTTTAAGAAATATATGAATGGCATTGTATGTAAATGTGTTATCTCCACCACAACAAAATTAATCCTGGGTATTGAAATGAGCTAAACCTGTCAGTGTGTTCAGTCAGATAAGGCCACAGTATATTTATTTTATTTATTTTATGTTATTTTTTTACAAATTTTATTTTAATGCCCTTTGTTGATGTGCCTTTCATGTTTTATCAATTGCAATGAATCTGGATGTTTTTGTGTAAATGTAACAGAGAAATTATTTTCCAGCAATTGTTACCCATTGCAAGTTGTTGTAAGTGGTATTTTATGTTGTACAAACTACAAAATAAGCTTAAAGCTAGCCAGCACAAGTTGTTTTATTCCAAACCCTCCAAAAGTTACCCATGTTGATACAGAAAGAGACTCTACATATAAGTCAGTAGAGACTATTGTGCTACAGAGATGCTAGCTCTATTTTTGGTTTCTTTACATGCTCTTCTTGACATTGTTGCTTAGCTTGTAGTATCATACATGCTAATTGTGTCAGTATAATTTATTATATTTTCCTTTTTTAATTACAGATGACAAATGGAAGGAAGAATATGCTTTAAAGGTGTTTGAACACTTCAATCTCAGGTACTAACTATATTCAAATATTATCATTTAATAAGAAATTTGTTCAGAAAAGAAACATTTAATTTTAGTCCTTAAAAGTGACATTGAGTATGTCGTTGGACAAGTACTGACTGTTGATGAAAATACTATTTAAATGCAAATCTACTCTGTAAAGTGACGATAAAAGTTGGAAGTTTGGTTTTGGATAAAAAAAGACATTGTACTGTGACTGGCTAGCCCCAATTAGTCAAATGTGCTTTTGCAAACATAAATAGCAGACAGAAAGAATAGTGTTTGATAGGTCATAAACTAGTTTTTTGGTTTGTGATGATATATATATATATGACATACTCAACTTTTCTTTTAATAGGTCACTAAGGGTGATTTAATATCTGACATCATCATTGTCTTCATATCATTATATTTTTCAGAGAATGTATTTATTTACTATGATCAATTGATCTAAAGAAACTATGATTAATCATAATATGTTTTGATTTAAATGAAATAAGATCACATTATGTTATAGACGAGAAGAAGGCAAGCTTGGAGATGGTAATGAGGTCAAGAGGGAGCAGATAATGGCTGAGGCAACTAAGTAGGTACACAGCATTGATTACACATATATATATATGTGTGTAAATTTCCCCAACAGTTTGTTTTCTGGTTTTGATGCATTTAGAATATTCAATTGCTGATGACTTTTTAAGAAATTTATTGTCTATGACCTTATTTGCATATTTTATGCCAATTTTCGAATTTTGTGTATTTGATATTAAGGTGTGTTCTTTTTATCTTTCGAACCCTCATTTGAATATTGTATACAAATTTTCAGGATTGAAAAGAGTATGGGAGTCCTTGAGAGGCGGCAAAAGATAAGGCGTTGGACTGAAGATTCGGAAGAATACAACACCTACCTGCCCATGGCTGTGGCGGCAACCAAGGAGGAGAAAACTGGTCATCTCCAAACACTGGCCTATGAGCACATGTGCCTCAAGGAAGCTGTCAAGAAGTATGCAGGTACAAAGAGAGAACATAATGTGTCAGTGTTTGCCTGATCATGAAAATGATTGTCTGCTTTATGATATTTCGACCATTTTTGACTCAACAGACTTTATGCCCAGTCACGAAGTGGGTGGAAGTGAGACGTAGTTTTGAGTTCTGTCCGTCATTCAGTCTGTCCAAGTTAAAGGAGGCAACATTTTACAAATATGTTTGTATGAGTTAAATGAATATGCAAGAATTTGTTTAATAGTGATTAGTTAATGCTTTAATCCAATGTCTTTTCACAGATGGACAAACTGTTGCAACCAGATTGTGCAATCAGCTGAAGAAACTCAACAAGAGGATAGGTGACAGTGTCACAAGCTACAACAGCTTGCCAAAGGTTGAAACTCCTTACCCAATCACCATTAAGGATGCTGATGTGAAATCGTTAGATTCCCACCTTTGGGTTGCCATAAATCAACATTCAAGCCAAACCAGCACATCTAAGATCCACAGACAAGCAGTGGACCTGTACTGCAGACTGTGCAGGTCCCGCGAGGAGCAGGCCCTGGTGAAGGTGGAGATGAACCGAGTGATCCAGCACCATGTGTCCTCACTTGCGTTCTTGGAGAACTTTCAGGTTCGGTCTCTGCTGGGTCCAACATCGCAGCACTTGCTGGGCGCCCAGGCTCTCATAAAGCAGCATATCTACACCAGGATTGGTGTGCTGCGAGATATTTTCAAAGCAGTTGGTAGCATCATTGACATTTCCTCAGCGGAAGAGCAAGTCAATGGTCTATCTGTGTCAAATGACCATCCAATCCTTTTCTGTGAAGATTCCGATAGTGAGAGTGATTTCTCTGATGAAGAATGTTGATTCTTGTAATCTGTACGACATTTGGGGTCAGCAATGACCCAAGGGGTCAAAACTTTATGGCTTGATATATATTTTGTATTTTGTATGCCTCAATCACCCATTTTTATTCTCCACTGGAGAATCCGGAGAGGTATCATGTCGTGTGCTCATCTGCCCCACATGTACCAAACCATTCAAATGAGGTAATAACTGATCAAAGACAATATTATCTTATATGCAAAAGTAGAGAAAGAACTGATATTTGTTAAACGCACTAGTGCACACCAATATTTCGTAAACACAACGAATGCACAGATACTGCATATCTCTCGAAATTACTTACGACCCTCACTCAAGTAATCTACCTCGTAAGTTATTTAACAAATATTTAAGTATTCAGGTAGTGCCAGAAGTAATTAATGCAACGTAACTTTAAATCTGCATGAACTACGATATTGGAAATATTAAAATTTTGCTTATAAACAGAAAAACGGAAACGGCAGCCGCTTTGGTCAATCTAATAACAATGCTAATGCTGTGTTATTAAATCAGTTTATTTACAACACTGCTTTCATAAGACATTTTTTATTCTTCGTTCTCAGTTCAGAGTTTAGGTAAATTCAATAGATGCACATAATAATAGTTCAGCCACGTTCAACTGTCCATAATGTATCCGTTTTGTGCACAGCTAACCATAGATTATGTGTCCAAGCCGACAGCAGCTGTGTAAACTTTTTTATTGTCGATTGCAGGTCAACTGTATTTCTTTGCATCGATAGAAAGCTTAAGCTAATGCATAAGTCCTCTTAAACCTTAAAACAGCCAATTAAAAGTGTAAAAGCGTGCACCCGTGCCTTTATAATATCCTATTCTAGATAAGTCTGTAATAAATCTCAAACAGCTGTATGACCATTTAACGTTTTTTATTTAAATTTCACTGCTGGTACTGATATATATGTTTGATGTCATTAATGATCCTGGTTGTCTTTTATAAACCCTGTATGATGTATATCACCCACTTATTGACGTGATGCATTAAGATATTTTCAGATTTATTTTTCTGTTTCAATGGATTTTGATGACTTAAATGGCAATTGCTTGTATATATAACTACATACATCAATTTATGCAAGCCAAATATGTTGATCAACTTTTTCAAGTTATAAGAGTATAGTCCCAAAATACAGAATTCCCATAAGACAGAAAGCTTAAAACAACACTTTTCATGGTTGACTAGTCATGTGTAACATGGGTTCTACCCCTTGGAAATATTGGAACTGCCCAGATAATCAAATAATGCTTATATTTAGAGATCATTTATGTTAACAGTGCGGTTGATTTTTCATTAACTTAAAAAACACCCTCTACAATGTGTAACATGTCCTGTAATAGAGATAGGATATGAAAAAAGAGATTCAGCACATTGTGTAGAAATAAGACACCAGCTTGTAAGTATGAATTTAATTTGTCAACCTTAATTGTCCAAACTGTTACCAATGTCTTATGGGACTGTCTTGTGAAGTATCTGACATGAACCTTGTTATGAAATGTGAAATAAAAATTGGCAGTAAATCTAATTGATAATTTGTTGTTTTTCACAGTGCAGACCTTGGAACAATGAGATAATTTGTCATGGATATTGTCTCTACCCTTGATATAATATTTAGAGGAACTTGTCTTTTCTTGACAAATTCCATGTTCATCTCATCCAGTGATGTAGAAAGTTTGAATTTCATACTTCGGACAGTCGCATCCTATCTTTAAATATTTATAAAAATGATTTTCAGTTATCCCCACTCACACAGTGAAAAGGCTATGTACAATAATATTATAGTTTTGGGGCAGGATAAATGAATTTGTCACTGCTACAGAGCATATTTTCTGATGTTAATTCTTGAAAACTGCTACATGCGCCATTACAGTATTATGACGTCACAGTCCCATTTGTAGGCATTCGACACTAAAAACTCCGTTAGCGCTAAACAGTATGTTTTTTAAATTAATAAGTTTATTTTATGTGTTAGTTGCATGTTTATTCGTGTTTCGCGAACCTTTGTCTGTTAAATTTATTCATAACGAGTCCTTAAATAGAAAACTTAAGAAGTGTCCGAACCATGGTCAAAACTGTCCGAACCAAGGTCATTTTGACATGTTATCAAGCTCTCAATATTTACTTAATTTTTCACGTTATTATTATATATCTACCGATTTTAGGAATAATTGGACTATTTGGTTATTTTTCTTCGTTAATGACTACAGTTTAAGATATTTTTCCGCTCCCTACATCTCCTGACCGATGAGTCAACATTTACATTGAAACAAATATTTCGCCATTTTCTTTCTTGAATCCGTTAATTGTACCTCCAGGCAAAGCTTCGATAAGAAATAATACCGAGAATTTAATGTTTATCAAAGGAACAAAATAAAATAACATACTGAGAAGAAACATTTTACAATAAACAGATCGCAATAGTCGCACGTATTATTGCGTCAGCTCCTAATAAAAAGTGTCCGAAGTTCGGGCGACCTCGGGTGGTGTCCGAACCTTGGTCAGTTTGCCCTATGGGCATGGCAGAAAAATACACATTGAACATAGAACATTTAAAGAACATTACCATCATTTGAAGGAAAAGGTTCAAATACTTTCAACAAGCAACGATAAAAAAAGGTAATATAACACTTTCTTTTAAATTAAAATATCGCAACTTGCGCAATACATTTTTTAAACAGCATCTGTGATCGCATTCCAATTCAATCTACTATCTATTATTGTGTCAAGGTACTTATATCCATTTACAATCTCAACATTATAACCAATTATACACACAGGGCTCTTATTCTTTGGTGTTCCTGCAATTGTAAGAAGTTCATTTTCTTGAGTAAGATTATTTGAGCAATAGTACTTGCATAAAACGAAGAACTTCATTAAGGAAGTGTCAGTGAGTGTCAGAATGACTACATTAATGTTTAATGTCGTCATTATGATCGAATAACCGGACTTTGACGCGCGTCAATCAATCAAACGTAATTTAGAAAACTTCTCTATAGCAAACAAACACATATATTATTTGCTAATGTTTGATATGTTACCTTACTAGTATTCATTGAAATTTGAACTTTTGATTTCGGGAACTGTACTTATATAAAGGCGTTGTTCGATTTTGATTGAAATAAAGAAATTGTCATATATTTCATATGTCGGTATGAAAGTGTTTGTTAGTTTGATCTATATCAGCAAATATGGTATTTTGGACGATTTAACGACATAAGGGAATTCATGAAAACACTTTCTCAACCTTTTATTTTTGTTTAGGGTAAACTATATAGGCGAAATGACACACTTTAGGGCTCCAGTATTTGTATACAAGTTCGTTAAGTTTGTAGAAGTTTTTTTACAAATTGGGATCTACATTCTCAATCCACAAAATACTATTGCTTTAATGTCCGTATATACAGGTGTCCCTTACAAGGTCCTATTAACTGCGAAAAAAGGTCGACAAATAATATTGTCACAGTGGATTTCGAAAGCTATATATAATTATAAGAAGTTTGGGGACCGTGCTTTTGAGTATGCCTATCTCTGGAACAAACTCCCGTTAGACCTTAGATTGCAGTTGGAGGAAATAATTTAAGAAACAACTGAAGACACACCTCTATCAATTAGCATTCTGTTAAAACGTTCGACAATATTTGCCTGACTCAGCTGAGCGCTTTTGAGCAGTGCTTTAGCGCTATAGAAGTACTTGGATGTATGTATGTATGTATACGATATTTAAAATACACAGTTTTGCATTTTTAACTTCCTTACTTGCTCGATACGCATATTTGTACACATCGAGTAAATTACTAATATACCCCAATAAAAAGTCACAAATTGTGCGTTCAAAACATTTGATGGCCAAGTAAGCGCTACTGGTCTAAAAAAAAATAGGAATTTGTAAAGAAATGGGCAGGTGCAAAGAAAGGCCTGCACAATGAGCAATATTTTGGTGATCAACCCGGGAAGCTGGTAAAGCAGTAGACAAAGGGTTATCTAGAAATGTAATAAATGATATAGGAAATTCAAACATTAAAGGATATAAAAATGTAATAATTAATGATTGAATTTTGTGAGGAGAAGCCATATATTTTTTAACGTGCATGAATGTCACGAGACTGTTACAGTCTACATTTCCATATCCGAATGTAGGAACCGAATGTCATTTTAAGAGTTATAAAATGTGTGAATAGCACAAATTCATGGGATGAATCAAAAGAAAGTAATACGAGAACAATTTGTGTGCGATTGGCAATTACTTACACAGATTGGGGGGTTATATGGTACATGTCGCCATACATCAGAAATTAGGGGTATATTAGGATAGCGCATTTCAAAGTTGAACTCGACATCCTTTACATAGAATCTGGAAATATAATGCCATGAAGATGAATGTGGCATTTCCTATATTAACAAACATGGAATGTAAGTGCTACAACTTCATATCGCATTTTTGTCATCATAGTCTACATTTATAAACATGTCGCATTTGTTGTTTAAATCTACATTTCATTATGTGATGAAATAACAGAGAATAATAGTCGCACTATTACGATCCATTTACCTGAACTTAGGTTAGCTGTTCGAATGTATGTGCACTAACGCAAACAGCAAATTTGTGCATGGTCATTTAAAATGTATCCATGTCAATATTTTGAGCAAAATTAAAGTAATTTTAAGCGCTGTGTTGTAATGACGGGCATATGTCCTTGATAGGCATATATATTGTAAAGAAGTTCTCACAATTTCGTCTGTGTTTGAAATGTGGAAAATAAACCAATGATGATGTAATCAACACAAATACCCTTTTATGCAGAAGTATCGCCTGAATGTCATATTTTATAGCACGACGTAGGTCATCAGGTAATATTCTGTCCTACGAACGACTGCAATCTTGAACTCAGCAGTCACGATTATCATGTAACCATTGTTTTGGTCTGTTCATCGTTTTTGTTTGTAGCTACTTGATAGACCTTGTAAACAAGTGAGATATCACAATTTTAAAATTATTTTCTAAAAAGATTTTTTTACAGTACCTGAGTACAAGATTTTTAATTTCAATCATAAGTGAAGATACTTCTTAAAATGTCATTATAAAATATAAGAAATTTACAAAAGTTTCAATCGAAAACTGTGATCGACCCTGTGACCTCTTTCATAACCAATTGACAAAGGTTCTTAAAATGCGTGAAATAATATCACCAATTTCTGTATTGGCAATTGCTTTTTATACATTTATGTAAATGAATCTGGAAACTCGCTTCGGTTCTCTCAAAACTATGGAAATATTAACATTGGTCATACAGCCCATGGCGTTGGCTTTCAGCGAGAAGCACGTGCATCACGATCAGCTCATGCCTTTGTAAGCCCACTGAATTAAGTTACCTTCTAGACGAATCAGTGAACCTGTCTGCTAGACTTCGGGCCCTAAACCATAGATAATCATGCAATGCACAAACGTGCCAGGGCCTTGTCACAGGTGAGAGGCCCAGTTTGGATTTCATGTGCGTTTCTTACACAAGATTGTCTACAGCTGTATTTGATTATCACACAACCTACGGGATTGTAGCGTAATGTCCCCTACAACGAACAATTTTCTTAACAATGCCCCTCTTCAATGAATTGTCTATATTAAATGCAGAGTCTGAGATGTCAAATTTAATGTGAAAGTTAGTGTATGTGATGACTAACTATTGAAAAATAACTCAAACACCAATCGGTAAATTTTTTTCGCCAAAAGCTGGTGTCGGACCTAAAATTTTCATACTCCTACACACTAATGATACCCACTATGGTATGGTGGCTATGCTGATGAAGGTTGATTCTAAGTCCATCTTATGCTTACAGCCATAATTTAAGGCGACTCCTTTAGTTTTTTTTGCGTAATCAAATATAATAGTTGAAACGTAAGAAAAATAAGCTTGAAGTCAGTTTATAAGCTTGAAAAACCATGCCAAAGGGTTATTATGAGATTTAAAACCCTTACCCTCGTTGATGAGGCCCTGAGTGTTGTCACTCAGGTTGTGGGTTTTACATTTCATAACCCTTTGACATGTTTTATCATACAAATTCCCTCCAATTATCCTTGTGGGACCTTCCTTGGATAAATGAAATATTTTTAAAAGTGGCATTAAATCCCACATCACCTCACCTTCCTCGGATGCATCTCAGAAAAATTGATGCCACATTACTATCTAATGTAAATTATAATTTCAGTCCAAGTTAGGTAACATTCATAACCAAAATATAACAATAAGACAAACTATATCTTAAATATTTTTTTTATTTCAAATTGTATCACTCATAAATCACACACACACTCAAACAGTAACACTGAACACACCACCACAGTAACACACTTCCATGCTGTTAAAGCAGCATAGTATTTCATCCAAATACAATAATTTGATTATTATTCAAATAATGTCACCAATAAAACAATTTAGGAAATAACAATACAATTGAGCAATGGTCATGTTTTGTTCTATTCAACTGGACATAAGTTGAGCAACACCAGATGTTTTTACCAGACAACTTTGAACAAGAAAACAATTGTATTTTATTTAACAAAGAAAAATATAGCCATATACATACATAGGCTCTGTAGGTCATCAGCCTTTGCAGTTTTTTAATGTAATTATTTGATGGGAGGTTAAAATCAAATTTACAAATTCAGTCTCCATGTAACAAAGAAGGTATTCTGCAATCTTTAGCTTCCTCACATCATTGATTTCAAGGGAAAGGTGAGAATAAGGTTTGGGGGGTTGGGGAGGAGGAGACCCTGCCAGCCAAATATTTGAAGGATTACAATTCTTAGTCTCCGTGTTACAAAGATGTAATTCTGAAAATTTCAGCTTTCTATGACCATTGGTTTCGGTGAAGATGATTTAAAAATTTTTTTTATTAGATTTTAGGGGAAATGGGTGGCACGCCCTTGAGGGGGGTCAGGACCAAAGTTACAAAATGTGTATCCCCTGGGTGCAAGATACCTCCCCATAAAATTGCAGCCTCGTGAGTGTAGCAGTTTATTGACGATGATCAACGCCATAAGCCCATCTGATCTTACAGACCTGATGAGAAAAAAAAAGGCATTACACGCATTCAAAGTGCATACACGTATACACTATAACTTAAACTTCTATTACATTAACGTTTCAGTACTTTGGGTGTTTGCATCTATGAACATCATGATACAAGAAATGAAATGTACGAAACAATTCATTATGACTGTACACCGCAGAAGCTCATGCAGAATTAAAACAATCCATTTCTCTTATGTTATCATGATATAAGTGTTTAATTCATTATCAAAGTGGTAATCCCATTGAACTCTAAATGCTTTTAGAATTGTTTGACTCGCTTAATTAAGTACAATGTTAAACGATAGATTTGTTTGAAATGTGCAGGTGGTCGCATAATATGCCTCTGCTTTGGGTACTGCGCGTGCCCAGTCATGGTGATGCAGTTTGAGTCTCACATGATGCGCTTTTGTCAAATTTGATTTCATAACGCTAATTTGTGATGGCTTTTGTTGTTTAATTTCCGATGCAAGTCGCAGGTAGGCCTGCAAGTAATCCGTTCAAACTTTTACAAAACTTTTGTACGACATTATGAGTCATTTCTGATGATGACCAAGTCATGAACTAGATATCTCATCAGCCTCTGCCTCTGTTTCATGTTGAGAAGTTAAAAATAATTACAGATATACAGCCCTCACTTAAGTCTATCAATTCTTGAGTCTTCACCTGAAATCAGACAATTCTTATATACAGTTATGCTAATGACGTTGTAACTTGTAACAATTAGGAGATTAATTTAAGTACCAGGTATAAATTACTTTAGACAAGGCTTTTAAATGTCAAATCTATCTGAGATGGTTAACACTTTTAACCAGTAGTTGTGGCATCAAAATATCAAATTTTGAAATTTATTTCCAAGAGGAAAGTCAGTTAATCTTGTCATTGGAAGCTAGATAACAGTTTAT
This sequence comes from Phorcus lineatus, assembly GCA_921293015.1. Lineage (NCBI taxonomy): Eukaryota > Metazoa > Mollusca > Gastropoda > Trochida > Trochidae > Phorcus > Phorcus lineatus. The sequence continues at coordinate 52,805,085 of OV121083.1, forward strand.
TATTACTGGTACTGTGCATGTTATTGAGTGTATTGAATGACTTTGCAACACGAATGAAACATTTAAAATGTTAGCCAAATTAATTACCTTTAACAAATTTGGAAAATCTTTCCTTTTTCACGGCAAGTCCTCTTCTCTGTAACTGAAATTGCAAAAATTGTGTATCAATTTGTAACTGATCAACTATGAATTACATATCACAAGAACATTTCAATCTCCAATAAGAGATTTGGATATTTCTAAAAAGAATTTCTATACCTACATTTTCTGTCTTTCTTTTCCCCCCCCTGCTGCTAGCACTTTTTGTCAATGATGAATGCACTGAAAGGTGTACAAAAACAGAATTAAAAAGCCATAACATAAATTCAATCATCTTATCAAAATAATCATCTAATCATCAATCATTAAAACAAAGTTTAAATTGTCAGATTTAGACTTGAGATAACAAGTAAATACATTTTCAGAATTAATTATTATACAAGACAAATCTTACACATGAGGAATAATTTCAGTAGAAATCACCCTTTAACTGTATTAGACATTTGCTTACCTTCAGATTGTTCCAATCTGACTAATTTGATTTCACAGTCTGAGATGACTCTCTGCATCTCTCATTCAGACACAGTTGTTGTGGGTACAGGATGTTCTAAATAAGAAAGTTCATGGCAACATAAGATTGAATTATTCCAATTTACAATAATCAAGGATATTGCGCCAAGACAATTATTATTGGTAAAACAAGCTAATCTATCATCATGTTTTTTCACCATTATGACCAACTCCATGTAAAGGTCATTTGGTTAAATATCATAAGCTGACCATTGACCTACCAATGTTATGTCAATAGGTGCAATTGGTGCAAGGTCATTAAGTATTAAAGAGCCACTTCATGATTTTCATACTATATTACACACCTTTGATAAGAACCTAAATATCATCTTTGGTGATATAAAATTAAAACATCTTAGTTTTCATGTCCGAGAGACAAATATATGACACGAAAATCTAAAATCAGCCTTAGAAATGCACAGATGTGTTGAAACCACTACAAATATACATGCATAATAGTTAAATAACCTAACAAACACTATCAACTCCTAACTGCCCTCCTGGCTGATTTAAATAAGTCCCCAAATTACGTTTGACTATTTGACGCGTGCCACTGTCCGGTTTTCAACATAATTGTGACGTTTTCCCTTCATATTGTCACTGTAAAAATCCCATTAATGTTTGAAATGTGAACGACACCACTGATTAAGTTTTGCATATATGACTCCAACAACTCACCGAGTGGCTCTTTAAAGGTCTTATACTATCCAATCAAAGGATATTATTCATACATGTTTTGGAAAGATTGTAACAAACTTACCACAAATGGCTGTGGTTTCTTCAACAATTTGAAAGTTGCCAGATGCCATTTCACACAGAACTGAAAAAAAAAACATAAATATAATTGTTAACATCATCTAATTAGTAACATGTTAAAACAAGCAGTCAATTGCAACTCTAGTGCAAATATTCCGGACAAACAAAAATTGACCTATCTTGAAGCAATATTTTGAAGCCACAAACCAAATATGATTATCTTAAACTGCTTCTAAGAATTTTTTTTTTGGAGAAGTGCAATAACTCTAGAAAAGTGTATCTGCAGGCTTAGGTTTAAATTACATCCTAGGAAAGGTTATTTTGACAGTAGATTTTGCACCATTTTGCCACCGCATTGGAAGTTTAATGCCAGTTTAATGTCCACTGATGTCATTTCAAGGAAAAATCTTGAGAAATGATTTTTAATATATAATTTCTTTTTTATATTTGTAATTTTTATCATTTGTGTATATACATCATACACAAACTAAAATTTAGTGCTTGTTTGGAATGAATTGATAATCAACCTTTATTATTAAGTTATCAACAATTTATACCTTTCTCAGCTTCGCTCTGCAAGAATTGTAAATCTGGAACATATCAAAACTCAATTCAACAATCCGCAGTTCATCAGTCATTTATTATCCATGGTTAAACATTTGCAATGAGATAGTAGGTTTAAAGCATGAAATGAAGTTTCACCCATCATGAAATAAATTTCTGTCGTCTAGGTAAGTCAACGCAAGATTTCAGCATTCTGGTACTTTTTGATCATTAAAAAAATGTTAAAATATCTTAAAGGAAGTTATTTCTTTGACCTGCAAATGTTACCACTAACCAATAAAATGATACCATTCTTACATGTTTTGGAAAGTTTGGAACAAACTTACCACAAACAGCTGTGGTTTCTTCATCAACTTGCGAGTTGCTGGATGCCATTTCACTGAGCACTGTAAAAAACAAACATAATCAAATATAATGGCTAACATCATCTAAACGGTAAGATGATTTAAAAATGTCTAAATAAAGTAACTTGAAGACAATACTTTTCACCTTAAAGGCTCTGTTGCACACCAAAAGTGCGAAAATATATAAAGTAATGCACAGATAATGGATATCTATAGATATTTCTAATGATAAGTACTTGGGTAATCTACTTAATGAGTTATTTGGAACAATTTAATGTATTCAGGTTACAAAGTTAATTTTTTAAAAACGGACTGAATTTATGCAAAGTTGCATATATAGATTGTCGCACTCTACCGGTCACAAACGCCCCAGCAAATCATACCAGAGTTGCCTCCAAATAATCTATGACAATCATAGCTGTTCTGAACCTTAACATTTTAACATGGAAAAGGGTTCAAAAGTAAAATGTGATGCGCTAAGATAAAGTGTTAGATAATCTAAAGTGAGGTACCTTAAATAATTTCTCCAAAGTCTATGGTGGCAGATTTAGGCTTGAGATTTAGAAGTTAATATATTTTTCCAAATATCTGATCATTAAGGACAAAAAACTTACACATGAAAAAAAATATTTCAGTGGTCACCTGACTGTTACACATTTCCTTACCTTCAGACAAAGCTATTGAGGGTACAGCAACTGCTGAAGTAGAAAGTACATGGACACATAAGACTGAATGACAGCATTTTCCATTATAAAATCAAACGGAAACTTTTTATTCATCGAATATTTTGCATATAAATTCTGATTAACATTGAAGCAAATGAGGATAGATCATATTCTACCTTTGCAAGAGTTTGCAATAAACATCAGAATATTGCTGAAAGAAATTCATTATTTAAAGCTATCATCTGTCTTGTAAGTTGAAAAATACAAATGTGATTGAATATTATGACTCCCAATGGTCTGGAAAAGGTCTGGATGGATAGATGGAACTCATCCCCTGCCAACTTTGTTGTGACGGTGGATAAAAAAGAACTTCTTGTTTATTTTAGAATATACTAACAAATATGTTACCTTTCTTATTGAAGTCTTCATCTCTTTTTCTGAATAAATAAACAAATCAAACATCAAAATTTTATTTCCTTCAATTCAAGAAAATGTTATAAATAACCAAAAAAGGAAGTGTTTTGCCTTAAGAAACTAATTTTCCCCCACAGAAACATGCATTAGAAAACATACTAATCCAAAGTACTGCTGCACAAAGTTGAACAAAGATGAACAATATAATGAATTAATGATGCAAAATATAATGCCGATATAGAATTCAAGTACTTAAATTTACTTACTATATAGTTATGATAAAATAGGTCTTGAACCTGCCTCCCCTCGATGCAATGTACCCTCCATAAAATTGCAGCTTTCTTGCCATCTGGCCTTATCAGCCTGATTAACTTAAATTTAATGTTTGTTTTGAACATGAACACATACCCGGCCATCTTCTTGAATTTTAGAACCGCTGAGGCAGATAGAATTGCCTTCAGAGAAGGCAACCCATAGCCGGAGGGTTTACAAAATTTAAGACCATTTGGTAGACCCTCTACCTCAGCCCCCTTTTTGTATGACAATTTGGCCTCTGGTCCATGGACCTCTTCTGCAACACAAGCAGCACATACTACTCATTTATTTTCTGTAAGAACACATTACACAAAATATCAATTTGAATTGAAAATGTCGAAGGGCCATCAAATCAAAACATACATTCAACTAATGAAGTAAATTGTTCAGTTGACCTTGCTAATCTGTGAAGATACAATGTAAAATGTCAGTTATTCAAAACAACTTTAAGCCAAATAGTATTTTTAATCTCCTTTAAAATTCTTTTACAACAGATCACAAGAAAAACACTGGGAGAAATTAATTTTTAGACATTGAGTGCATCATAACGTACACATGTACTTACTATACTTTTGATTAAAGAGGTCTTGGACCTGCCTCCTTAGTGTCTCCCTCTCCCTGTTGTTCTTTTTCTTCCCGTCATTTGTATCAGGGGCTTCTGCTACAGACAATAGAGCACATGATGATAATTTTCAGGTCGGAAAAGCAACATTATGTAGTGTTACATAGTAACATTTTTACAAACAAAAGTAATTATTGATAAAATAATAGACTGAAATTAATATGATACCAACTGTTTTTTTTATCAAAATGAAATTGAGTATCACTTACATTTTTGTAAGGACAACATAAATTCGGTTGCAATCTGTTTCTCCTTTACGATGAAATTTATACCCCTTGTGGTCCCTTTGAGATGGTATTCACTGGTACCAGGGACCACAATTGCTCCGAAACCATGAACTCCAAGACTGTTCAAAGTCTGAAACTTAACATGAATTATCAAATGAGATGAATTTTCAACTGAAACCTAATTATAGTAAATGCCTAATTTATGCAAAAAACAAACTGTTACTGTAAGAGAATTTATAACAGAACTAGTGATTGCTTTTCTCTATTCACACTACTCAGTAACTCACAGTGACAGTTTTTCCAAATCTCATCAAAAGAAAATGAGCCCTCTTTCCAAAATGTGGCATAAATGTAAAGCAAAACAGTAATCTTTTAAATGATTGTTGTTGGCTAGTGTGGATTGCATGGGTTGCTCAAGCTTTACTTTGACAATATGTACAATTCAAATTTCTGAAAGAAATAAGATTACAAAATCCCAATAATAATAAATACAATTCTAGGCAAAACCATCAATCATTCTGACTTATCACACATGGTTAAAAAAAGCCTATGAGTTCAAATAAGGACAAAAATCTGGAATCAATCTCACAGGATAAATTTCATCTGGCCCTAAATAGAGGATTTCCCGGTATCATAAGTTTTAGAGCTGATGAAAATAACTAACTTACGCAAGAATCTAGTTGCTTGATCGTTTTTCTTATCTTCTCCTTTATGTTTGGAGGGGACATGGCCTCTTTTCTGGCTTTTTCTATGTATAGTTTTCTTCTTCCCTCTGGCAACGAGGTCCAGGCCAGCCCTATTTTCTTGGAGCACTTCTCCAAAGGTTCATCTGCATACAAATTGCTGTCAACTTAATCAAGGGAACTTCATAGGTGAATTTATACTTTGTCAATAATAAAATTCCAAAAAGCCAACAGAGTGATCTATATCCCCCACCGCAGTTGGAAAAGTTAAGGTTTCTTCTTTAACCAATCTCATGTCACACAACACTTTGTGTTGAAAATTGTATAACCTTTATTTAAATCACATTCAAAGCTCCATGAAAGAGAGAACTTCTGCATGCATAAAATTTGCAAAGATATGCACATCAGATCTTAAATAACAATTGGTTTCATAAGTTATGCCTAGATCTTGTAATGAATATAGAGTCTCTGGGAAATTAGAGATATAATACACTGACACAAATTAAAAAATGTACAGATAATTTACAAATTGAGTCAAAAACTAAAAACCTTTAATGATATTAAATCAAATTACCCATTTTGGGGGCCATTTCTCTGCAAAACAGATTATAACCCGAAGGCTGGCGTAGTCTCTTCCTTGTAGGAGGGTGCCCCGAAACCTTTCGACGATAGTTGCCTATCCAATTCTGAAGTAAAAAAAGAATAGAATTTAAGCTTTTTGGTTTCTGTGGTTCTGGAAATAAATAAAGGCCTATATTTATAATTTTGAAAAAGACGAAAAGAATTCTATTAATTATTTCTCTCTTTGCAAATGGACCTTCAGATATTCAGTATTTCTCATATGCATAAGCAGAATATAGAATATTAACACAGTAATTCCATTACCATAGTTTTTTGGTGCTAAAACTATTTGATATTTCTAGTATGTAAAGTTACTGGCAGAACTAATAATCTCACCTTAACTTGTGCTGCTGTGAGACCTGATGTCTGGGCCACTTCAGACACCTGGGGACTGTCGCAGTGACTCATGCCGTTGCTCCATGCCTGAACCAGTTGTTGAGTTTGTAACTAAACAGACATTTCAATATCATAATGTTGTGATAGGGTGTAGTAGAGTATACATAATTCATCCTCCAAGCTTCAGATTTGATTGTCATAGCAATGACAACTAAAGTTAGCACCTAGTATATTAAATTAGGACTGTCCCTTTATATTAAGGACACTGCCACAATTTTGCATTCTATATTTGTTAGAATTTGTCATTTACAAAGTATATTCACTATCCTGGCTTAAATAATATTTGTGCACAAGAAACAAATTTCCCCTTATCTCATAAATCAATGAAGTTTTTAAAATGAATTGTAATTTTGCCTTTCTTTCTTCAATCAGTCATTCGTAACATGTAAAAACTATAAATTGATTTCTACCTTTATTTCAAACAGTAATCGGTCAAAACGCCCCAAAACCAAAACAACCGGTTACCCATTCAAGAACACCCCAAAAGGTATACCAGAACGCCCGAGTGAAAGATGTGATTGTATAAGATGGTATTAGTAGTGTAGCGCTGATAATTTCTGACAAACTGGTTGAGATTTCAAAAAGAACCAAAAAACAATTTCAAGTTTCAAGGTCAGCAGGCAATATGAAACGGCGTCGTTTACCAGCATTGAAATAACGTTGAAATTTGATTGGATTTGAAATTAGCGGTGACATCAAAATCCGACGTTATTTCAACGTCGGTTCACGTTGAAGCTAAGACGTTATATTGACGTTGAAAAGACGTCATTTCTAAGTCAAAGCGTGTTGATCAGTCAGGTTTTGTTCATCTTCCCCGCAAGGCCAAGCTAGCGCACGTTATCTATAAACGCGCTCATCTTGGCTAGCTAGGCGTTGCAGAGAAGATGGGTTTTGTTAGCTTTGTTTTGTTATTATATTTAAAGCAATGCATCATCTGTGAGTCTATACTTTCAACTTCAGCGTTATCATAAACCTCGGTTCAAGACTGCAATGGCTGCTCGTGTTAAATTATTCATGTATTTGAAAGTACAAATGTTGTGAGGGTATTAATGTTTAAATGACACTGCAACAATTTAGACTAAGGTGTCACCAAAAACATGTTTGTTACAAAGGCGCAATTACTGTTTTGTAAGAACTACTAACTTTATGCAAAGCGAAAATTATGTTTTCAGTTGTGAACATAACTGAGAAAATAAAAACTGTTGAAAAATACCATATACCTTGTTTATTCTAATTAGACATAAGGACAGAGTTACTTCCCTTTGTTGTGCAATTGAAAGAAATTAACCTTTGTTCATCTAAATCCAATATCAATAACACTTTTAGATGTCAATGATAGCTGTTCGGTTTTGCATTTTTTATTTCATTCTTTAAAACAATCCGTAACTCATTTGATGTTATTCATGATTATGAAATGTCGTAAAAAATTGGATGATCGACGTCCTGACCTAAATCAACCAAGGACATGTATAGGTCTATACACGTCCTTGAATCAACCAAATTTCTACGTCAAAATGACGTCAGATGCCTGCTGGGCATAGTATAAAGTCTAGTGGAATAAACTATGGTTGGATACAGTTTGTGGCCATAATATAGTATGCAGAACTCATAATGTTTAGGAAAATTTGTTTGACAATCAGCTATTCCCATGAGGTGTGTTGTACGTATGAATCGTTAATAGATGAATTTCTGCACCAACTTTAGTACAAAAAGGCAATAATATGAAGCTATATATGGCTTACAGAGATTCAATAAACCCAAGTGGCCATTGCAGAGGACCACATATGTCCTGATGAAAGTGTAGTGTGTAAACCTTGATTTCTTCGTTAAAAACTTATATGATACAAAAGTGGCATCAAATTGAAGCTATGTTTCATGGTAATCGAACAAAATTGTTGTCAACAAGATTTTTATAAAATTCTTGGGTTGTGGATGGGGTCATATAGCTGGGGACAAGATATCGTAGGATGATTTGGGGAAAGAGGGCCTTATATTGTCCCCTGGCACTCTAAGGGTTAATGACGTATTATGAAGAGGTGATTTTTGTTGTGTTTTCAAGGAGATACGTTTACACAACCTCGCGTGACATTTTCAGCTTATCAACGGATCAATCCTTTCAAGGAAGCGAAAGGTGACCATAGACATCGAATATAGATAATAAAAAGGTCAACAAATTATCCCACACTTTCGACATTTTCTTATTAATAATTAATAAAATATTGCTTTTTAACGAGCGAAGTGATCCGTTTGGTAACGTCATGACGCTCTTTGCGTACTATATTATGGCCACGCAGTGTAATACATTTCCCGCTATTTTTGCCAATGCGTCGGCTGCATTTCAAATTCATTTCCCGACGCGTTTGCTAAACTTTTACATTAAGTCGACTTGACATATGATAACAAAAATTGTGAATTTTGTTTTGCAGAAAATTTGTTGGTTTGTAACAAGAAAGCAAATAGCATTTTTGTCCACCTACTTGTGACAGCGCCATTTTTTTGCGTTGGAAACGAATCCGGAAGGAAGTGCCAAGTGGAATGGTGTTCGGAGTTTCCCAAGGGTCTCTATAAAATTCGGCGTTTGATCTAAAACGAAGGTCATCCTAACGAATCATTGGCACTTCATTAGAGCGCATCAGTCAAAGGGAAAAGATCTTACCATTTACGAATTTTTGCTTGAGATTTGTTTTTTATGAACAACTAAAAATTAATACATGAAGTACACTTGATTATAGCTAGGTTTCCCTTGGAATAAAGGAACGAATTAATTTTCATTTATTTGTTGTTTCAATTCACCCGTAAAATGAAATCTTTTTTCACAGAAAATGTTGTTTTTATTTCACTTAAAATTGAAACATACTCAATTTTGGGTAATTGTATACTATGATTTGAATATATTGATCAGTTTTGGGATGTTTTAAAAGAAAACTGGTCCTGGATAATGGATAATATGAGTTGCTAATTGAAGTTAGAATCAGGTAAAGGGTTGAGTTGATGCGACAGTATATTTCATCAATAAACGTCAGAAAGAACTCAGACCTTTTCGATTACTTTACGTATATGTATTTTATAACCAACGTTCCCGGTGTACATATTATTTGTGGACACTATCGGTTTAAATTCATTGTGATGCTTTTTATGACATACCAAGAATTACCCCTAGAATAAAAATCTTAATCGTTTTAAGCTATCAATCAATATACATATCAGTTCATTCAGGATTCTGGAATAAATAAAAGGTTATAGCATACTATTTTATCATTGTAATAATATATAGCAATAGTTTGGTTATGGTAATTCAATTTTCCAGCGGTAACAAACGCAGTTGGGACAACCCACGTTCATGCAATTGTTCTAACCTAATAAAAAATGAGATGTTTGTTTTTTAAATCGTCTTTTTATTTTTACGTACTGGGAAATCTTACCGAGGTTGGCACACAACGCAAACTCGCCTGAATATCGGACACTTTTGACAATTCGTTTGTTTTAAAATGTCAATTTCACTAAGATAAATTGATTTTATTCTTTGAACATTTGTTGTTGTAGGTTAATTTTTAGAGAATTTTTAACGGAAAGAAATCGGCAAACTTCTTGTCTACACTGCTCTGGGAATGTAGGAAGCGCATTTCATGCAATCATGCAAATGTAATGCAAAAACAACTTTAGATATTTTCATTTTCATTCAGATAATTATCAAGAACATAATTCTTCATTTTTAAAAAGTTCGAAACACTGTCCGAACCTCGTGCACCTCATAGTAATGACTTATTTTGGTTGTATTTGTGTCTCTTAACCTGGATGACACAAACTTTTTCTTCTCATCCTTGAACTTAATGTATTTAACAAATACTCTTACGAATAAACGGACTTTTTTTTATGTTATATATATGTTCTCGCCGGATTACTCATTGCGGTGACAGCGACAACATACGGGAACCCATGCTGGGGTCCGTTATCACTGCTTGAATGTAGTAACAGCGGTAACCTGTATTCGGGGTTCAGCGCTATCAGTGTGCCTGTTGCATTGATAGCGACTGGAATCCCTTGTTATATTGCAGTGATAGCGTAAGTATCGGTTGGAATATCTATTTCAATGAAGATTGGAGATTTAATTAAAAGGGATTAATTTGTAAACTTACGTTTTCTTACTACTCGTTTAAAGATGAATTCATTCTTCGAAATTATGTGTTTGAATAAACGTTGATAGTGAATGGATTGGTAATATTTTCTATAAAATGTTTTTATAGGAGGAATGCTTTTTAAAAGATCGGCATACACTGTGAACCACCTTAAGTTCACACTTACATTTTACCTTGTAGGTATTTTAACTTTCCATGGATGTTTTTTTGTCATTATTGCAATAAGTATTTTATGGCAATTAATGTGTTTGTTCATTGTACAACCTACATAACACACAATAAACACTACATGGAAACTAATTTGAAACCTACGATAAACTTACAAAACACGGAAACCAAGTTGAAACCTATAATATATAAGGTTATGGAAACCAGTTTGAAACCTACGATAAACTAACAAAACACGGAAACCAAGTTGAAACCTACAATAAACCTGAATATGGAAACCAGGTTGAAACATACAATATACTGACTAAACAAGGAAACCAAGTGGAAATCTGCAGTAAACTAAAATCACGGAAACCAAGTGGATCCTACTTGGAGGAGTGTGTAAAGAACGGTGATGGATACCATCCGGATCTGGGGCAAAAGTAGGTTTCAGTTTCATGGAAACCAACATGAAACTTCAATCACGGAAACCAAGTGGATCCTACTTGGAGGAGTGTGTAAAGAACGGTGATGGAAACCGTCCGGATCTGGTGCAAAAGTAGGTTTCAGTTTTCACGGAAACCAACATGAAACTTCAATCACGGAAACCAAGTGGATCCTACTTGGAGGAGTGTGTAAAGAACGGTGATGGATACCGTCCGGATCTGGGGCAAAAGTAGGTTTCAGTTTTCATGGTGTCATGTCGTTTCATGGTGGTTTCAGTGATCCGGAAACCAAGTCATTTCTGTAGTGTTAGATGTACAGACACAGTTGTGTACTTGACCTTGTTTGCCTTATTATAAAGAGGCAGTTCATATTTTGCAGACCGTACTGAACGCAAACCGTCTGCCATACGAACAGCTGAACCAAGATTTCTGTGAAGCATCTCTTCTCTTTCTTCTTTGGTTTGTCAATTTTAACGTTTTGACATTTTACTTCCAGATTCGAGCTTAAACAGGTACAAAATGACAATTTTGACCAAAATCGCTGAAAGACTAATAATGTCGTACCGAGCGCAATAACTTTCTTAAAGATGCATATCTCAAGACCAAACTTTCATCAAATGTACTTTACATTGTGTTCTATCGATTGAGCAATATGAATTTCCTCTCCGATTCTTGGTTTTGGCTCCAGATTCAAACTTAAACAGGTACAGATAGCCAATGTTGAACAAAATTGCGGAAAAAGACTACGTCGAAAATATTCACATTGTTGTACCGAGAGCGATAACTTTCTTAAAAATGCATATTTCTAAACCAAACTTTCATGAAATGTACATCACATTGTGTTCTATTGATTGAGCAATAGTTTACTAGTTCATTTGTATCAAGAAGCAGCATCCATAAACATGCGAGTGTATGGTTTGAATCCCAACCTTAACTGCAGGTTAATTTCAATCAGTCAACCTCCATGGTGGGACTGTGAACTTGAAAACTTAATAAATGAGAAATATAGAGTGCTGAGAGGACACAGAGACCACAATTTGGACCTTAATATATACAGGGGGCTTCGGAATAAATTTAAGAAATCATTTGTTTTCAAAAGACAATCTTACCATGATGAAAAAACCCAAAAACTTATTGATTCAAGAGGAAATCCTAAACTCTTTTGAAAATTGTTGAAACAGGGGAGATAATCATACATGCCTAATAGCATTAATATTGGAACTGAGAAGTGGATAACTCACGTTTCCTCTCTTCTCCAAATAGAAACTCCTCCTACTATACCTGCCACAAGTGACAGAAATGATAGCTATAACCAAATAGAATTAAATCAACCTATCAGTCCTAATGAAATTCAACAACAGATTAGGAAATAATAAGTCACCTGGACCTGATGGAGTTGCCACTGAATATTTTAGGATTACAACAAGTATTATTCTACCAACAATGACTGCACTGTTTAATCAGATATTTGACAGTGGTGTTTTTCCAACTGCATGGAATAGAAGTATTTTTTTCAAATCTGGAGATAAGAATGATGTTAACAACTACAGGGAAATTTCATTAATTGATTCCATGTGTAAAATATTTACTTCTATACTAAACTGGAGACTTAAGGTTTTCTGTGAAGAGAATCAAGTTATTGATGAACTACAAGCAGGTTTCAGATCGAACTCCTCAACCATAGACCATATTTTTAGTTTGCAAGCTATGATACAGAATATACAGGAACAAGAAAAGGGGTATTTTACTGCCTCTTTGTAGACTTTTCAAAGGCATTTGGCACTATACGACATGACATTTTACTTCAAAGCCTAAAAGATGTTGGGATAAAAGGAATTTTTTTTATAATATTCTCTCATCTATGTATTCAGGATTGTATGCATGTGTAAGAGGTTCAAGCGGATTAACTGACTACTTCCAGTGTCATATTGGCACTCGCCAGGGATGTATATTGAGTCCACAGCTATTCATAATTTTTATTAATTAGCTCTTGAAGAAACTGGAAGATTTGGGAGGAGAAGGAGTTTTTATCTCACAAGATTTTTAAAATGAATTTGCCATAATGTTTGCAGATGATGTGGCATCAGTAGCTTATTCAGACATTCAACTTAAAAAAATAGATGCCCTCCATTTATTTTGCACTGAAACAGGTATGAAAGTAAACTTGAAAAAAACTATAATAATGGTATTTAGAAATGGTGGCCCCCTGAGAACTAATGAACATTGGACCTTTCAAGGTGAAAACATAGATGTTGTGCCATTCTGCCGATATTTAGGAATAACATTTACACCAAAACTTATCTGGACACAGGCTCAAACATGTCTAGCTTCACAGAGTCATAAAGCCTTAATGGCTATCAACAGATATCAGAGAACACTTGGTGATATCCCTTGTAAAGATTTATTTAAGATATTTGACAGTATTGTTACTCCTATCCTATGTTATGTTTCAGCAATCTGGGGCATTAAATACAGCAAAATAATTGAAGACCTTCATGTTAAAATGTGTAAATCATTCCTCAAAGAATCAAATAATACCTGTAATGCAATGGTACTTGGAGAATGTGGTAGAATTCCACTGCAGTATAAATACATGACAAAAGCTGTCAAGTCCTGGTGTAGGCTGATACAAATGGACCCTGAGAGACTACCGCACCAGTGCTACAGGATGCTCACTTCTCTTGATGATATCGGACGCACCTCCTGGGCTACTCATATCAAAAACATTTTATTCAGTTTTGGATTTGGATATGCATGGATATCCCAAGATGTTGGGAAAAAAATTATTTTCATATCAATGTTTAAGCAGAGACTTTTTGATAACCTACAGCAGACCTGGATTGTAAATGTAAACCACTTATCTGACTCTTCTTTATGTAAACAGTATAAATCTATTCTGAATGTTGAATACTATCTAAATTCATCACTTCCATCTCACTTTCAAAGGATTTTATCGCGCTTCAGATGCAAAAAATTTAGAAAAGCTGTTAACATAGGAAGACACCAAGCCACACCATATGAAAAAAGACTCTGTCCTCTGTGTTTATCAAAAAATAAGCATTTCATTGAAAATGAATATCATGTACTGTTAATCTGTGAAGCTTATCGTTTTTTTCGGAATATGCTTATTGGCAAATACATAAATTCTAACTTTCATCATTACTTTATTTCAATTATTTCTTCTCAAAACTATGATGTTATACACAATATTTCAATCTTTTTACTTAAAGCTCAAAAGATAAAGCAATTACATTCATAATAATTTTGTGAAGTATGTGATAGAATCATATTTATTTATATATACCTTATTAACAATTATGTGCAGGGACTTTTCGTTACCCCTGAATTTTCTGTATTTTGGGCCAAAGGCCTTTTACTGAATAAATCTGTCTGTCTGTCTGTCTGTCTGTCTGTTTGAGCAATATGAATTTCCTCTCCGATTTTTGGTTTGGGCTCCAGATTCCAGCTTATACAGGTACAGATAGCCAATTTTGACCAAAATCGCGGAAAAAGACTAAGTCGAAAATATTCAAAATGTTATACTGATAGCGACGACTTTCTTAAAAATGCATATTTCTAAACAAAACTTTCATCAAATGTACATCACATTGTGTTCTATCGAATGAGTAATATGAATTTCCTGTCCGATATCGTAAAACAAACGTGTCCCGGCCGTGCGGTAATCGTTTTGAATTTGTATATTGTTTGAGCTGTCATCATTGTCCAAATGTTTAGCACTACAAGGGTTTATTTTACAAGAGTACTAAAGTAGTACGATTGCAAGAGGTACAGTTTATCGATCTTGTTGTGATTGTCATGTTATCGTGGGCTGGAACCCGATCAACACAATTACAACACAAACAATACATAATTCCCTCACAATTACCAGGTGCACCACACAATTTTCTGGAATCAAGAACTTGTTCTATATTTGAACGAATCATGTTGGGTAAAGAGCACAATCAGCCTAATCTCTGTACGAAGAGCACACACCAATAGCACAATCTCCACACAATGACAACACAATGACTATACAACGCTTTCCTACAGCGATCACAGTGGCTTGTACATTTAGATTTAGTGACTTGGAAATAACTACATTTACACTTGGAAAACCATACTGATTTTGAACTGATAAAGTGGAAAAAATTTGAAAGAAAGTGTATAATCACCTTCTTTTAGTTATGTGACAGTTATCGTAGTTAACTATAGTAATAAAATAATTTCAATATAGTATCAACTTTCGTCTTGTCATCTTCTTTTTTAAGTAATGGTTATAAGTTCAAATCATTGATCATTTCATTAACTTTATATCTTAAACATTTCCTGAAACCTTAAACAATTATGTGAAAATATTTTTACCATGTACATTTTACGTGGATACTGAAGCAGCCGTTAGTTGACGACTTTCATTTCCTATTTTGATCAGAAAATAAACTGGTAAAGAATCAATTGTTTTAAAATAAACTTATTATCTCTGACGAAACACATTTCAAGGGTTCAAAGACGCGAGTGGCATGGAAATATTTACATTTACACTTGGAAAACTATACGTTTGACCCCTTTTGACATTTAAGGGAAAGTGTAAAATCAATGTCATGTATTTAGGAAGAAGAGTAACTCATGTTTATCATAATTTGACATATCATTGAAATAATTACAAAATATTAACAGGCTTTAACTCATCTTTTTTTGTAAGCAAGACTTTACATTACTAAATGAACGCATTGTGACTACAATCTTCTATCATACATTCACTTGTCTTACAGGTTTTACCATATCTATTAAATAATCAAATAGGGCGCTTTACAAATTGTACATAACTATTCATTCATTTGTCATATAATTTATATTTAAATTGATATCTGTATAACTTGATAAAACACGTAAAGTAGAGTTACACATTTCAACTATCATATTATACAATTAGGGAAACCTCCCTTGAAGAAGCCTTTGTGTTCTTTTTCAAACCATGACTTCCAAAATAAGTGTTCGATCATGAGGAAAGTGTCTTTCCTTCAATAGTGACTTTATGGTTGGTAGTCACTTGTGGTTAGTCAGGAGAGAAAGGAGGTGAAGAAAGATTTCATAGCAATTCAGTGCATCTAGACCTCTTTGGACATTGCGAGAGTCGTACACCGAAAAGTTGTCTTGCAGGATACAAAGCAAGGCCTCTTGAGCTTGATAGCTTCTCTTAATTTCTGCAGAAGTGAAATATAGTAGGACCCTGTATTTGTGGTATTCTTTGTCGGGAAATCTGTCATAACAGCTTGGCGCTGGTCCCAAAACACGGGGAGCATCACCATGCCCATCTGCAAGGTAAGGCTTCTCGAAATAGACTCAATCCATTTTCTACCTTACCTCATTGGTTACCAAAACTTTGAAAGGAAGCAGCGACATCTATTGTTATCAATCCTGTTTAATCAGCGTATACGATTCCGCTCTTGCCCCTTCCTATTACCGTTATCTCTTTCGGGCTAAATACCTCGTATGGCTGGCGGCTTTATATTCGTGGCTATGCTCACCAATTCAAGGAGCTTGAAGCTACTTACTTGAACTCAACGCAGTTTTCCATCCAGGTTGTGCCGCTGTTGCTGAATGCGAGTCGTCTCATTGCCTGGTTAGATAGCTAGCGAAGGTTTTGGCTTGAAAGAGTTCAGGGTATAAGGAAGGAGATAGAGTGGATTCATATACGCTGATTTAGCAGGATGATTGTTATCACGAGTTACCCCTCTTAGTAGCTGCTAACCCACAGCGAGTATATTTGGCGTTTACATTCGATAAATACGCCGAGACATTAGGTAATCCAAGTAAAAACTTGATGTAATGCTTTAGTCTGCTGGATTAAGAGCAGCTGTTTACTGAGAACGCCGAGAATCCGAGATTTTAACAATGAAATCACATCGATACTCTTCATGTTATTCTTTTCTCTCATTTAAGATAAATATAATTTAAAAGAAGAAATATTTCAAAATAACTTGTTTTCTTTTTAAATACATTTATTTAATTTTTCGTCATTATTTCAAACTTTTTAGATTAGAAGGGTCATTTACTCTTGTCGATGAAATGAATGAAAAGGCAAATCGGACATATTTTCTAAGAATATTTCTTTATCATCTTATAAATCTCTTTCTAAGAACTGCTTATCACAATCATATTGTTCAGGATAGAATTCCGTACCACAGAAAATATTTTGTGCATAAATGATAATTCTTTAAAACAAATTAGAGCTTGTAACAAAAGATGATTTTTGAAATGATAAAATCCCCTGAAAGTCCTTTGAGTAAATATTTTTTCTCATTGCGTACATTATGTCGAGGAAAGATTTTTTGAATTCTAGATGTCTCGAAATCATTATCATCTTGTTAAAATTCAATATTAAAACATACACAAATACAGTTATTTTTAGATTGGCTATCTTAAATATTTGCTAAGTTGCTAATAAGGTTTGAGCATGGCAAAATCTAAACTAAACAGCCGTGCTCACGTCCATTATGTGGCCTATGTTTCGTTTGTTGTTTACACAGTAAGTCAGTATATTCGACCACAACTGAATTAAATTTAGTGTGTAAAAGTTAATTGTTTATGATTCTTTTTAATTTCATGTTGTGTAATAACGCTTCTTATACATATGAATTAAAATAAAACTATTGTTTGCAACAATTTAACAAGGTTTGATAACGAACATTGTACAGTGATTTTGTTTGAAAACGGATATATTTATTTTTTAACATTCAAAATTCAAGATAATGATTGTAATTGTCTCTAGTATTTACCCGTACATCATGTTATGTTTACCATCATTATGACCTTTTCAAACAGTAAATATCGATCAACCTGACACTTGATAGATCTACATAAGGCATATGCTTAAAAATTATTGAAAATATTAATTATTATAACCTGTCTTCGTTTAGTAGAAGGTTATATTGTGCTACAAACACAACGCGTCACAAAAAAAAACGATTGACTGTTTGAAAGGTGTGAGCAACCTCGGAATTCGTGCTGCAACCACCTTATGCACATTAAAATTGTCATGAATGAGTTTTACAATAACCCTTCAAATTGTTCCAACATCATGGGATAATCGGCGAATCGTTATATCTCCATCTTCCCAAAACACATTTTCGCTTTCACGAACATTTTCATCATCTATATGAGATTGGCAGCGCACGGATTCCCACAGATTCCCACCATTTAAACTGGCTATGCCAGTGTAAAATCTTCGCTGTAGAAGACGCTGTTGGCTCCCAGCAGTAAGCTATATTTATCAAGTGATAGTGATTGACACTGTTAATGCTTCGATGCAGAGTACAAGTTCCGATAACTCTGTAATAGATACATGATGACACAAGAGAAGAATACGAAATGTCAGCGAGCTATCATCTAACGAAGCGGCGGAGCCCCCGAGTCGGTGTAACAAGCTGGTATTTCGTATACACTTATGTCAATCATGTATCTGTTTTCTTCAATGGATAATCTTTTGCTAATGCGACCATTCATCTGACATCATTCCTCTGCGTGAAATCTAATCGCCTCTAGATCATTTAGAAAAGAAATGCCCACAGACAGATGACCCATACCTCTTTGATGGCGCTAAATTTGAACTCACGAAGAATTAGATTGGTTAGGAAAACCTGATGACTTTCAAGCAGTCTTTCGTTTTCCCTTACACAGACAGGCATGTATCTTAGTTATATTACTCGTCCTTGTAAGATACTGCAGTGTAAATATTACACTGAAGCACTCAGGAAATCATGAATATTTCTGATATCATAGTTCATACAGATCTAATACAACATTATATCAAGACTTCTGGTCTTAGATTTTTTAGGCTTTGTTTGCACATATGTTCCCTAAGAGTAATTTTGCGCCTTACCTGAGTTTGTAACGTCTAGATATATACTTTATCTCCGCATTAATTATAATTAGTTATATATATACAAATTGTTGGTGACTAAATTTTGACCTTAAGATATGAAGTTTGGCTGAAATGATTAACACAAATATGTATAAAATATAAGTTTCAGCTCAAATTTCATCTTTACAAAATACCTCTACATTTAAAATGAGCATCGAAACGTGATAACCAAAGTAATGAAATCGAGAAGGTTAAAGGTAACTACATATAATGTGGGCATTCATTTTTCAACAAGTATTTTATTTCAAACCTTAATGCGAGATAAAGTCGCGATAGACTGTTTCAGTAATATTCATTAGACACATAATGAGGTCCATAATCATTCCTGAATTTGTTTATGAATGTCTTTAAATTGGTTCAAGTCAAGAAACATTTTCAGTTATTCAGAAAATAAACAGCAAACAGAGCCGTATATATCCCCTGCCATTGCCTTTGACAATCATTGACTTTTATTAAGCCTTATCCTTCTTTCCCTATTTACTGTATATATATTTGAATAACCTATACAAATTTACGGTAAAAAATGCAACCATCACAAAATGTATATTTTACATTGTAACTGTGAATGAGCATCGTTTTCCAATGAAGCTACGTCCACACATATTAGGTCTTACAGTTTTTGTATTTCTGCCCCAGAAACGTATATCTCACTTGCGTTTCCATGGAAACCACCGAAATTAAAAATCCAAAGAAGTTGAAGACCTATCAATACGAAGTTTTGAGCTAAATGTAGCAATTTTAGATATGGCACTTGAAACGAAATTCTATACACTAAACGCCAAAAGAAACGTTACCCTTCTTCTTTTTTGAATAACTTTTTAAGTATTAAAGATATGTACCAAATGAATGATTCAAAAGAAAACTGAATAATGTAGCTTTATGCTGATAACACATTTCGAATTCCTGATGGATTCAGATTGTGGCGAAATGCATCTTACTTATGAAGATCCAAATGGTCCGGTTTTCGACCAGGCTGGTAGTAATCAATAATTCTGATTTAGATGTTCAGAAGAAGTTGAAAGTAAACTTTTACTTTTGTGTTTAGACAAAATGGTTGTATGCTGGACATTATAACCTGTAAACGATGAAAAATGATGATGTTGAGTAAGTTTAAGTGTGAAAATTAGAAAAAATGTTTTTATAGTCATAAAATATCTTTTCTCGTAATTTCTCGAGTTTACTGTGTATTAAAATGACTTTAAAGTATTCAGGAACACAAACGATTATTTCTGTCAACATTTTAGCTTGAAAATTAAAAGTTTTGATTGTTTTGTTTATAACCCAAACGCACTAACGCTCAAACCTAGCAAAATTCAAGCAGCATTTGTACGAAATCAATGCTTCTACAGAGTATAAAAGGTGTCTACTTTGCATGATATGGCACAAATGTTCGAATTCATGCCGCGATTGACAGCTGAAGAACGAGAAAGAGCTCTGGGGATGTTGCATATGGGGTCGACCAACAACGATGTCGCCAATGCCTTCAGATGTCACCGCATGACCATCATTCGACTTCGCCAGCGCTATCTTCAGATCGGGGTCACCGCTGATAGACCAAGAAATGGACGTCCCCGCGTCAAAACCCCAGCTGAAGATCGCTATCTACGTCAGCTACATCTGAGGGACCGATTTCTGCGGCGACGTGGTCAGCCAGGTCTGCTCTTGGACGAAGACTAAGTGCTGCTACAGTGAGGAGAAGGCTTCGTCTTCAAGGTTTACGGCCATACAGACCAATGCAAGGTGTGCAGTTGACGCGGCAACACCGGCTAATCAGGGTAGCGTGGGGATGTACCGTCGGACGGTGGCAGAACCGGACTGGCGGCGAGTGATGTTCACGGATGAGAGTCGTTTTTCGATCCACCATACCGATAGGAGAAGGAGAGTGTACCGTCGTCAAGGTGAAAGAGAGGCTCCATGCTGTGTTCACGACGTTATACCTTTCGAAGGAGGCAGTGTAATGGTGTGGTCCGGAATAAAGGACGACATTCGAACTAACCTTTTCATCGTGGAGGGGAATATGACGGCACAGGTGTACATTGACCAGCTTGTCCGTCCTGTGGTTATTCCATTCTTACAGCGTCACTAAAACACCCTTTACAAACAGGGCAATGCACCACCTCATGTCACAAGAATGACATGAGATTTCTTGCATGCCAACAACGTTAACGTCTTGCCATGGCCTTCAAAATCCCCAGACATTAGCCCCATCGATCATTTATGGGACTATCTCGATTGCAGAGTTTGCTTGTGACAGCAACAGCCGCGAAATCGTCAGCAGCTAATTAACGCTTTGAGAGATGAATGGCGTTTAATTCCAGCAGACTTCGTCAGACAATGGATCCATTCCGTGACAAGACGTGTTCTGGCATGTTTGGATACGAATGGCGGCCATACTATATATTGAAATAGATTAAAAAAACAATAAAAACATGAATTTTACACCTTTTTGTTGTTTTTGAGTGATGATCGAAAACTGGACAATGTTGTCAGTCTTATGCTTTGTTGTTTAAATCGAAATACTAGTCGATTTTATCAAATATTTTTGTTGCAATATAATCCGATTTTGTTTGGCTACACAAGGCAGCAAAAAGGTCCATCGTAACTTTAACAGTTATTGCATAATTGATAAAGAAAGAGCGGTAACGTTTCTTTTGGCGTTTAGTGTATATTCTATGCTGGGTTTGATGGAGATTCTAAGAGGGGACGAATCTATACTGGGTTTAATGTAAATTCTTAAGAGGAGGCGATTCTATACTGGGTTGGACGAACATACTAAGATACATTTAAGATGGCTAATCTATACTGGGTTTGATTTTAATGCTTATGGAGAGTTCGAATCTATACTGGATTTGGTGTAAATTCTTAGAGGTGGCGAACCTAAACTGTGTTTGATGTTAATGCCTAGAGGGAG
Source organism: Phorcus lineatus (assembly GCA_921293015.1). Taxonomy (NCBI): domain Eukaryota; kingdom Metazoa; phylum Mollusca; class Gastropoda; order Trochida; family Trochidae; genus Phorcus; species Phorcus lineatus. The sequence goes on from OV121083.1 coordinate 52,826,862, forward strand.
CTATTCTATACTGGGTTGGATGCACATGCACTGGGATTTATTAAAATGCTTGGAAGGAGCGAATCTATACTGGATTTGATGTAATGCTTAGTGGGGTGATTCTTTACTGGGTTTATTGTAAATGCTAAGAGGGGGCGAATCTTTTCTGGGTCTGATCAGGGACCTTATATACAGGGATATGAAACTCTTAGCTGATTGTACTATATTACTGCTACGCGGGGGTTACACAACTCGTCTCGCTCATTAGCAGGTCACGGTCCACCGCACATGGAGACTGGGTTCTGTTTTGGCGCAAACGTCAATGCGCGGTGTCGTGTAACCAGTTGCGCAATGAAAACAACAATGCATTGTGGGTCTTCGCATCACTCGAGAGAGGAGGCGCCTTTGAATGCGGACTTGAGCATTGCCTCAAATAAGGCTTAAAAATATCGTTAAACATAGGAAGGTAGTTTCCAAAAATGGAGTTTTCCGACAGATGGATGTTTTCTGATAGTATTTGCGCTATTTGGTAATTGAATATTGTTTTCTGTAAGTGTAGTTATCGCTCTTACTTTTCACATAGACGACTAGTCTGTCGGTCATTTTGTCTGCACTGATAACAATGAACTTGAGCATTGCCTCAAGTAAGGCTTAAAAATATCGTTAAACATAGGAAGGTAGTTTCCAAAAATGGAGTTTTCCGACAGATGGATGTTTTCTGATCGTATTTGCGCAATTTGGTAATTGAATATTTTTTTCTGTAAGTGTGGTTATCGCTCTTACTTTTCACATAGTACGACTAGACTGTCGGCCAGTTTGTCTGCATTGATAGCAGAGAGTTTGAGTATTACCTCAAACAGGGATCGTATAGATTATACGAGATCTATACGATCCCTGCCTCAAGTAATACTTCAAAATCGTTTTACGTGAGAAGAAAGTATTGACAATGTTACCGTTTTCTGATATAGACGATTTTCTGAAATTTTTTTATAGACATGATCATAGCAGAAGAAGAAGTTTATTTCGGTACTAGCATAACAACACCCTACCTGCATTACAAAATCATACACAACGTTAACATCTCATTTATATCTGAAGTCAATATTTTTATTTGTCTAATGATAGACGTCCCAGCTTGATGATCTTGAATATATCTAAACATATAAAACAAAAACATTGCATCACATTTGATTGTTAACTTCATTAGGTTTGATATTCAGATATATATCCATATCCATAATACATATTTACATATCCTTTATTAGGAATGCCATCACATGTATCACATCACATTATTTTATTACAATATCCAAATACATTCAGGTATTTAAATGTAAGATAAAGTAATAAATATAACATCTATAGAATAACACATCAATATCAAATCATTTTGAAATGCTAAAAGGCTAAATCATTGATATCATATCCAAATTATATTATCATATAAATTACAAGCAATAACATGTAGATTATCACCATGTTGTGACACAGGATTGAATTTGGTATGCATGGGATTTCCAACATTACAACAATCAATGTAGACTTTCATTTTTTATACCAACTAAACATGGTTTTGGACACTAAAATACGGTTTTTAAAAAAATGCAAATACCCAAAAGTAGTGAAGCCTTATTTGAAACATAACTTCCTTGATACACTGTGGGACATTTCCATCATTAAATTTCAATTACTTTTGAACTACCATTGTCTTCTTTCTACGCAAATATATATTCCTGGTAAATAAAACATAGGGCGTGCTTAACTATTGATTACTCAAATAAATTATAAATATATATATTTCAAACTTGCAATTGTTAAGAACAAGAAAATGAAATTAAAGTTGCAAGTTCACATCACATTCAAAACAGTTTCTACTTTCAGTAACACTGCTTTAGTGTACCACGGAGAGACTTGCTCTTTTTCCCTTTCCTTTTTGTCAATTTCGTCGACTCTCTTTCTTTGTGACAACAATACCACAAGGGAGGGTACTCTGTTGTTTTTTTACGGATGGAGCCGGGAATCTTCGTAAAACGGTTCCGCTGAAACTGTGCGCTAATGAGTATGGGCTGTGCCCGAACCCAGTCGTGTGTGCGTTGAACCGTAAAGCGAGACGACCTAGATTGCTAATTAGCCTTAGTTTCATATCCCTGTATATAAGGTCCCTGGTCTGATGTACATTCTTAGAGGGGGAGAGTCTATACTGTGTTTGATGTAAATTCTTAGAGGGGGCGAATCTATACTGGGTTTAATGTAAATGCCTAGAGGGGGCGATTCTCTACTGGGTTGGATGCACATTCTGAGCTACGTTTTAAATGGCGAATCTGTACTGGGTTAGATGCATATGCTTATATACAATAAAGGTGGCGAATCTATACTGTGTTTGATGCACATATTTATATGTAAAAAGGGGGCGAGTATATACTGGGTGTGACACTCATTCTTATATACATATTATATATATATCATATTTTTAGAGGTGGCGAATCTATTCTGGGTTTGATGCACATTACATATATATAGGTAAAGGGAGCGAACACCAACTCACCTCACCTCACCTCTACAAAGGTAGCTTGAAAACGCCCTGCATTGAAAAGTAGTTGTACTGATGTAGTGATTTTGTCTCTCCAGACATTAAGAGTGAATTTGATCGAGTGGCGAATTTCCACTGCCACTAAGCCTGTAGCTCATCAAGCCTCCACTGTTATGCTTCTCAATCAGGGTATGGAGCATAGAGAGAACAGGCAGACAGTCGACTGGTAGAAAATTCTATTACTGAGGTTGAAATGCATATTTGTAAATTAGTAAGGATAACTTGCAATTATATAAGCATAACGGGCATTGTGTTCTGAGATTTCGGATTGCCATTTTAGACTTATATTGAGAACACAACGGTTGTTAACTGTCAGGGATTTGGAAATCGTTAGGAAATGGGCCCTTTCAAAAGATATTTGGCTTTACGCTAGTCATATAGAAGGAAAAAAGAAATAGTGAGTCAGACACAGAATTTCGTTTGTTTGATGATAAAACTGAATGGACGTTACTCAACAGTGTCTTTAGTGAGTTGCGTAAAACGTTATCTACACCTGACATTGACATGATTGGATCAATCCTTATTACTAAACTCCCTTGTTATGGATTCTGGAGACCTTACCTAGGTGCCATTCATTATGATGCCTTAAGTAGGTCATTGGCAAACTCGATCTATAAATAGACTAGGGAAACCTCTTAATCCAATAGTTCGATCTCAGCTCAATTGGGGTTAAACAATTGTGTTTTTTTGGGTTTTTTTGGGGGGGAGGGGAACTTATGTGCATATCTTTTGCAATATCATTCAATTTGTATCGACATTCTCTGTGAGCTGACATTTTTGTTTAGACTACTTCATCATTGGAAATTAGGAGATGGGTGACCTCTTGCTTTTTACCAATGGCTATATTATTTACCGACGAATATTTGTCCTCTGACCTGTTGTGGACTGGTGCATGTGCTTATCCTGGACGATAAAGTTTCAAGGATGTATTTTTCAAAGGATGATACTTTGGCCGAAATGGGCATTCCTCAAAATCGAAAAACCAAATGTGACGTTTTATTATATGTCAGTCAAAACCCAAACTTAATTTCTTTTTTTATATCCCCTTCTATGTTTTTATTTACTTACCCTCATATTGCGGAAAGGCAATCTATCAATTATGTAGTATAAACAAGAAATTAACTTTAACACTTTTATCTAGCAGTTATCGTATCTATACAACTGTTGTTATTTTTATCATAAGTGTTCTTATGAGGTATCTAATTTAACAATATGTCTTGCAGGAAAATCATTTTTTAGGACTTTATTGACTTTAGTACCTTTATTGGACGTTACAAAAGACCTGTGACTTCCTGCTTTAACCGATATTTCAATTCTCTTTCTCTAAAAGAGCTTAATATGCACTAAAGATGTTATTATTGAATACAATGACATATAACAATACTTTCCAAAGATTATTTTAAGGTATTGAAATTTTGGGCAGGCAATGGTGTCCACATGTTCCATGAACCAGATATTCATTTCACAGTTTTGTTTCTTGTTTTTGTAGTGAGTCATCTGTGTTCTAAGTTCAGTTTTTGTGTTTCGTTTCCAAGTTTGGTCGTTGTTAAACCAATTTATTTAAGTAATTTTAGCATATAATTGTTGTTTCGTGCTGACGGTAATGCAAATGTCCTGAAATTAAGACAAAAGACTTTTACTCAAACGGGCCACTGCAATTACTAAAATGAAAAATTCATGTAAACATAATCAATTCATACACAAAATTCAAGACGCAAATGTTAGGTTTCAGGTATCTTACTCTATGTACCTAAGTTACCTTTATTGAGTTCTGAACTTCAACAATTGAAGCGGCAGTCATTCATAGGATAACAAACCCTGAAATCAGATATTTTCCTGAAGCTTAAGAAAAAAATGTTAACTGAAGAGTCCTTAAACCTTGGTTTTGCCAACCACTCCCCGAATGGAGCAATTTATGTGACAGTGTTCGGCATTCTGGACTGTGCAGTCCTGTGTATAAATACAAACAACTGTAATTCCTTTTTTTATACTCACAACATGAGTTCCTGTGCACTCAGTTCAACGAGGTACCGGGATACAACAGGACTCACTCCTCAGGGAGGAGTACACTACTACAGGATGAAAATTGGTCATTGTTTATCATTTATTTTCAATGAAGTTTAAGAATTAGAGGTACATGCAAGTAATATAGAGAACAAATGTGCGAGTTGGTTAGCTGCTGTTACCGTCAATGTTGGCGGTATTACTTGACTCCAAAGGCGGAGTTTCGAATCACGCAAAATACTCAACCCGAAAAGTAGAATTTTTACCATTGCAGATAGTGTGACCCAGGATAATATCATGATAATGTTTCAGAATTTTAAGAACGTGGTTTAATAAATAGTTTTATATATTTTTCAAATGGAATAAACAAAATCATTGTAAAGATCTAAAAAATATTGTTATTTTGTGTCATATATTATATTAATTAAATTTTTTCCACAGGTTTTGGCATGCAGTGCTTTTCCTTAGCAGACTGCTCTTATAAGAACTCGGCTTGCAGACGAAGTTCTTGTCAGTGTGCTCTTGGCTACAGTTATCAAGCCTCTACTCGTAGCTGTGTCATTCGTGAGTTGATTTCTATGAGCGCACGTTTTTGGATACCTGGGTAATGGAGAGATGTACCAACGAAACGTAAACTATGGGGCATTATTCTTTAAACAAAGAATCACTCAAATAATTATTTCCCTCATAATGTGTCTTCTAGTGTAACCGTTAGCAACTAAAGACTAATAATTCTATCGTATGTTAAACTACCTTGTTTAAATTTGAGTAATCGCACTCACTTCAATCTAGGGCAGTTGTCCTATGAGAGAGGCGATTGTCTGTCCTACAGCCTATTTGTATAAGATTTTTTATATTTTCTATTATTAACATACTACTAATCTTTGATTATTTTCAATTTCTAAGTAACAAATCGATGGTAAGATGAATGAATAGATACATAATTAACTAGGTATTGCAGCACCAGTCTAAGTCATGATTCTTTTCTTATTTTTTACAGGGTGCAGTAAATATGGACACGACTTTTCGTTAAATAGCAATAAGGGAATCAAAAAGTGGAATGATGGCCAACTGTGTGTAAAAACCAGGGAAGAATGTGTGAAATCATGCCGGGATGAAACTAAATTTGTCTGCGTGAACGTTGAGTACTCCACTTCCTCACATGCTTGTCCGACGGCCATTTGTCAGTTGAGCAAGACGGCCTGGTTTGAAGTGCCAAAAACAGACAGAGATGTCAATGATAAAGGTTGGGATTTTTACATTCGGCATTGTGTTAATTGAGCAAACTGCCATCTTGATAGCCCAGGATGGATTATTTTATATTTGATAAAAACAAATACAATCCAGATTTTAAGCTATTTGTTAAGAATGTACACATTGATGACGTCAGACTTGATGAAAAATTGGCTCAAAAAGCAAATCAAATAATTTGAATGAGTTTGCCACTTTTTATTTTTTCAGTGTTGAATGCGCTATCATATATATAGAGTAAGGAGTGTGTCATCAATGACATAGGAAGCTCTATCTAGTTATCAATGTTAAGACAGGAACTAAAAGGGATAATGTGTCCTTGGACCCTACGTTTTCGAAGCCTGCTTTTATTCGCATTACCTTTCACAAGAGAAGCTGTGGATAATTAATAATAATAATAGCTTTCTTGTACTGCGCATATATCCATGAAAGAGCATGCAAATTGTATCATTACCCTGAGGGATTAGTACTTCGATGCAGCCTATTTTAGGTCCATACCTCCCCTTGTTCAGGTTGAGCATAATAAGATCCATGAAACGTCGTTCTAGTTTGATAGTTTTGGAGAGATGGTAACGTATTTATCTCGACGAGGACCCTTCTTGTATGCTTTGAACATGACTTTAAAGATAAGAAAAAAAATGTTAAAAAGTTGGTTGATCTTGTCAGCCGTATGTTTTATTTATGAATTTACAATTATACTTTTCATATCAACGTTTAAAGCACAAAAAAAGTATAGTTTAATACCGAGCAGCGCAGTAGTACTAGACGGAAATTGTTAATTAAATCGAATTACCATAACGAGTATTGCAGGGCCATCTTTTAGTTTTGATGTGTTTGTCACGTGACCTCGTGTATTCGTTCAACCTTTGAAACGTTCGATATGAAGCGGAGCTAAATTCTCCGAAGATTTGTAACTGCCTTAGCCAACCGTCGTGAAAGGAGCAAGTGAAGTTTAATGTTTATAGCGCACCGAACGTACAAGCAACACTGCATAACACACTGGTTGGTTTGAAATGAACCATGGCAACTTTCGTGATTCATTAAATGTATTCCAATTTACCAGTGGCTTAAATTTAAATTTCCGAAATCGGCCGATAAATAACTTTGATACAGCTTTTTCGAAACCCTAGCTCATTAGCACCAGTGAACAGAGCTGAAAGGGTCAGTGGTCACTGAAGCGTGTCATGTCGTGTGACGTGATAGTAGTCGCCCCTATAATAATAATAATAATAATAATAATAATAATAATAATAATAATAATAATAATAATAATAATAATCCACTTATAACGCGCTGAATCCATGCACAGTACATGCTCTAAGAGGAGATGATGTGGTTAGCCAGAGAAGACACTTTTGAAAAGGCAAATGTTTCACAGTCTATTAAATATTGGGGCAGATTGTTCCAGGCTTTTTTGTTGCTGAGTAGGCAAATGTTCTCTCTCCAAAACGTGTCCTTTTAACCATGGGAACATGAAGCAAGGTCTTGTTTTGCGAACGTAGAGTTCTAATTGGTGAGTAGCTTTTGATAAGGTCACATATGTATAGAAGGGCCTGGCCAGACAAGGACTGGTACACAAGACACAGGAGCTTGTAGGTGATGCGCTGTTCCACTGGAAGCCAGTGCAGGCTATAGAGCACAGGGGTCATGTGCTAAAATTTCTTTGTAAACGTAACAATTCTTGCTGTAGTATTTTGGACACTTTGCAGTTTGTTTAGTTTCTGCTTAGTTGCTCCAGATAGAAGGGAATTTCAATAGTCGAGCCGTGACACAACTAGAGACAAAACTAATGTTGTAGCAGAATGTTTTGTTAGGCACTTGCGAATGTTTCCAATATTCCGGAGAACATGATAACAGGTTTTAGTGAGATTGTTGACATGAATATCGAGAGAAAGATCAGAGTTGATAGTGACACCAAGATTTTTCACTTTAGCAGACATATGAACACATCTCTCTCCAAAATGAAATTCAAGAACTCTGATGATCAATCCAAGCTCCTTTATTTACATTGTGAACAAGATAGGCCCCAACACAGAGTCCTGAGGTACTCCAAATTTGAGGTTAACTTTAACAGATGAGGCATCATCCACTACTACAAACTGCTGCCTGTTTGCAAGAAGTGAGCAAAACCATTCCCATGCACCGCCGCTGATGAAAAAGCTTTCTTCTAGGCGTTGCAGCAAAATTAAAGTTGGTGGTCAATGGTGTCGAATGCAGCACTTAGGTCTAACAGTACCAGAAAATCAACGTTGCCTTTATCAAGGACTTTAACCAATGCTGTTTCCGTGCTGTGGTTTTTTCGGTATGCTGATTGGAATGCATCGTAGAGGTTATTATTGGTGAGATGTTCAATCAGGCTGTCACATACTGCCCGCTCGATCAGTTTAGACAGATAAGAAAGGTTTGACACAGGACGGTAGTTAGAGAGGATGTTAGGGTCCAGAGACGATTTCTTTAAAAGAGGCTTGACAATTGCTGACTTCATGGTTGATGGCATGGTTCCAGACTGAATGCATGTGTTTATGATGAAAGTGAACACTGGCACCCTAATGTCAAGATTTTCCAAAAGAACTGACGATGGAATAGGATCCAATACACATGAGGTTGGTTTCGATTTCTTGACTAGAAGAAGAACTTCTTCATCAGTGAAAGGCCTGAAAGACTTCATTATAAGTCTGTCTGGTTGTGTGTCAGAGACTGTCGTTTGGGGAACAAATGGATGGTCGATATCCATTGCTGCACGGATATTACATACTTTTTCATTAAAGAACTGTTGAAATTGTTCTGCAGTTAACTTGGATTTGCTGTTTGAGGAGGCTGAATTCTTGAAGTCGTTTTCAAGATGTTGAAAGATGACCTTGTATAGCGATCTAAAATCTGAGGCACAGTTTTCAATCTTTGAGGTGAAAAAGGACCGCTTTGCACGCTTTACTTCAATTGTCACACGGTTTCTGGCAGTGCAGTATATTTGTCTATGTCCTTCGAGACGACTCCGTCTCTATCGACGTTAAGCGATGCGAGCTGAGGATTTTGCAGCTTTGATCTCTGGAGTCATTGTCCTTGATGCTTCAGGATGGTATGGTTTTGTCTTGATCTTCTGAGGTGCGTGAGTATCCAGAAGAGTGGTGTTGTAAGTGGACACTAAGTTCTCTGGATCGGATGGTGGATTTGCAACAAGATCAGAGTTCATCAGATCTGAACGAAATGCCTCTTTTTCTATAGCCTTGATGTTACGGCACTTGATAGACATTGTAGGACTTGGCGGTTTGTCGGTGTCAAGGAAACAACTGACAAGGGAATGGTCAGATATCTGCAGATCCAGTACTCTGACGTCATTTACACAGCAAGGGTCCATCCTAGATATCACCCAGTCGATGATATGTCCTATGTGTGGACTCAGTTACAAGCTGGGCACAGTCATGATAATCTAATAATTTTAAAATCTTTACAGAATCTGTTTTTGTTGATGCGTCAAATTGAATATTAAAATCACCCAAAGCTATGAACCTTTTGTGTTTGAATACGATGCTATGCACACTATCCCATTGCCTGTGTACATCAATAATGACGTCGGTCACAACGATCAGACTTGTTTAAATAGTCTTATTTTTTATGACAAACAGGTGACCATTTTGTAATCCTATCGCATTCAATTTCAATTCTTTATTTAATGGTCTCGAATTATACCTATAGTATTTTCACGCCTTGGATACGTCAAGCAGAATATATGTCCTGTCATAATCGTGTTACTCTTGGCATTCGACTGCTACTTCGTTTATTTCACGACGTCCAATAATTATGAACCAATGAACTTGTAGAATATATATTCAATCAATAACTTATGAGAAGGAGATTTGGCTCATGCACTTCCAACGACGATGACAGTCATTTGAAAAAGTAGATTGTGAATAATTGTTACCAAAATTCTTTAGGATTATATAGGATGCTTCTAACGCTTGCGCCAGGTATGTATTTACATCATTGATTGTTAAATTCAAAGAAAAAGAAATTTCCACACCGTGTGAGATGTTATATTAGATATCAATATATGTGAGTTAATATCAAACAAATCATGCACTTGAGTACTAAGTTGTCATGCAAGTAAATTGACCATTTTCCAGTTTCGCGAAACGAGTCGGTTTAGAGTGACGTCCCTTTGAAAAGTCACGTGACCGCGGGCTAGCTGTCCAAGCTTACGTTTAGTTGAACGTTGTTTTGGTCTACTTTCAACGCTCGCCTAGATCTTATCTTTCATCCCCTCGAACTATGGAAGGTCACAAATGATTGAAAACCGTATAAGTTAACATGAAAAAATCAATGAAGGCGAATATGTTCGTAATAATTATTAAATGGTTAACTGTTTTTTAGAGTGGTACTGACATAAGACTTGGTACATGTATCATTTTTAATTAAACTACTGGTGCAAAAAACCCATTAAATAATAATTTTTTAGAAGACAAGGTGTGGTTTTGTGTATATAGACCAATATTGAAACGTGTATAAGGATAAAGAAAACGATCCGACCAGAATAAAAATTCGGCTTCTCCAAATTTTTTAACTTAAATTAAAGGCTGAAAGTAAAATAAGGGGCACAACAAAACTCTGCAATTTGCGCAGTTAACTACATATCTCATCTTTTGCATTGGGAAAAAAATCAAGAGCATAACCTCACAACTTGTAAATTTAAGGGGCATGGGTACATGCCTACTTCGAAAGCGGCAACCATATATTTTCTTACGTTACAGATGTGATTTTCAAGCTTTCATTTAATATTTTTCATTTGAACGAGCTTTTATTATTTTACAAACACGTTTAATCTGGATAGAAAAAATATTAACTTATTCGACTATCAAGCGCATTGAACGCTTTTAGAAAAGATTCGGCCTTTTATAACAATCGCTTAACTCAATGCTATGAGAAAGAAAATTCTGGATTTTTATAAAAGAAAAAATTCTGCAATCTTCATAATAATCTTCATAATATTCAAATCGATTGTAGATTTTGATTGCACGGTAATGAAAGAAATATACTGGCCATATTCACACAAACAGTAATGTACTTCCCCTTGACGATCATAAAAGTAAGAAAAAAGTAAGACTCATATGCCCGAATTAATGAAAGGGGTTTAACATTGTCAAGGTTTAACACTATTCTTCATTTCATTACTATATTCTGCATCGGAATAACCGAAAACAAACTGCATGCTACTTAATTCGGACTTCGATTGACGCAGTTGAGATCAGAGATTAAAATTGGAAATAATCACTTTCATGATTTATTTTAATTATTTTAACACGCTTTACATCGATCAATGGTAAATCTACCCCCTAGCATGTTTACATTTTCGTGGTTTAATGCAGAATTTGGACCTGTTTCAATGTCACTTTTGTTTCTTTAATAGAGAAACAGTTTTACCACGGAGTTTAGCATACGGCTAAACTAGCTTTAATCGCCCACTCCACTTTAAACGCCGAACGTTACCGAGTGGTGATGATGAACCTGTCGCAGTTTAAACTTGCTTCAAAAATGTAAAAAATGTGAGAATCAGTCTACATGCAAAGGATTAAACCTGGGTTTTATAAAAAAAAAACTTGCTTCACTAAGAGCAAATCTGGTTTCATGCTTGAGTTAGACCTGTTGTATGCATCATCGTGGTCTTAACCTGTTGATAAAATGTAAATGTTTGCAAATGTTAAACTTTTGCAATATTCAGCAATTAGTGCCGTCAGTAAGAAGACCTTCAATTCTACACAAATCTGGAAAGTTAATCCGTATGTGAAACTGTAGACCGACGGTCATAATTATAATCATAATAATAAACATTAACCCTTACGTCGCAATAAATATATGTTTAAATGATAATGATTAATTATAATACTAGTATCATATGGTTTGCGAATGACGACAGTTCGCCACAAGTGTTGATATGATGTGGAGTATGTCACTTCGTTACAATAACAAAGTATGGATAAATAATGGCTGTTTGCAATTTTGAAAGAATAAACACAATCTCAAATTTTGGAGAATAAGTTTTCAGTATTAATCATCATACTCCGACCAACGGTCAACGGAATATTCATATTGTAATACCGACGTGTCCATTCTCCGCAATAACTGCCAATGTTGTGCATTATCGTGTGAAGAAATAGAATATTTACTTAAATCCATGTTTTGTCAGAACGATTGCATAATTAATGCTTTTTATAATATAAGTGAAATAAATAATTGATGTTAGTCATATGAATATCAACGTAAACAATATGCAACGTGTATTTCTACTTTAAATATTTGATGGCTAAATTTTCTTCCTGTGTGTCGGATGATTTGAAATTAAACAATCTTCTTACAAATTACAAAAAAATATGTATGATAAACATTCCCCGCTGTAATGTAGGGCTAACCATGCTAAATGAATGTTATAAAACTAACGAGTCAAGGCATGATAATAAGTTGCTAATCTGTTCAAAAAATGCGCAATGAATGCATTTTTCGGATAATTTTTATAAATCGACAAGGAATTTTATGAACGTCTTCAATCGTTTGAAATAATTTAACGCATTTAGATAATTTAAACCCAGTCGGAATGAAAGCAACCTTGTAATATTTGTTAGCAGTTTCGCCGTTCATCATTTCTTGAATTTGTTTTTGGCAAAGAATTATCAAGTAGGCTTACACATAATGCCACCTCGGTACTATATCCCTATAAGTAGGCCTACGTAGGGTTAGGCGCTATCACAATAAATGGCTTATTTGATTTTTAATTGTTAAGAGAAAGAATTGAAATATTCATATTAATGGTTAAACAAGTTTAAATACTGGTTTATCCTTTTGAACTACGACTTTCTTATGCTATAAAGCCAACTTCTCAACACCCGTAAGTGGGCCCCCTTACTTCTCACCATTGACGCTTAGCGTGACGTTGCCCGCGGTCAAGGGCAGATAACTCTAAACGTCAAAACTGGAAAATGGTCAATTGAAAGAAAATATTTTTTCTGCGAAATATGATACAAATGCCTCCACAGTAAACATATATTACATTGTCTCCCGTTCATTAAAAAAAATTCATACTTTGAGACAATTTATAACTTCAGATCGATAAATACATGTTATAACAATACGTTTTATCACATAGTGTTGGATCTCAATCTCTTGAAATAATATCTAAATTGCTACTCTTCGTTACGCATGTAGATCTCACCAGGCTCCGTAACTCGAGCCGTCAGGTTGACCTCACGAATGCGCGTCACTGGGACTTTTGCCTAGGTTGCCAAAATGGCGTCAAAAGCTGAAGTCGATTTTGTTTTGAACGATGTTTTAGCTCAATTTGGCGTGAGCGTCATAAAACAACAACAGAAAGAAATTTTGATGGCTTTAGTAGAAAAGCGCGACTGCATTGCAACACTGCCCACAGGATTCGGCAAATCACTTGCATTCCACTACGCGTACATTCCACTTGAGCGAGCAATGAAATAACAAAATGGTCGAGTCATAGTATGTTGTCCACTGACTGCACTGATTGGAGATGAAGTAAGCAAGTTGAAAGACATCAGCGTAATTATAGCAGCATATAAAGGTTTAATTTGTTTATATATCATTGACGTGACCTTACTTTTTATTTCCACAATTTTCATTAGATAAATTTTGAAATAGGCCGAAAATAAAGAGGTCCATCACTGAATTCGGTCTAACCAAAAAGACCCTTGTGTTGCCTGTTTCCTGTGTTGAAAAATACACTTCTATGAGCATTATTGCTGAACTTAACATATATCTTGAACATCACAAAGTGGAAGAATACATATTTTATCTATCATTAATTGTTAATCAATCAGTTGTTTATTTTCCTTTGTTTAATCTAGAAGACATTTTAAAAACGTTTATTTTGCTCATTTTTACTAATCGAATTGGTGTTACCCGTTTTCATGGTATTTCAAATTATGACAAAACTACGCATGCCACAACTTCGAATTTAATTGTTTCTTAAACACAGATCGATAATGTAGGATAGCATTAAAATTAATGTTGAGACATTCTTTAGAAATATTTACATAGTCATATGATTATTTCATTTTTCATTAATGAGCAAAAATGGCATATTTCATGTGGAGTAAATAATTCATTCTGCTACTCGTTGTATATTTGGTATCAACTATCTTACATTTCATGTGGCTGAAGATTTAGCATGAGCAAAACAATCAATGTTTTACCGCTCAGTTTATAACTTGCTTAAATTATTATTCCTTTGAAGTGTCCAGTTCTGCTAGTGACAAGCAAATCCTTGATGGTTCTGTTGATGTTATATATTATGCTGTGGAAACTGTATAATGTTGAAACTTGAAACAATGTATGTGGGAAAAGTTCCCTCTCTCGAATCGGATTCTCCTGCTGAAAGTGATTCTATTCAGAAGATTCCCTTTTTCATTGTAATACTTATTCATGCTTTTTGTAATACTTTGTATTTATGATACCCTATCAATAATACTGTACTGTGTTTCCTGTAGTGAAAAAAATAAAAAGCAGTTGTGTCTACTGATTGAGTATTTCTCATTAATCATGATGCCGGCATTGAAATTTGATGTGATGAAATTTTGTTTATCACAATATCAACATTTCAAGAGAGGACTAAGGATACATCATCAATCAATGATAAAGATTTTAATGTTATGATCAAAACAATGATTCATGCTAAACAAATTGACGTAATTATGATCTAAAATAAATATTAATGAAAACACCACTTATGCCATTATTTACATTAAAACAATTAAAGCTATTGGTTTTATAGCTCAGTAGTCTTTATAATATTATATGTAAAAATCATCACCAAACATGAGTGTATGATAAGCGGGTCAACTTATGTTTCTTAGCAATTTTCTGGTTTTACTTTATTTGAAAAGGTAAAAACATATGCGCCTTAACTACAGGCACCTGAATAAACACGCTCTCATTCGTTAATCTCAAATATTATATTTTTATAGATGATTTTCTAAAGCACTTATTCAAGCTGGTAGTGGGAACAATTTCATCATTTCTCAATAATCTAATTTGGACCCCTGCCTCCCCTGTACTTTGGTGAGTAGGAAAAAATATTTTTCCAATGATAGTTTCACTTAAACATCATATGTCTACATCAACATTATTTAACACATATATCCTGCCACACCAATATTTACTTGGACAAGATTTAATGTAAAACAGAGGCATAAGCTTTACATTATGAATTTGGTTAATTGTTACTCATGATAAAAACACATAAAAACTTAGAGCTACCTAGTCCTCGGAGGGTTTCCATCTTACCACACTCATATTTGAAGGGGGTCAAGACCATATATATATAAACATAATGCAGTCGCAATGTAACTAATATTTTATTCTGATTCTTTTTGTGTGAAGCAGTTGTGTTATGGAAAAAACGGATAAATAAAATGCCTATTTTGCCAATATTTACCTCAATTGCTTAAAATAAACTATGTAATAAGTATATGCATGCATAATGTTCATAAATGTAATTTATAATGAACTATTTGAAAACACACCTCAACAGCCATTTCCCGTGAAACTAGTCGGGGAAAATAATTCATAAAAAGTTGTAGGTAGATTGTTAAAACACTTGAACACAAAATCTTAGTAAAGTCAGAAGTCAAAATTGTATCTTTATTGTTACATAACAATTACTACTTGTTTAACAAATACCCAACAAAATATCTCTGAAATATTTTGAACAGGTTGAAAATGTCAATTTGATTTGCAAAAGTATGTATTAATAATTGTTCCAAGTTCCCAGGAAATGAGTAAAAAATAACAGATTGATTGACAGAACCGTGACAATGTCAGCTAGTATTATAAATGTCCACTAATTTCCTCTTCAGTGGTTTCATCTGCAAAAGGGCAGCTAGGACTTTCCGAACATCTATGGTGTACTTCGGTAGATGGTGGGAGCCTTTACTCCTTCTGATGTTACAGATAGTCTCAAAGTTTCTCAGTGACTCAGTGAGGTGTGGATACTCTTTCAAATGCATAATCTTGCTTTCTTTGGTCTTGTATCCTCCACAAATAAATTTGCTATCCCTGTTCAGCATTTCAAGGTATTCATCTGGATTGATGTTGATGTTCTGACCTCCCTGTACATTAACAAACTGGTTAGCAACAAGGCGTTCAGTTTGGTCATGGCGAAGTACACCTGAAGTAAGGGCAGTTACACTACAGAAATGACTTGGTTTCTTGAATCCTGGAAACCACAAGTAAAGTGGGTAATTAGGGTATCCAGTTGGTATCCATTCACTGAAACTAAGTAACTTGGTTTCCAGCTACAATCCATTTTGGATTCTTTGATTTGTATATATCCATATATGGAAACCAACATGAAACTGTGGTCATAAGTATCGTGTTCGTTTCCATTTCTGGAAAGTGAAAATGATGATTTCTTTGAATGGAAACTAACATGAAACCATAATGTTAAGTTTCATGTTGGTTTCCAATCTTGTTTTGAACTAAATGAATAGATTGACAAATTATTTAGTTTTATCATAAGCATTTTTGTTTGACTAGTATAGCATCCACTTGGTATCTATCCACTGAAACTGGGTAAATTGGTTTCCTACTGGAATCCATTTGGCATTCAGGTTTTATATATTTCCGGATTGGAAACCAACAAGATACGATGGTTGCGCGTATCTATACTATGACTGTGAGATTAACCCTAGAAAACATCTAGAAAATTGCAATACTTCGCCTACATCGTGGCAATGTTTAAACTTTGAGTCAAATCCTGTTTAAGGAGCAAAATAGTTTTCCATCATCTTAAGATCGTTAACAAATTATTAACATCAACGGACAAGATTTGATATGCAAGATAAAAACAATCCATCAAAGTTTACATAAGAACACTCATTTTATCGATATGTTGAATTGAATAGAATAGATTTTTTCCTTTAGTGTGTTATGATTCAATGATATCGTCGTAATAAGAAATGTACGTTTCATATTCAGTTACAAAAGTGAATGTTGTTGACATGACCAGTAATTGTCTATATTGATGGAGATGGGCGCAGCCTATAATTTATTAATGGACGAAAGAAGTGTGAAGTGAAAAAGTATCAATTGTCCACCACGGTAAATAGTCTTGAATGTTGATTGTTACCATTATTGCTAAATCCCTTTATCGGTCAATAAGTTGTAAACAGATTTGGTTGTTTGTTTAGTAAAGGACACCAGTTACTCAGCATAGAGAAATATAATCTCTATGATCAGCTTGCAAACAAATGATTAGATATGGACTGTTGAAAACGCCTGAATAAGTAACATGTGCAGCTTTTGAGTTAGCGTTAATATTTGAACTCATAATTAAGGAAGAAATATGTTTCTTAAGACACCCCTGAAAATGAACCGATTTCTTAAGCACAGTTGCATTAAATATTTCCGGTCTTATAAAATAGGCTTTGAAACCTGTATGCGTACATATTTTCCGAATAATATCTTTGATAGGTTACCTTAGTGTTGGTCGTAATATTATAGAAAGATAGGTATTATTGGCATGCGCTATAGCTTTTAAGTTTCCCTAATAGATCTTTTATTCTATAGTGTAAACACGGATTGTGTCGGATTCTCTATCACAAGATTCAGTGCTGATGGCCTCTTTATTTCTTTTGAATCATCAGTTAACATTTTCAAACATATGCGTATTTCATTTGTAAACAGATAAAATATAAACTAAAGATAACAAATAATTTTTTTAAAGAATTAACTAAAGGAAACTAAGAATTCAATATTCAATAGAAACAGAAATAAAATTAGGAATATCTTGTATTTGATACATCACTTCCTTATTTCAGCCAAAAAGATGTTCATGGTATACTATATTACTTTCTGAAAAACATAACCTTTTCAAATACTCTTCTGTTAGTAAATCATCACCTTCATCGTATCTCTACAACATTAAATACATTTCGCTTCACTCCTTAAGAGGCTAGACAAAATCTACCAATCAGAACCTCTGTAATTGAACTGGCTGATTGCATAACACTTCCTGCTTGACACCTGGCCTTACCGGACACAGGTCAGTCACTAATGAAGGAGACAAACATGGCCGCCATCAACATAAACGACTGTAGATAATCTATCAGGTGAGTAATAAGTTCATAGGCAGCTTTACAGTAAAGGATACCAAAGCAAGTACCCCTTAACTGCATCAAACTCACTTACATTGCTCTTATAAACTGTTTTTTTAAACTCCCGTGAGAGAACTGAATAAAATCATTCTTAAATGTTGGCTTCACACTCAGTCGAAATGAGTGTTTTTAACTGACAAGCTTTATGGATTGGTGTGTTTATAAGAATGTTAAATTTGCATTGCCATCAGGTTTGTATGTATTATGTTGACCTGTATATAGATGAGTCACTTAGTTCCCTTTATTTAACAATTTTCAGCCGAAGATACGACATTGTTTACACAAGGGTGCACTGAACCATGACAGCCGTGAGCTGAGACAAAGGAAGTGGATTATGCAACAGGTAACATCACAGTCAGCATGTTGACCTAATTCTTGAATAATCACGCTGTATATTACTGTTTAGATTGGAAAATTCAATAGGTAATGCAACCAAGGCAATTGGTGGTCGAAATTGATTGATTTGTTTAATCTACTGTAACTGCATGTGTTTTGATATGGGAGTACTCGACATCAATTGCTTTTGACTTAGAACAAGAATTTATTTTGGGATTTCATATTTCCGTCAATTTCTACTTTATCTATTTGTTTTCATTGAAAGTATGTAGGTTTTCTGTGTAATAGTAGAATTTGGAACATGGGAACATGGGAACAGTAACAGTTGTTATACCATGATTCAACTAAACTTTCGATTTCAACTAAATGTTTGTGTTTTTCTTTGGATACTATTTAAGGTGCAAGTCACAAACTCAATGGTTTTCCTTTATTCAACTTATAAGAATATTGTAAAATGAGATATTTAAAAAAAATATAACTTATGCAAAAGAATATTATTTTGCTAGATGAAAATGAAACAATTGGTTTTTAAAACTGCTCGACTTATGTAAACATTTAGAAGATTAACTATGTTGCTGATGTTAATTTTAGTGTGAACCATCAAGATACATACAGTGCCTCACAGTAATGCTTATTCAATGTGATTTGCCAATCAGTGTTACTATTGTAAGTTTTACTGATATTACTCTATGCACTTGGTTGCAAGTTGGACAATTGAAGACTGCTGTGAGAAATAATTGTTGTGGTTTAAACATAGTTTATTCAATTAAACATACAGTAAGTTCTTTTGTTATCTACAAACTATGATTTTATGAGGGCTTTGTAAAAGATTTTTTCCTCATTTTTATCATTTTATATGTCTTAATGGTATTCGTTGTTATGGTGATAAATCCAACATATTCTAGTATAACTTGAACATTAAATTGCTGATTTTTATCGAAATTCAAAATAAGAGATATATCAATTTCATTTTCAATTCAATTTGCTTATCTGAGGTGTTCACTGACGCAACAAGGAGGGTTGCAAGGCCGTAAGTACATTGAATTGTTAAGTAGGCATACGGATTGATTGTTAACTACTCTCCCTAATTGATATGTATGCTTGCGAAAAGAAGTAACCGTGGAAGATTGAAAGTGTCTCATCTTCATGTATTCACATGAATATTTTAAACATCTATACAATTGTTTTCTATATATCAGATTACTTGCATCTTTTTGTGGATATCCAGAATAACCATTTTACTATCTTTGTCTATGTTTAAATAGGTTTTGTACAGTCCAAGAAGGATGCAAGGAGCAGGATTCACAGATGGTGAGACTATGGAGAGACTGTGGGCTTTCTTGCGGAGGTTCAAGAAGATAACCAAGGAGATGCAGAGCGACCATAGGACAGATCTTCTGGTGGATGGTCTAATGCATTTCAGCGAGAAACTTCGAAGGAAAATAGGTAAATTTTCCTAAAAGTATCCTACATGTCAACTAATATGAAAAAATTAATCTTAACCCACTTTCCAAAAAGGGTATGATACAGTTTCAGAGCAAATAGATATGAGAGCATGTTACAGTGTAAGGGTCAAAGATAACTCCTTTAAGCATTGTTTTTACTAATAGAATTTTAGTCAATGTTTGGTGATAATTCAGTGCCCATTTTAACATACTATTAGACATGGAAGTCTTTAACCTTAGATGGTAGTCATGCAAAGTTTTTCTTATTTCAAATTTCTTCTTAATTTTCAGTACCATCTTTGTGCCAAAAGCTTGTCAAAGCAGTTGAAGCCGAAAAAGTCCTTGCTGCAGAATTAGTTAACGTTGCTCCCAACATGGGTATGTTTCTTTATTCCAAGTATTGACACTTTAAAAAATGACACTTGTTATGGTTAATGAATTATAAATACACAGTTTAAATTGTTCAGTTGGAGCTAGCTACAGTTGCTTCGCCAAAATAGGCTCTTTGATACCCTGACGTAGATGATACTGGGGGAAGAGGTTATATAGCTACAGTTCTGCAGGTAAATTGGAGCATATGATTTGTACTATGTAATCAATATTCCCTTAGTTGGGAATTATTGTGTGAAAAAAGAAAGGATACTAGCAAACAGTTGAACCATTGAACACAAGGCCACGTCTGACAACGTTAAGGACTTAATTCATGCCTTTGTGTCAGTGGAGAGTTGATAAATACTGTATAAATACAACACTATTCAGTTTAAGAAACATAGGTAACTGGAAAAATGTAACTAAAAGCCGTCTGGTTCTGTCTTAATTGGTACAAGTGCCTCAGTACCAGTACGGCTTAACTCCTAATGAGGGTCTAATAACTTCACATTTTGTTTAATTATGATGTCATGTTCAACTCTATGCACCAACATTATAAGTGTACATGCAAATGATGATTTCATAACTTCAACCCGCCAAGTATACAATGTATGTCATTCTTGTTCTCAGGCAAAATGTCAACTATAACCAATTTATGATAATAGTTATTCTAATTTTACATTATCATTTTCAGATTCTGCAGACTTTGAGAAAATGAAGAAGATGGAAGAGGAATTGGTGGCAAAGAAAAAAACTCAACCCACAAGAGGTATGGTATAACATTAAACCTAACATTTAATCATACATTGATGAAGCTTTAAGAAATATATGAATGGCATTGTATGTAAATGTGTTATCTCCACCACAACAAAATTAATCCTGGGTATTGAAATGAGCTAAACCTGTCAGTGTGTTCAGTCAGATAAGGCCACAGTATATTTATTTTATTTATTTTATGTTATTTTTTTACAAATTTTATTTTAATGCCCTTTGTTGATGTGCCTTTCATGTTTTATCAATTGCAATGAATCTGGATGTTTTTGTGTAAATGTAACAGAGAAATTATTTTCCAGCAATTGTTACCCATTGCAAGTTGTTGTAAGTGGTATTTTATGTTGTACAAACTACAAAATAAGCTTAAAGCTAGCCAGCACAAGTTGTTTTATTCCAAACCCTCCAAAAGTTACCCATGTTGATACAGAAAGAGACTCTACATATAAGTCAGTAGAGACTATTGTGCTACAGAGATGCTAGCTCTATTTTTGGTTTCTTTACATGCTCTTCTTGACATTGTTGCTTAGCTTGTAGTATCATACATGCTAATTGTGTCAGTATAATTTATTATATTTTCCTTTTTTAATTACAGATGACAAATGGAAGGAAGAATATGCTTTAAAGGTGTTTGAACACTTCAATCTCAGGTACTAACTATATTCAAATATTATCATTTAATAAGAAATTTGTTCAGAAAAGAAACATTTAATTTTAGTCCTTAAAAGTGACATTGAGTATGTCGTTGGACAAGTACTGACTGTTGATGAAAATACTATTTAAATGCAAATCTACTCTGTAAAGTGACGATAAAAGTTGGAAGTTTGGTTTTGGATAAAAAAAGACATTGTACTGTGACTGGCTAGCCCCAATTAGTCAAATGTGCTTTTGCAAACATAAATAGCAGACAGAAAGAATAGTGTTTGATAGGTCATAAACTAGTTTTTTGGTTTGTGATGATATATATATATGACATACTCAACTTTTCTTTTAATAGGTCACTAAGGGTGATTTAATATCTGACATCATCATTGTCTTCATATCATTATATTTTTCAGAGAATGTATTTATTTACTATGATCAATTGATCTAAAGAAACTATGATTAATCATAATATGTTTTGATTTAAATGAAATAAGATCACATTATGTTATAGACGAGAAGAAGGCAAGCTTGGAGATGGTAATGAGGTCAAGAGGGAGCAGATAATGGCTGAGGCAACTAAGTAGGTACACAGCATTGATTACACATATATATATATGTGTGTAAATTTCCCCAACAGTTTGTTTTCTGGTTTTGATGCATTTAGAATATTCAATTGCTGATGACTTTTTAAGAAATTTATTGTCTATGACCTTATTTGCATATTTTATGCCAATTTTCGAATTTTGTGTATTTGATATTAAGGTGTGTTCTTTTTATCTTTCGAACCCTCATTTGAATATTGTATACAAATTTTCAGGATTGAAAAGAGTATGGGAGTCCTTGAGAGGCGGCAAAAGATAAGGCGTTGGACTGAAGATTCGGAAGAATACAACACCTACCTGCCCATGGCTGTGGCGGCAACCAAGGAGGAGAAAACTGGTCATCTCCAAACACTGGCCTATGAGCACATGTGCCTCAAGGAAGCTGTCAAGAAGTATGCAGGTACAAAGAGAGAACATAATGTGTCAGTGTTTGCCTGATCATGAAAATGATTGTCTGCTTTATGATATTTCGACCATTTTTGACTCAACAGACTTTATGCCCAGTCACGAAGTGGGTGGAAGTGAGACGTAGTTTTGAGTTCTGTCCGTCATTCAGTCTGTCCAAGTTAAAGGAGGCAACATTTTACAAATATGTTTGTATGAGTTAAATGAATATGCAAGAATTTGTTTAATAGTGATTAGTTAATGCTTTAATCCAATGTCTTTTCACAGATGGACAAACTGTTGCAACCAGATTGTGCAATCAGCTGAAGAAACTCAACAAGAGGATAGGTGACAGTGTCACAAGCTACAACAGCTTGCCAAAGGTTGAAACTCCTTACCCAATCACCATTAAGGATGCTGATGTGAAATCGTTAGATTCCCACCTTTGGGTTGCCATAAATCAACATTCAAGCCAAACCAGCACATCTAAGATCCACAGACAAGCAGTGGACCTGTACTGCAGACTGCAGGTCCCGCGAGGAGCAGGCCCTGGTGAAGGTGGAGATGAACCGAGTGATCCAGCACCATGTGTCCTCACTTGCGTTCTTGGAGAACTTTCAGGTTCGGTCTCTGCTGGGTCCAACATCGCAGCACTTGCTGGGCGCCCAGGCTCTCATAAAGCAGCATATCTACACCAGGATTGGTGTGCTGCGAGATATTTTCAAAGCAGTTGGTAGCATCATTGACATTTCCTCAGCGGAAGAGCAAGTCAATGGTCTATCTGTGTCAAATGACCATCCAATCCTTTTCTGTGAAGATTCCGATAGTGAGAGTGATTTCTCTGATGAAGAATGTTGATTCTTGTAATCTGTACGACATTTGGGGTCAGCAATGACCCAAGGGGTCAAAACTTTATGGCTTGATATATATTTTGTATTTTGTATGCCTCAATCACCCATTTTTATTCTCCACTGGAGAATCCGGAGAGGTATCATGTCGTGTGCTCATCTGCCCCACATGTACCAAACCATTCAAATGAGGTAATAACTGATCAAAGACAATATTATCTTATATGCAAAAGTAGAGAAAGAACTGATATTTGTTAAACGCACTAGTGCACACCAATATTTCGTAAACACAACGAATGCACAGATACTGCATATCTCTCGAAATTACTTACGACCCTCACTCAAGTAATCTACCTCGTAAGTTATTTAACAAATATTTAAGTATTCAGGTAGTGCCAGAAGTAATTAATGCAACGTAACTTTAAATCTGCATGAACTACGATATTGGAAATATTAAAATTTTGCTTATAAACAGAAAAACGGAAACGGCAGCCGCTTTGGTCAATCTAATAACAATGCTAATGCTGTGTTATTAAATCAGTTTATTTACAACACTGCTTTCATAAGACATTTTTTATTCTTCGTTCTCAGTTCAGAGTTTAGGTAAATTCAATAGATGCACATAATAATAGTTCAGCCACGTTCAACTGTCCATAATGTATCCGTTTTGTGCACAGCTAACCATAGATTATGTGTCCAAGCCGACAGCAGCTGTGTAAACTTTTTTATTGTCGATTGCAGGTCAACTGTATTTCTTTGCATCGATAGAAAGCTTAAGCTAATGCATAAGTCCTCTTAAACCTTAAAACAGCCAATTAAAAGTGTAAAAGCGTGCACCCGTGCTTTTATAATATCCTATTCTAGATAAGTCTGTAATAAATCTCAAACAGCTGTATGACCATTTAACGTTTTTTATTTAAATTTCACTGCTGGTACTGATATATATGTTTGATGTCATTAATGATCCTGGTTGTCTTTTATAAACCCTGTATGATGTATATCACCCACTTATTGACGTGATGCATTAAGATATTTTCAGATTTATTTTTCTGTTTCAATGGATTTTGATGACTTAAATGGCAATTGCTTGTATATATAACTACATACATCAATTTATGCAAGCCAAATATGTTGATCAACTTTTTCAAGTTATAAGAGTATAGTCCCAAAATACAGAATTCCCATAAGACAGAAAGCTTAAAACAACACTTTTCATGGTTGACTAGTCATGTGTAACATGGGTTCTACCCCTTGGAAATATTGGAACTGCCCAGATAATCAAATAATGCTTATATTTAGAGATCATTTATGTTAACAGTGCGGTTGATTTTTCATTAACTTAAAAAACACCCTCTACAATGTGTAACATGTCCTGTAATAGAGATAGGATATGAAAAAAGAGATTCAGCACATTGTGTAGAAATAAGACACCAGCTAGTAAGTATGAATTTAATTTGTCAACCTTAATTGTCCAAACTGTTACCAATGTCTTATGGGACTGTCTTGTGAAGTATCTGACATGAACCTTGTTATGAAATGTGAAATAAAAATTGGCAGTAAATCTAATTGATAATTTGTTGTTTTTCACAGTGCAGACCTTGGAACAATGAGATAATTTGTCATGGATATTGTCTCTACCCTTGATATAATATTTAGAGGAACTTGTCTTTTCTTGACAAATTCCATGTTCATCTCATCCAGTGATGTAGAAAGTTTAAATTTCATACTTCGGACAGTCGCATCCTATCTTTAAATATTTATAAAAATGATTTTCAGTTATCCCCACTCACACAGTGAAAAGGCTATGTACAATAATATTATAGTTTTGGGGCAGGATAAATGAATTTGTCACTGCTACAGAGCATATTTTCTGATGTTAATTCTTGAAAACTGCTACATGCGCCATTACAGTATTATGACGTCACAGTCCCATTTGTAGGCATTCGACACTAAAAACTCCGTTAGCGCTAAACAGTATGTTTTTTAAATTAATAAGTTTATTTTATGTGTTAGTTGCATGTTTATTCGTGTTTCGCGAACCTTTGTCTGTTAAATTTATTCATAACGAGTCCTTAAATAGAAAACTTAAGAAGTGTCCGAACCATGGTCAAAACTGTCCGAACCAAGGTCATTTTGACATGTTATCAAGCTCTCAATATTTACTTAATTTTTCACGTTATTATTATATATCTACCGATTTTAGGAATAATTGGACTATTTGGTTATTTTTCTTCGTTAATGACTACAGTTTAAGATATTTTTCCGCTCCCTACATCTCCTGACCGATGAGTCAACATTTACATTGAAACAAATATTTCGCCATTTTCTTTCTTGAATCCGTTAATTGTACCTCCAGGCAAAGCTTCGATAAGAAATAATACCGAGAATTTAATGTTTATCAAAGGAAAAAAATAAAATAACATACTGAGAAGAAACATTTTACAATAAACAGATCGCAATAGTCGCACGTATTATTGCGTCAGCTCCTAATAAAAAGTGTCCGAAGTTCGGGCGACCTCGGGTGGTGTCCGAACCTTGGTCAGTTTGCCCTATGGGCATGGCAGAAAAATACACATTGAACATAGAACATTTAAAGAACATTACCATCATTTGAAGGAAAAGGTTCAAATACTTTCAACAAGCAACGATAAAAAAAGGTAATATAACACTTTCTTTTAAATTAAAATATCGCAACTTGCGCAATACATTTTTTAAACAGCATCTGTGATCGCATTCCAATTCAATCTACTATCTATTATTGTGTCAAGGTACTTATATCCATTTACAATCTCAACATTATAACCAATTATACACACAGGGCTCTTATTCTTTGGTGTTCCTGCAATTGTAAGAAGTTCATTTTCTTGAGTAAGATTATTTGAGCAATAGTACTTTCATAAAACGAAGAACTTCATTAAGGAAGTGTCAGTGAGTGTCAGAATGACTACATTAATGTTTAATGTCGTCATTATGATCGAATAACCGGACTTTGACGCGCGTCAATCAATCAAACGTAATTTAGAAAACTTCTCTATAGCAAACAAACACATATATTATTTGCTAATGTTTGATATGTTACCTTACTAGTATTCATTGAAATTTGAACTTTTGATTTCGGGAACTGTACTTATATAAAGGCGTTGTTCGATTTTGATTGAAATAAAGAAATTGTCATATATTTCATATGTCGGTATGAAAGTGTTTGTTAGTTTGATCTATATCAGCAAATATGGTATTTTGGACGATTTAACGACATAAGGGAATTCATGAAAACACTTTCTCAACCTTTTATTTTTGTTTAGGGTAAACTATATAGGCGAAATGACACACTTTAGGGCTCCAGTATTTGTATACAAGTTCGTTAAGTTTGTAGAAGTTTTTTTACAAATTGGGATCTACATTCTCAATCCACAAAATACTATTGCTTTAATGTCCGTATATACAGGTGTCCCTTACAAGGTCCTATTAACTGCGAAAAAAGGTCGACAAATAATATTGTCACAGTGGATTTCGAAAGCTATATATAATTATAAGAAGTTTGGGGACCGTGCTTTTGAGTATGCCTATCTCTGGAACAAACTCCCGTTAGACCTTAGATTGCAGTTGGAGGAAATAATTTAAGAAACAACTGAAGACACACCTCTATCAATTAGCATTCTGTTAAAACGTTCGACAATATTTGCCTGACTCAGCTGAGCGCTTTTGAGCAGTGCTTTAGCGCTATAGAAGTACTTGGATGTATGTATGTATGTATACGATATTTAAAATACACAGTTTTGCATTTTTAACTTCCTTACTTGCTCGATACGCATATTTGTACACATCGAGTAAATTACTAATATACCCCAATAAAAAGTCACAAATTGTGCGTTCAAAACATTTGATGGCCAAGTAAGCGCTACTGGTCTAAAAAAAAATAGGAATTTGTAAAGAAATGGGCAGGTGCAAAGAAAGGCCTGCACAATGAGCAATATTTTGGTGATCAACCCGGGAAGCTGGTAAAGCAGTAGACAAAGGGTTATCTAGAAATGTAATAAATGATATAGGAAATTCAAACATTAAAGGATATAAAAATGTAATAATTAATGATTGAATTTTGTGAGGAGAAGCCATATATTTTTTAACGTGCATGAATGTCACGAGACTGTTACAGTCTACATTTCCATATCCGAATGTAGGAACCGAATGTCATTTTAAGAGTTATAAAATGTGTGAATAGCACAAATTCATGGGATGAATCAAAAGAAAGTAATACGAGAACAATTTGTGTGCGATTGGCAATTACTTACACAGATTGGGGGGTTATATGGTACATGTCGCCATACATCAGAAATTAGGGGTATATTAGGATAGCGCATTTCAAAGTTGAACTCG
Source organism: Phorcus lineatus (assembly GCA_921293015.1). Taxonomy (NCBI): domain Eukaryota; kingdom Metazoa; phylum Mollusca; class Gastropoda; order Trochida; family Trochidae; genus Phorcus; species Phorcus lineatus. The sequence continues at coordinate 52,854,624 of OV121083.1, forward strand.
ACATCCTTTACATAGAATCTGGAAATATAATGCCATGAAGATGAATGTGGCATTTCCTATATTAACAAACATGGAATGTAAGTGCTACAACTTCATATCGCATTTTTGTCATCATAGTCTACATTTATAAACATGTCGCATTTGTTGTTTAAATCTACATTTCATTATGTGATGAAATAACAGAGAATAATAGTCGCACTATTACGATCCATTTACCTGAACTTAGGTTAGCTGTTCGAATGTATGTGCACTAACGCAAACAGCAAATTTGTGCATGGTCATTTAAAATGTATCCATGTCAATATTTTGAGCAAAATTAAAGTAATTTTAAGCGCTGTGTTGTAATGACGGGCATATGTCCTTGATAGGCATATATATTGTAAAGAAGTTCTCACAATTTCGTCTGTGTTTGAAATGTGGAAAATAAACCAATGATGATGTAATCAACACAAATACCCTTTTATGCAGAAGTATCGCCTGAATGTCATATTTTATAGCACGACGTAGGTCATCAGGTAATATTCTGTCCTACGAACGACTGCAATCTTGAACTCAGCAGTCACGATTATCATGTAACCATTGTTTTGGTCTGTTCATCGTTTTTGTTTGTAGCTACTTGATAGACCTTGTAAACAAGTGAGATATCACAATTTTTAAATTATTTTCTAAAAAGATTTTTTTACAGTACCTGAGTACAAGATTTTTAATTTCAATCATAAGTGAAGATACTTCTTAAAATGTCATTATAAAATATAAGAAATTTACAAAAGTTTCAATCGAAAACTGTGATCGACCCTGTGACCTCTTTCATAACCAATTGACAAAGGTTCTTAAAATGCGTGAAATAATATCACCAATTTCTGTATTGGCAATTGCTTTTTATACATTTATGTAAATGAATCTGGAAACTCGCTTCGGTTCTCTCAAAACTATGGAAATATTAACATTGGTCATACAGCCCATGGCGTTGGCTTTCAGCGAGAAGCACGTGCATCACGATCAGCTCATGCCTTTGTAAGCCCACTGAATTAAGTTACCTTCTAGACGAATCAGTGAACCTGTCTGCGTTCGCAATACTGTCTTTTGGCCATGTTTATTAGACTTCGGGCCCTAAACCATAGATAATCATGCAATGCACAAACGTGCCAGGGCCTTGTCACAGGTGAGAGGCCCAGTTTGGATTTCATGTGCGTTTCTTACACAAGATTGTCTACAGCTGTATTTGATTATCACACAACCTACGGGATTGTAGCGTAATGTCCCCTACAACGAACAATTTTCTTAACAATGCCCCTCTTCAATGAATTGTCTATATTAAATGCAGAGTCTGAGATGTCAAATTTAATGTGAAAGTTAGTGTATGTGATGACTAACTATTGAAAAATAACTCAAACACCAATCGGTAAATTTTTTTCGCCAAAAGCTGGTGTCGGACCTAAAATTTTCATACTCCTACACACTAATGATACCCACTATGGTATGGTGGCTATGCTGATGAAGGTTGATTCTAAGTCCATCTTATGCTTACAGCCATAATTTAAGGCGACTCCTTTAGTTTTTTTTGCGTAATCAAATATAATAGTTGAAACGTAAGAAAAATAAGCTTGAAGTCAGTTTATAAGCTTGAAAAACCATGCCAAAGGGTTATTATGAGATTTAAAACCCTTACCCTCGTTGATGAGGCCCTGAGTGTTGTCACTCAGGTTGTGGGTTTTACATTTCATAACCCTTTGACATGTTTTATCATACAAATTCCCTCCAATTATCCTTGTGGGACCTTCCTTGGATAAATGAAATATTTTTAAAAGTGGCATTAAATCCCACATCACCTCACCTTCCTCGGATGCATCTCAGAAAAATTGATGCCACATTACTATCTAATGTAAATTATAATTTCAGTCCAAGTTAGGTAACATTCATAACCAAAATATAACAATAAGACAAACTATATCTTAAATATTTTTTTTATTTCAAATTGTATCACTCATAAATCACACACACACTCAAACAGTAACACTGAACACACCACCACAGTAACACACTTCCATGCTGTTAAAGCAGCATAGTATTTCATCCAAATACAATAATTTGATTATTATTCAAATAATGTCACCAATAAAACAATTTAGGAAATAACAATACAATTGAGCAATGGTCATGTTTTGTTCTATTCAACTGGACATAAGTTGAGCAACACCAGATGTTTTTACCAGACAACTTTGAACAAGAAAACAATTGTATTTTATTTAACAAAGAAAGATATAGCCATATACATACATAGGCTCTGTAGGTCATCAGCCTTTGCAGTTTTTTAATGTAATTATTTGATGGGAGGTTAAAATCAAATTTACAAATTCAGTCTCCATGTAACAAAGAAGGTATTCTGCAATCTTTAGCTTCCTCACATCATTGATTTCAAGGGAAAGGTGAGAATAAGGTTTGGGGGGTTGGGGAGGAGGAGACCCTGCCAGCCAAATATTTGAAGGATTACAATTCTTAGTCTCCGTGTTACAAAGATGTAATTCTGAAAATTTCAGCTTTCTATGACCATTGGTTTCGGTGAAGATGATTTAAAAAAAATTTTTATTAGATTTTAGGGGAAATGGGTGGCACGCCCTTGAGGGGGGTCAGGACCAAAGTTACAAAATGTGTATCCCCTGGGTGCAAGATACCTCCCCATAAAATTGCAGCCTCGTGAGTGTAGCAGTTTATTGACGATGATCAACGCCATAAGCCCATCTGATCTTACAGACCTGATGAGAAAAAAAAGGCATTACACGCATTCAAAGTGCATACACGTATACACCAGAACTTAAACTTCTATTACATTAACGTTTCAGTACTTTGGGTGTTTGCATCTATGAACATCATGATACAAGAAATGAAATGTACGAAACAATTCATTATGACTGTACACCGCAGAAGCTCATGCAGAATTAAAACAATCCATTTCTCTTATGTTATCATGATATAAGTGTTTAATTCATTATCAAAGTGGTAATCCCATTGAACTCTAAATGCTTTTAGAATTGTTTGACTCGCTTAATTAAGTACAATGTTAAACGATAGATTTGTTTGAAATGTGCAGGTGGTCGCATAATATGCCTCTGCTTTGGGTACTGCGCGTGCCCAGTCATGGTGATGCAGTTTGAGTCTCACATGATGCGCTTTTGTCAAATTTGATTTCATAACGCTAATTTGTGATGGCTTTTGTTGTTTAATTTCCGATGCAAGTCGCAGGTAGGCCTGCAAGTAATCCGTTCAAACTTTTACAAAACTTTTGTACGACATTATGAGTCATTTCTGATGATGACCAAGTCATGAACTAGATATCTCATCAGCCTCTGCCTCTGTTTCATGTTGAGAAGTTAAAAATAATTACAGATATACAGCCCTCACTTAAGTCTATCAATTCTTGAGTCTTCACCTGAAATCAGACAATTCTTATATACAGTTATGCTAATGACGTTGTAACTTGTAACAATTAGGAGATTAATTTAAGTACCAGGTATAAATTACTTTAGACAAGGCTTTTAAATGTCAAATCTATCTGAGATGGTTAACACTTTTAACCAGTAGTTGTGGCATCAAAATATCAAATTTTGAAATTTACTTCCAAGAGGAAAGTCAGTTAATCTTGTCATTGGAAGCTAGATAACAGTTTATTATTACTGGTACTGTGCATGTTATTGAGTGTATTGAATGACTTTGCAACACGAATGAAACATTTAAAATGTTAGCCAAATTAATTACCTTTAACAAATTTGGAAAATCTTTCCTTTTTCACGGCAAGTCCTCTTCTCTGTAACTGAAATTGCAAAAATTGTGTATCAATTTGTAACTGATCAACTATGAATTACATATCACAAGAACATTTCAATTTCCAATAAGAGATTTGGATATTTCTAAAAAGAATTTCTATACCTACATTTTCTGTCTTTCTTCCCCCCCCCCCCCCCCCCCCCCCCCCTGCTGCTAGCACTTTTTGTCAATGATGAATGCACTGAAAGGTGTACAAAAACAGAATTAAAAAGCCATAACATAAATTCAATCATCTTATCAAAATAATCATCTAATCATCAATCATTAAAACAAAGTTTAAATTGTCAGATTTAGACTTGAGATAACAAGTAAATACATTTTCAGAATTAATTATTATACAAGACAAATCTTACACATGAGGAATAATTTCAGTAGAAATCACCCTTTAACTGTATTAGACATTTGCTTACCTTCAGATTGTTCCAATCTGACTAATTTGATTTCACAGTCTGAGATGACTCTCTGCATCTCTCCTTCAGACACAGTTGTTGTGGGTACAGGATGTTCTAAATAAGAAAGTTCATGGCAACATAAGATTGAATTATTCCAATTTACAATAATCAAGGATATTGCGCCAAGACAATTATTATTGGTAAAACAAGCTAATCTATCATCATGTTTTTTCACCATTATGACCAACTCCATGTAAAGGTCATTTGGTTAAATATCATAAGCTGACCATTGACCTACCAATGTTATGTCAATAGGTGCAATTGGTGCAAGGTCATTAAGTATTAAAGAGCCACTTCATGATTTTCATACTATATTACACACCTTTGATAAGAACCTAAATATCATCTTTGGTGATATAAAATTAAAACATCTTAGTTTTCATGTCCGAGAGACAAATATATGACACGAAAATCTAAAATCAGCCTTAGAAATGCACAGATGTGTTGAAACCACTACAAATATACATGCATAATAACCTAACAAACACTATCAACTCCTAACTGCCCTCCTGGCTGATTTAAATAAGTCCCCAAATTACGTTTGACTATTTGACGCGTGCCACTGTCCGGTTTTCAACATAATTGTGACGTTTTCCCTTCATATTGTCACTGTAAAAATCCCATTAATGTTTGAAATGTGAACGACACCACTGATTAAGTTTTGCATATATGACTCCAACAACTCACCGAGTGGCTCTTTAAAGGTCTTATACTATCCAATCAAAGGATATTATTCATACATGTTTTGGAAAGATTGTAACAAACTTACCACAAATGGCTGTGGTTTCTTCAACAATTTGAAAGTTGCCAGATGCCATTTCACACAGAACTGAAAAAAAAACATAAATATAATTGTTAACATCATCTAATTAGTAACATGTTAAAACAAGCAGTCAATTGCAACTCTAGTGCAAATATTCCGGACAAACAAAAATTGACCTATCTTGAAGCAATATTTTGAAGCCACAAACCAAATATGATTATCTTAAACTGCTTCTAAGAATTTTTTTTTTGAAGAAGTGCAATAACTCTAGAAAAGTGTATCTGCAGGCTTAGGTTTAAATTACATCCTAGGAAAGGTTATTTTGACAGTAGATTTTGCACCATTTTGCCACCGCATTGGAAGTTTAATGCCAGTTTAATGTCCACTGATGTCATTTCAAGGAAAAATCTTGAGAAATGATTTTTAATATATAATTTCTTTTTTATATTTGTAATTTTTATCATTTGTGTATATACATCATACACAAACTAAAATTTAGTGCTTGTTTGGAATGAATTGATAATCAACCTTTATTATTAAGTTATCAACAATTTATACCTTTCTCAGCTTCGCTCTGCAAGAATTGTAAATCTGGAACATATCAAAACTCAATTCAACAATCCGCAGTTCATCAGTCATTTATTATCCATGGTTAAACATTTGCAATGAGATAGTAGGTTTAAAGCATGAAATGAAGTTTCACCCATCATGAAATAAATTTCTGTCGTCTAGGTAAGTCAACGCAAGATTTCAGCATTCTGGTACTTTTTGATCATTAAAAAAATTTTAAAATATCTTAAAGGAAGTTATTTCTTTGACCTGCAAATGTTACCACTAACCAATAAAATGATACCATTCTTACATGTTTTGGAAAGTTTGGAACAAACTTACCACAAACAGCTGTGGTTTCTTCATCAACTTGCGAGTTGCTGGATGCCATTTCACTGAGCACTGTAAAAAACAAACATAATCAAATATAATGGCTAACATCATCTAAACGGTAAGATGATTTAAAAATGTCTAAATAAAGTAACTTGAAGACAATACTTTTCACCTTAAAGGCTCTGTTGCACACCAAAAGTGCGAAAATATATAAAGTAATGCACAGATAATGGATATCTATAGATATTTCTAATGATAAGTACTTGGGTAATCTACTTAATGAGTTATTTGGAACAATTTAATGTATTCAGGTTACAAAGTTAATTTTTAAAAAACGGACTGAATTTATGCAAAGTTGCATATATAGATTGTCGCACTCTACCGGTCACAAACGCCCCAGCAAATCATACCAGAGTTGCCTCCAAATAATCTATGACAATCATAGCTGTTCTGAACCTTAACATTTTAACATGGAAAAGGGTTCAAAAGTAAAATGTGATGCGCTAAGATAAAGTGTTAGATAATCTAAAGTGAGGTACCTTAAATAATTTCTCCAAAGTCTATGGTGGCAGATTTAGGCTTGAGATTTAGAAGTTAATATATTTTTCCAAAAATCTGTTCATTAAGGACAAAAAACTTACACATGAACAAAAAATATTTCAGTGGTCACCTGACTGTTACACATTTCCTTACCTTCAGACAAAGCTATTGAGGGTACAGCAACTGCTGAAGTAGAAAGTACATGGACACATAAGACTGAATGACAGCATTTTCCATTATAAAATCAAACGGAAACTTTTTATTCATCGAATATTTTGCATATAAATTCTGATTAACATTGAAGCAAATGAGGATAGATCATATTCTACCTTTGCAAGAGTTTGCAATAAACATCAGAATATTGCTGAAAGAAATTCATTATTTAAAGCTATCATCTGTCTTGTAAGTTGAAAAATACAAATGTGATTGAATATTATGACTCCCAATGGTCTGGAAAAGGTCTGGATGGATAGATGGAACTCATCCCCTGCCAACTTTGTTGTGACGGTGGATAAAAAAGAACTTATTTTAGAATATACTAACAAATATGTTACCTTTCTTATTGAAGTCTTCATCTCTTTTTCTGAATAAATAAACAAATCAAACATCAAAATTTTATTTCCTTCAATTCAAGAAAATGTTATAAATAACCAAAAAAGGAAGTGTTTTGCCTTAAGAAACTAATTTTCCCCCACAGAAACATGCATTAGAAAACATACTAATCCAAAGTACTGCTGCACAAAGTTGAACAAAGATGAACAATATAATGAATTAATGATGCAAAATATAATGCCGATATAGAATTCAAGTACTTAAATTTACTTACTATATAGTTATGATAAAATAGGTCTTGAACCTGCCTCCCCTCGATGCAATGTACCCTCCATAAAATTGCAGCTTTCTTGCCATCTGGCCTTATCAGCCTGATTAACTTAAATTTAATGTTTGTTTTGAACATGAACACATACCCGGCCATCTTCTTGAATTTTAGAACCGCTGAGGCAGATAGAATTGCCTTCAGAGAAGGCAACCCATAGCCGGAGGGTTTACAAAATTTAAGACCATTTGGTAGACCCTCTACCTCAGCCCCCTTTTTGTATGACAATTTGGCCTCTGGTCCATGGACCTCTTCTGCAACACAAGCAGCACATACTACTCATTTATTTTCTGTAAGAACACATTACACAAAATATCAATTTGAATTGAAAATGTCGAAGGGCCATCAAATCAAAACATACATTCAACTAATGAAGTAAATTGTTCAGTTGACCTTGCTAATCTGTGAAGATACAATGTAAAATGTCAGTTATTCAAAACAACTTTAAGCCAAATAGTATTTTTAATCTCCTTTAAAATTCTTTTACAACAGATCACAAGAAAAACACTGGGAGAAATTAATTTTTAGACATTGAGTGCATCATAACGTACACATGTACTTACTATACTTTTGATTAAAGAGGTCTTGGACCTGCCTCCTTAGTGTCTCCCTCTCCCTGTTGTTCTTTTTCTTCCCGTCATTTGTATCAGGGGCTTCTGCTACAGACAATAGAGCACATGATGATAATTTTCAGGTCGGAAAAGCAACATTATGTAGTGTTACATAGTAACATTTTTACAAACAAAAGTAATTATTGATAAAATAATAGACTGAAATTAATATGATACCAACTGTTTTTTTTATCAAAATGAAATTGAGTATCACTTACATTTTTGTAAGGACAACATAAATTCGGTTGCAATCTGTTTCTCCTTTACGATGAAATTTATACCCCTTGTGGTCCCTTTGAGATGGTATTCACTGGTACCAGGGACCACAATTGCTCCGAAACCATGAACTCCAAGACTGTTCAAAGTCTGAAACTTAACATGAATTATCAAATGAGATGAATTTTCAACTGAAACCTAATTATAGTAAATGCCTAATTTATGCAAAAAACAAACTGTTACTGTAAGAGAATTTATAACAGAACTAGTGATTGCTTTTCTCTATTCACACTACTCAGTAACTCACAGTGACAGTTTTTCCAAATCTCATCAAAAGAAAATGAGCCCTCTTTCCAAAATGTGGCATAAATGTAAAGCAAAACAGTAATCTTTTAAATGATTGTTGTTGGCTAGTGTGGATTGCATGGGTTGCTCAAGCTTTACTTTGACAATATGTACAATTCAAATTTCTGAAAGAAATAAGATTACAAAATCCCAATAATAATAAATACAATTCTAGGCAAAACCATCAATCATTCTGACTTATCACACATGGTTAAAAAAAGCCTATGAGTTCAAATAAGGACAAAAATCTGGAATCAATCTCACAGGATAAATTTCATCTGGCCCTAAATAGAGGATTTCCCGGTATCATAAGTTTTAGAGCTGATGAAAATAACTAACTTACGCAAGAATCTAGTTGCTTGATCGTTTTTCTTATCTTCTCCTTTATGTTTGGAGGGGACATGGCCTCTTTTCTGGCTTTTTCTATGTATAGTTTTCTTCTTCCCTCTGGCAACGAGGTCCAGGCCAGCCCTATTTTCTTGGAGCACTTCTCCAAAGGTTCATCTGCATACAAATTGCTGTCAACTTAATCAAGGGAACTTCATAGGTGAATTTATACTTTGTCAATAATAAAATTCCAAAAAGCCAACAGAGTGATCTATATCCCCCACCGCAGTTGGAAAAGTTAAGGTTTCTTCTTTAACCAATCTCATGTCACACAACACTTTGTGTTGAAAATTGTATAACCTTTATTTAAATCACATTCAAAGCTCCATGAAAGAGAGAACTTCTGCATGCATAAAATTTGCAAAGATATGCACATCAGATCTTAAATAACAATTGGTTTCATAAGTTATGCCTAGATCTTGTAATGAATATAGAGTCTCTGGGAAATTAGAGATATAATACACTGACACAAATTAAAAAATGTACAGATAATTTACAAATTGAGTCAAAAACTAAAAACCTTTAATGATATTAAATCAAATTACCCATTTTGGGGGCCATTTCTCTGCAAAACAGATTATAACCCGAAGGCTGGCGTAGTCTCTTCCTTGTAGGAGGGTGCCCCGAAACCTTTCGACGATAGTTGCCTATCCAATTCTGAAGTAAAAAAAGAATAGAATTTAAGCTTTTTGGTTTCTGTGGTTCTGGAAATAAATAAAGGCCTATATTTATAATTTTGAAAAAGACGAAAAGAATTCTATTAATTATTTCTCTCTTTGCAAATGGACCTTCAGATATTCAGTATTTCTCATATGCATAAGCAGAATATAGAATATTAACACAGTAATTCCATTACCATAGTTTTTTGGTGCTAAAACTATTTGATATTTCTAGTATGTAAAGTTACTGGCAGAACTAATAATCTCACCTTAACTTGTGCTGCTGTGAGACCTGATGTCTGGGCCACTTCAGACACCTGGGGACTGTCGCAGTGACTCATGCCGTTGCTCCATGCCTGAACCAGTTGTTGAGTTTGTAACTAAACAGACATTTCAATATCATAATGTTGTGATAGGGTGTAGTAGAGTATACATAATTCATCCTCCAAGCTTCAGATTTGATTGTCATAGCAATGACAACTAAAGTTAGCACCTAGTATATTAAATTAGGACTGTCCCTTTATATTAAGGACACTGCCACAATTTTGCATTCTATATTTGTTAGAATTTGTCATTTACAAAGTATATTCACTATCCTGGCTTAAATAATATTTGTGCACAAGAAACAAATTTCCCCTTATCTCATAAATCAATGAAGTTTTTAAAATGAATTGTAATTTTGCCTTTCTTTCTTCAATCAGTCATTCGTAACATGTAAAAACTATAAATTGATTTCTACCTTTATTTCAAACAGTAATCGGTCAAAACGCCCCAAAACCAAAACAACCGGTTACCCATTCAAGAACACCCCAAAAGGTATACCAGAACGCCCGAGTGAAAGATGTGATTGTATAAGATGGTATTAGTAGTGTAGCGCTGATAATTTCTGACAAACTGGTTGAGATTTCAAAAAGAACCAAAAAACAATTTCAAGTTTCAAGGTCAGCAGGCAATATGAAACGGCGTCGTTTACCAGCATTGAAATAACGTTGAAATTTGATTGGATTTGAAATTAGCGGTGACATCAAAATCCGACGTTATTTCAACGTCGGTTCACGTTGAAGCTAAGACGTTATATTGACGTTGAAAAGACGTCATTTCTAAGTCAAAGCGTGTTGATCAGTCAGGTTTTGTTCATCTTCCCCGCAAGGCCAAGCTAGCGCACGTTATCTATAAACGCGCTCATCTTGGCTAGCTAGGCGTTGCAGAGAAGATGGGTTTTGTTAGCTTTGTTTTGTTATTATATTTAAAGCAATGCATCATCTGTGAGTCTATACTTTCAACTTCAGCGTTATCATAAACCTCGGTTCAAGACTGCAATGGCTGCTCGTGTTAAATTATTCATGTATTTGAAAGTACAAATGTTGTGAGGGTATTAATGTTTAAATGACACTGCAACAATTTAGACTAAGGTGTCACCAAAAACATGTTTGTTACAAAGGCGCAATTACTGTTTTGTAAGAACTACTAACTTTATGCAAAGCGAAAATTATGTTTTCAGTTGTGAACATAACTGAGAAAATAAAAACTGTTGAAAAATACCATATACCTTGTTTATTCTAATTAGACATAAGGACAGAGTTACTTCCCTTTGTTGTGCAATTGAAAGAAATTAACCTTTGTTCATCTAAATCCAATATCAATAACACTTTTAGATGTCAATGATAGCTGTTCGGTTTTGCATTTTTTATTTCATTCTTTAAAACAATCCGTAACTCATTTGATGTTATTCATGATTATGAAATGTCGTCAAAAATTGGATGATCGACGTCCTGACCTAAATCAACCAAGGACATGTATAGGTCTATACACGTCCTTGAATCAACCAAATTTCTACGTCAAAATGACGTCAGATGCCTGCTGGGCATAGTATAAAGTCTAGTGGAATAAACTATGGTTGGATACAGTTTGTGGCCATAATATAGTATGCAGAACTCATAATGTTTAGGAAAATTTGTTTGACAATCAGCTATTCCCATGAGGTGTGTTGTACGTATGAATCGTAAATAGATGAATTTCTGCACCAACTTTAGTACAAAAAGGCAATAATATGAAGCTATATATGGCTTACAGAGATTCAATAAACCCAAGTGGCCATTGCAGAGGACCACATATGTCCTGATGAAAGTGTAGTGTGTAAACCTTGATTTCTTTGTTAAAAACTTATATGATACAAAAGTGGCATCAAATTGAAGCTATGTTTCATGGTAATCGAACAAAATTGTTGTCAACAAGATTTTTATAAAATTCTTGGGTTGTGGATGGGGTCATATAGCTGGGGACAAGATATCGTAGGATGATTTGGGGAAAGAGGGCCTTATATTGTCCCCTGGCACTCTAAGGGTTAATGACGTATTATGAAGAGGTGATTTTTGTTGTGTTTTCAAGGAGATACGTTTACACAACCTCGCGTGACATTTTCAGCTTATCAACGGATCAATCCTTTCAAGGAAGCGAAAGGTGACCATAGACATCGAATATAGATAATAAAAAGGTCAACAAATTATCCCACACTTTCGACATTTTCTTATTAATAATTAATAAAATATTGCTTTTTAACGAGCGAAGTGATCCGTTTGGTAACGTCATGACGCTCTTTGCGTACTATATTATGGCCACGCAGTGTAATACATTTCCCGCTATTTTTGCCAATGCGTCGGCTGCATTTCAAATTCATTTCCCGACGCGTTTGCTAAACTTTTACATTAAGTCGACTTGACATACACTCATGGCAAAAATTGTTGTCACCCCCTAATATTTAATTAAATTGGAGTTTATATCACATTGTATGCATGGCAATGTTGGTTTTCCATGGAAATGTCATTACAGGCATGAAGTTACATTAACTCACACTTTACAATGAACAGTGTCAGCGGTTTCATGTAGACCACGTGCATTTCATTGAAATGATGGAAATTTGTCTCCTTAGGTTTGTCATTTCCATCGATTACTATAGACCTCTTTCATAAGATACAGCTTCACGACTATAGTTTTTGAAAAGCATAGACCATGCCTGGTCCCACTCCACCAGGAATCAGACATGAAATCATTGGCATGAGTCGTGGTGGCGCTTCGAATCGTGTCATTGCTGCAGCATGTAACGTCAGTGTTAGAACTGTTCAAAGGATTAAAAGACTGCACGCCATACAGGGAAATGTTGTTCCGAATAAGTCTTCAGGCCGTCCCAAGAAAACTACGGTTCGTCAGGATAGAATTCTTCTTCGTTTGACCCGACGTCATAGACGTCTTTCGTCTTTGACTCTTGCACAGAGATGGGGGGCTCATATTAATACGCCCATTTGCCGGAGAACTGTAGTGAACAGGTTGCTCCAGCATGGATATAAGGCAAGAAGACCTGCCATCAAACCATTCTGGACACTGGCCAACCGCAGGGCACGGCTTGCTTGGGCGCAGCAGCACCGCAGAATCCAACTTGGACATTGGCGTCACGTCATATTTACTGACGAGTCTCGTTTCCTACTGCATAAGGTGGACAGGAGAATGAGAGTGCGACGTTTACGTGGGGAAAGGCTCAATGACGACTGTCTGCAGCATCAGGTTGCCCACGGTGGCGGTTCTGTACACGTATGGGCAGGAATACACCATAACGGTAAAACGGATCTTGTCGTCCTTCAAGGAAACGTCAACCAGAGGTCGTACAGACGTCTTCTTGAAACCGTTTGCCTCCCACATGCAAGAAGAGTGTATGGCAACAACTTCCTGTTGCAGGACGATAATGCACCAGCCCATCGTGCACGTACAGTGAACGCTTTCATTCAGGCACAAGGAGTAACAAGATTGCCCTGGCCTTCAAAAAGTCCGGATATGAATCCGATAGAAGATGCTTGGGATCAGCTTGACCGTGCAATTAGAAGACTGGACCCTGCTCCTGCAAATTTACAGCAATTGCGGGCTGCTCTTGTGAATGAATGGAACAATTTGGCTGTTGCAAACATCAACACACTGATAGACAGTATGCCTGCCCGAATTATCGCCCTTGAAAATTCCAGAGGCGGTGCTACCCGATATTAGGCTTGTAAATATACTCATACATGACTGCAGAATGAAATAAAACCGACAATTGAACTTGAAAATGTAATTTGTTTTATTGATACCCATCCAATTGATACTATATGGATACTGTAAAAAAATGCCCTTTTTCACAGGGACCATACATATCCTAGTAGAATTTCTTAAATTGGCCAGCACAAGACCAAAATACAAGCTGGTATGTTTTACGAATGTTTTTCCCAATCACACAAATCATTCTGACAGTTATTGCATGTTTGATTATTTGTCAACACTCAGTTAAACTTGACGTAGCGTTCTCAGTCTGGGGGTGACAACCATTTTTGCCATGAGTGTATGATAACAAAAATTGTGAATTTTGTTTTGCAGAAAATTTGTTGGTTTGTAACAAGAAAGCAAATAGCATTTTTGTCCACCTACTTGTGACAGCGCCATTTTTTTGCGTTGGAAACGAATCCGGAAGGAAGTGCCAAGTGGAATGGTGTTCGGAGTTTCCCAAGGGTCTCTATAAAATTCGGCGTTTGATCTAAAACGAAGGTCATCCTAACGAATCATTGGCACTTCATTAGAGCGCATCAGTCAAAGGGAAAAGATCTTACCATTTACGAATTTTTGCTTGAGATTTGTTTTTTATGAACAACTAAAAATTAATACATGAAGTACACTTGATTATAGCTAGGTTTCCTTTGGAATAAAGGAACGAATTAATTTTCATTTATTTGTTGTTTCAATTCACCCGTAAAATGAAATCTTTTTTCACAGAAAATGTTGTTTTTATTTCACTTAAAATTGAAACATACTCAATTTTGGGTAATTGTATACTATGATTTGAATATATTGATCAGTTTTGGGATGTTTTAAAAGAAAACTGGTCCTGGATAATGGATAATATGAGTTGCTAATTGAAGTTAGAATCAGGTAAAGGGTTGAGTTGATGCGACAGTATATTTCATCAATAAACGTCAGAAAGAACTCAGACCTTTTCGATTACTTTACGTATATGTATTTTATAACCAACGTTCCCGGTGTACATATTATTTGTGGACACTATCGGTTTAAATTCATTGTGATGCTTTTTATGATATACCAAGAATTACCCCTAGAATAAAAATCTTAATCGTTTTAAGCTATCAATCAATATACATATCAGTTCATTCAGGATTCTGGAATAAATAAAAGGTTATAGCATACTATTTTATCATTGTAATAATATATAGCAATAGTTTGGTTATGGTAATTCAATTTTCCAGCGGTAACAAACGCAGTTGGGACAACCCACGTTCATGCAATTGTTCTAACCTAATAAAAAATGAGATGTTTGTTTTTTAAATCGTCTTTTTATTTTTACGTACTGGGAAATCTTACCGAGGTTGGCACACAACGCAAACTCGCCTGAATATCGGACACTTTTGACAATTCGTTTGTTTTAAAATGTCAATTTCACTAAGATAAATTGATTTTATTCTTTGAAACATTTGTTGTTGTAGGTTAATTTTTAGAGAATTTTTAACGGAAAGAAATCGGCAAACTTCTTGTCTACACTGCTCTGGGAATGTAGGAAGCGCATTTCATGCAATCATGCAAATGTAATGCAAAAACAACTTTAGATATTTTCATTTTCATTCAGATAATTATCAAGAACATAATTCTTCATTTATAAAAAGTTCGAAACACTGTCCGAACCTCGTGCACCTCATAGTAATGACTTATTTTGGTTGTATTTGTGTCTCTTAACCTGGATGACACAAACTTTTTCTTCTCATCCTTGAACTTAATGTATTTAACAAATACTCTTACGAATAAACGGACTTTTTTTTATGTTATATATATGTTCTCGCCGGATTACTCATTGCGGTGACAGCGACAACATACGGGAACCCATGCTGGGGTCCGTTATCACTGCTTGAATGTAGTAACAGCGGTAACCTGTATTCGGGGTTCAGCGCTATCAGTGTGCCTGTTGCATTGATAGCGACTGGAATCCCTTGTTATATTGCAGTGATAGCGTAAGTATCGGGTGGAATATCTATTTCAATGAAGATTGGAGATTTAATTAAAAGGGATTAATTTGTAAACTTACGTTTTCTTACTACTCGTTTAAAGATGAATTCATTCTTCGAAATTATGTGTTTGAATAAACGTTGATAGTGAATGGATTGGTAATATTTTCTATAAAATGTTTTTATAGGAGGAATGCTTTTTAAAAGATCGGCATACACTGTGAACCACCTTAAGTTCACACTTACATTTTACCTTGTAGGTATTTTAACTTTCCATGGATGTTTTTTGTCTTTATTGCAATAAGTATTTTATGGCAATTAATGTGTTTGTTCATTGTACAACCTACATAACACACAATAAACACTACATGGAAACTAATTTGAAACCTACGATAAACTTACAAAACACGGAAACCAAGTTGAAACCTATAATATATAAGGTTATGGAAACCAGTTTGAAACCTACGATAAACTAACAAAACACGGAAACCAAGTTGAAACCTACAATAAACCTGAATATGGAAACCAGGTTGAAACATACAATATACTGACTAAACAAGGAAACCAAGTGGAAATCTGCAGTAAACTAAAATCACGGAAACCAAGTGGATCCTACTTGGAGGAGTGTGTAAAGAACGGTGATGGATACCATCCGGATCTGGGGCAAAAGTAGGTTTCAGTTTCATGGAAACCAACATGAAACTTCAATCACGGAAACCAAGTGGATCCTACTTGGAGGAGTGTGTAAAGAACGGTGATGGAAACCGTCCGGATCTGGTGCAAAAGTAGGTTTCAGTTTTCACGGAAACCAACATGAAACTTCAATCACGGAAACCAAGTGGATCCTACTTGGAGGAGTGTGTAAAGAACGGTGATGGAAACCGTCCGGATCTGGTGCAAAAGTAGGTTTCAGTTTTCACGGAAACCAACATGAAACTTCAATCACGGAAACCAAGTGGATCCTACTTGGAGGAGTGTGTAAAGAACGGTGATGGATACCGTCCGGATCTGGGGAAAAAGTAGGTTTCAGTTTTCATGGAAACCAACATGAAACTATAGAAACCTATCTGGATACCAAGTGGAAATACTGGTTTCCATGTCGTTTCATGGTGGTTTCAGTGATCCGGAAACCAAGTCATTTCTGTAGTGTTAGATGTACAGACACAGTTGTGTACTTGACCTTGTTTGCCTTATTATAAAGAGGCAGTTCATATTTTGCAGACCGTACTGAACGCAAACCGTCTGCCATACGAACAGCTGAACCAAGATTTCTGTGAAGCATCTCTTCTCTTTCTTCTTTGGTTTGTCAATTTTAACGTTTTGACATTTTACTTCCAGATTCGAGCTTAAACAGGTACAAAATGACAATTTTGACCAAAATCGCTGAAAGACTAATAATGTCGTACCGAGCGCAATAACTTTCTTAAAGATGCATATCTCAAGACCAAACTTTCATCAAATGTACTTTACATTGTGTTCTATCGATTGAGCAATATGAATTTCCTCTCCGATTCTTGGTTTTGGCTCCAGATTCAAACTTAAACAGGTACAGATAGCCAATGTTGAACAAAATTGCGGAAAAAGACTACGTCGAAAATATTCACATTGTTGTACCGAGAGCGATAACTTTCTTAAAAATGCATATTTCTAAACCAAACTTTCATGAAATGTACATCACATTGTGTTCTATTGATTGAGCAATAGTTTACTAGTTCATTTGTATCAAGAAGCAGCATCCATAAACATGCGAGTGTATGGTTTGAATCCCAACCTTAACTGCAGGTTAATTTCAATCAGTCAACCTCCATGGTGGGACTGTGAACTTGAAAACTTAATAAATGAGAAATATAGAGTGCTGAGAGGACACAGAGACCACAATTTGGACCTTAATATATACAGGGGGCTTCGGAATAAATTTAAGAAATCATTTGTTTTCAAAAGACAATCTTACCATGATGAAAAAACCCAAAAACTTATTGATTCAAGAGGAAATCCTAAACTCTTTTGAAAATTGTTGAAACAGGGGAGATAATCATACATGCCTAATAGCATATTGGAACTGAGAAGTGGATAACTCACGTTTCCTCTCTTCTCCAAATAGAAACTCCTCCTACTATACCTGCCACAAGTGACAGAAATGATAGCTATAACCAAATAGAATTAAATCAACCTATCAGTCCTAATGAAATTCAACAACAGATTAGGAAATAATAAGTCACCTGGACCTGATGGAGTTGCCACTGAATATTTTAGGATTACAACAAGTATTATTCTACCAACAATGACTGCACTGTTTAATCAGATATTTGACAGTGGTGTTTTTCCAACTGCATGGAATAGAAGTATTTTTTTCAAATCTGGAGATAAGAATGATGTTAACAACTACAGGGAAATTTCATTAATTGATTCCATGTGTAAAATATTTACTTCTATACTAAACTGGAGACTTAAGGTTTTCTGTGAAGAGAATCAAGTTATTGATGAACTACAAGCAGGTTTCAGATCGAACTCCTCAACCATAGACCATATTTTTAGTTTGCAAGCTATGATACAGAATATACAGGAACAAGAAAAGGGGTATTTTACTGCCTCTTTGTAGACTTTTCAAAGGCATTTGGCACTATACGACATGACATTTTACTTCAAAGCCTAAAAGATGTTGGGATAAAAGGAATTTTTTTATAATATTCTCTCATCTATGTATTCAGGATTGTATGCATGTGTAAGAGGTTCAAGCGGATTAACTGACTACTTCCAGTGTCATATTGGCACTCGCCAGGGATGTATATTGAGTCCACAGCTATTCATAATTTTTATTAATTAGCTCTTGAAGAAACTGGAAGATTTGGGAGGAGAAGGAGTTTTTATCTCACAAGATTTTTAAAATGAATTTGCCATAATGTTTGCAGATGATGTGGCATCAGTAGCTTATTCAGACATTCAACTTAAAAAAATAGATGCCCTCCATTTATTTTGCACTGAAACAGGTATGAAAGTAAACTTGAAAAAAACTATAATAATGGTATTTAGAAATGGTGGCCCCCTGAGAACTAATGAACATTGGACCTTTCAAGGTGAAAACATAGATGTTGTGCCATTCTGCCGATATTTAGGAATAACATTTACACCAAAACTTATCTGGACACAGGCTCAAACATGTCTAGCTTCACAGAGTCATAAAGCCTTAATGGCTATCAACAGATATCAGAGAACACTTGGTGATATCCCTTGTAAAGATTTATTTAAGATATTTGACAGTATTGTTACTCCTATCCTATGTTATGTTTCAGCAATCTGGGGCATTAAATACAGCAAAATAATTGAAGACCTTCATGTTAAAATGTGTAAATCATTCCTCAAAGAATCAAATAATACCTGTAATGCAATGGTACTTGGAGAATGTGGTAGAATTCCACTGCAGTATAAATACATGACAAAAGCTGTCAAGTCCTGGTGTAGGCTGATACAAATGGACCCTGAGAGACTACCGCACCAGTGCTACAGGATGCTCACTTCTCTTGATGATATCGGACGCACCTCCTGGGCTACTCATATCAAAAACATTTTATTCAGTTTTGGATTTGCATATGCATGGATATCCCAAGATGTTGGGAAAAAAATTATTTTCATATCAATGTTTAAGCAGAGACTTTTTGATAACCTACAGCAGACCTGGATTGTAAATGTAAACCACTTATCTGACTCTTCTTTATGTAAACAGTATAAATCTATTCTGAATGTTGAATACTATCTAAATTCATCACTTCCATCTCACTTTCAAAGGATTTTATCGCGCTTCAGATGCAAAAAATTTAGAAAAGCTGTTAACATAGGAAGACACCAAGCCACACCATATGAAAAATGACTCTGTCCTCTGTGTTTATCAAAAAATAAGCATTTCATTGAAAATGAATATCATGTACTGTTAATCTGTGAAGCTTATCGTTTTTTTCGGAATATGCTTATTGGCAAATACATAAATTCTAACTTTCATCATTACTTTATTTCAATTATTTCTTCTCAAAACTATGATGTTATACACAATATTTCAATCTTTTTACTTAAAGCTCAAAAGATAAAGCAATTACATTCATAATAATTTTGTGAAGTATGTGATAGAATCATATTTATTTATATATACCTTATTAACAATTATGTGCAGGGACTTTTCGTTACCCCTGAATTTTCTGTATTTTGGGCCAAAGGCCTTTTACTGAATAAATCTGTCTGTCTGTCTGTCTGTCTGTCTGTCTGTCTGTTTGAGCAATATGAATTTCCTCTCCGATTTTTGGTTTGGGCTCCAGATTCCAGCTTATACAGGTACAGATAGCCAATTTTGACCAAAATCGCGGAAAAAGACTAAGTCGAAAATATTCAAAATGTTATACTGATAGCGACGACTTTCTTAAAAATGCATATTTCTAAACAAAACTTTCATCAAATGTACATCACATTGTGTTCTATCGAATGAGTAATATGAATTTCCTGTCCGATATCGTAAAACAAACGTGTCCCGGCCGTGCGGTAATCGTTTTGAATTTGTATATTGTTTGAGCTGTCATCATTGTCCAAATGTTTAGCACTACAAGGGTTTATTTTACAAGAGTACGAAAGTAGTACGATAGCAAGAGGTACAGTTTATCGATCTTGTTGTGATTGTCATGTTATCGTGGGCTGGAACCCGATCAACACAATTACAACACAAACAATACATAATTCCCTCACAATTACCAGGTGCACCACACAATTTTCTGGAATCAGGAACTTGTTCTATATTTGAACGAATCATGTTGGGTAAAGAGCACAATCAGCCTAATCTCTGTACGAAGAGCACACACCAATAGCACAATCTCCACACAATGACAACACAATGACTATACAACGCTTTCCTACAGCGATCACAGTGGCTTGTACATTTAGATTTAGTGACTTGGAAATAACTACATTTACACTTGGAAAACCATACTGATTTTGAACTGATAAAGTGGAAAAAATTTGAAAGAAAGTGTATAATCACCTTCTTTTAGTTATGTGACAGTTATCGTAGTTAACTATAGTAATAAAATAATTTCAATATAGTATCAACTTTCGTCTTGTCATCTTCTTTTTTAAGTAATGGTTATAAGTTCAAATCATTGATCATTTCATTAACTTTATATCTTAAACATTTCCTGAAACCTTAAACAATTATGTGAAAATATTTTTACCATGTACATTTTACGTGGATACTGAAGCAGCCGTTAGTTGACGACTTTCATTTCCTATTTTGATCAGAAAATAAACTGGTAAAGAATCAATTGTTTTAAAATAAACTTATTATCTCTGACGAAACACATTTCAAGGGTTCAAAGACGCGAGTGGCATGGAAATATTTACATTTACACTTGGAAAACTATACGTTTGACCCCTTTTGACATTTAAGGGAAAGTGTAAAATCAATGTCATGTATTTAGGAAGAAGAGTAACTCATGTTTATCATAATTTGACATATCATTGAAATAATTACAAAATATTAACAGGCTTTAACTCATCTTTTTTTGTAAGCAAGACTTTACATTACTAAATGAACGCATTGTGACTACAATCTTCTATCATACATTCACTTGTCTTACAGGTTTTACCATATCTATTAAATAATCAAATAGGGCGCTTTACAAATTGTATATAACTATTCATTCATTTGTCATATAATTTATATTTAAATTGATATCTGTATAACTTGATAAAACACGTAAAGTAGAGTTACACATTTCAACTATCATATTATACAATTAGGGAAACCTCCCTTGAAGAAGCCTTTGTGTTCTTTTTCAAACCATGACTTCCAAAATCAGTGTTCGATCATGAGGAAAGTGTCTTTCCTTCAATAGTGACTTTATGGTTGGTAGTCACTTGTGGTTAGTCAGGAGAGAAAGGAGGTGAAGAAAGATTTCATAGCAATTCAGTGCATCTAGACCTCTTTGGACATTGCGAGAGTCGTACACCGAAAAGTTGTCTTGCAGGATACAAAGCAAGGCCTCTTGAGCTTGATAGCTTCTCTTAATTTCTGCAGAAGTGAAATATAGTAGGACCCTGTATTTGTGGTATTCTTTGTCGGGAAATCTGTCATAACAGCTTGGCGCTGGTCCCAAAACACGGGGAGCATCACCATGCCCATCTGCAAGGTAAGGCTTCTCGAAATAGACTCAATCCATTTTCTACCTTACCTCATTGGTTACCAAAACTTTGAAAGGAAGCAGCGACATCTATTGTTATCAATCCTGTTTAATCAGCGTATACGATTCCGCTCTTGCCCCTTCCTATTACCGTTATCTCTTTCGGGCTAAATACCTCGTATGGCTGGCGGCTTTATATTCGTGGCTATGCTCACCAATTTAAGGAGCTTGAAGCTACTTACTTGAACTCAACGCAGTTTTCCATCCAGGTTGTGCCGCTGTTGCTGAATGCGAGTCGTCTCATTGCCTGGTTAGATAGCTAGCGAAGGTTTTGGCTTGAAAGAGTTCAGGGTATAAGGAAGGAGATAGAGTGGATTCATATACGCTGATTTAGCAGGATGATTGTTATCACGAGTTACCCCTCTTAGTAGCTGCTAACCCACAGCGAGTATATTTGGCGTTTACATTCGATAAATACGCCGAGACATTAGGTAATCCAAGTAAAAACTTGATGTAATGCTTTAGTCTGCTGGATTAAGAGCAGCTGTTTACTGAGAACGCCGAGAATCCGAGATTTTAACAATGAAATCACATCGATACTCTTCATGTTATTCTTTTCTCTCATTTAAGATAAATATAATTTAAAAGAAGAAATATTTCAAAATAACTTGTTTTCTTTTTAAATACATTTATTTAATTTTTCGTCATTATTTCAAACTTTTTAGATTAGAAGGGTCATTTACTCTTGTCGATGAAATGAATGAAAAGGCAAATCGGACATATTTTCTAAGAATATTTCTTTATCATCTTATAAATCTCTTTCTAAGAACTGCTTATCACAATCATATTGTTCAGGATAGAATTCCGTACCACAGAAAATATTTTGTGCATAAATGATAATTCTTTAAAACAAATTAGAGCTTGTAACAAAAGATGATTTTTGAAATGATAAAATCCCCTGAAAGTCCTTTGAGTAAATATTTTTTCTCATTGCGTACATTATGTCGAGGAAAGATTTTTTGAATTCTAGATGTCTCGAAATCATTATCATCTTGTTAAAATTCAATATTAAAACATACACAAATACAGTTATTTTTAGATTGGCTATCTTAAATATTTGCTAAGTTGCTAATAAGGTTTGAGCATGGCAAAATCTAAACTAAACAGCCGTGCTCACGTCCATTATGTGGCCTATGTTTCGTTTGTTGTTTACACAGTAAGTCAGTATATTCGACCACAACTGAATTAAATTTAGTGTGTAAAAGTTAATTGTTTATGATTCTTTTTAATTTCATGTTGTGTAATAACGCTTCTTATACATATGAATTAAAATAAAACTATTGTTTGCAACAATTTAACAAGGTTTGATAACGAACATTGTACAGTGATTTTGTTTGAAAACGGATATATTTATTTTTTAACATTCAAAATTCAAGATAATGATTGTAATTGTCTCTAGTATTTACCCGTACATCATGTTATGTTTACCATCATTATGACCTTTTCAAACAGTAAATATCGATCAACCTGACACTTGATAGATCTACATAAGGCATATGCTTAAAAATTATTGAAAATATTAATTATTATAACCTGTCTTCGTTTAGTAGAAGGTTATATTGTGCTACAAACACAACGCGTCACAAAAAAAAAACGATTGACTGTTTGAAAGGTGTGAGCAACCTCGGAATTCGTGCTGCAACCACCTTATGCACATTAAAATTGTCATGAATGAGTTTTACAATAACCCTTCAAATTGTTCCAACATCATGGGATAATCGGCGAATCGTTATATCTCCATCTTCCCAAAACACATTTTCGCTTTCACGAACATTTTCATCATCTATATGAGATTGGCAGCGCACGGATTCCCACAGATTCTCACCATTTAAACTGGCTATGCCAGTGTAAAATCTTCGCTGTAGAAGACGCTGTTGGCTCCCAGCAGTAAGCTATATTTATCAAGTGATAGTGATTGACACTGTTAATGCTTCGACGCATCCTCGTAAATGCAGAGTACAAGTTCCGATAACTCTGTAATAGATACATGATGACACAAGAGAAGAATACGAAATGTCAGCGAGCTATCATCTAACGAAGCGGCGGAGCCCCCGAGTCGGTGTAACAAGCTGGTATTTCGTATACACTTATGTCAATCATGTATCTGTTTTCTTCAATGGATAATCTTTTGCTAATGCGACCATTCATCTGACATCATTCCTCTGCGTGAAATCTAATCGCCTCTAGATCATTTAGAAAAGAAATGCCCACAGACAGATGACCCATACCTCTTTGATGGCGCTAAATTTGAACTCACGAAGAATTAGATTGGTTAGGAAAACCTGATGACTTTCAAGCAGTCTTTCGTTTTCCCTTACACAGACAGGCATGTATCTTAGTTATATTACTCGTCCTTGTAAGATACTGCAGTGTAAATATTACACTGAAGCACTCAGGAAATCATGAATATTTCTGATATCATAGTTCATGCAGATCTAATACAACATTATATCAAGACTTCTGGTCTTAGATTTTTTAGGCTTTGTTTGCACATATGTTCCCTAAGAGTAATTTTGCGCCTTACCTGAGTTTGTAACGTCTAGATATATACTTTATCTCCGCATTAATTATAATTAGTTATATATATACAAATTGTTGGTGCCTAAATTTTGACCTTAAGATATGAAGTTTGGCTGAAATGATTAACACAAATATGTATAAAATATAAGTTTCAGCTCAAATTTCATCTTTACAAAATACCTCTACATTTAAAATGAGCATCGAAACGTTATAACCAAAGTAATGAAATCGAGAAGGTTAAAGGTAACTACATATAATGTGGGCATTCATTTTTCAACAAGTATTTTATTTCAAACCTTAATGCGAGATAAAGTCGCGATAGACTGTTTCAGTAATATTCATTAGACACATAATGAGGTCCATAATCATTCCTGAATTTGTTTATGAATGTCTTTAAATTGGTTCAAGTCAAGAAACATTTTCAGTTATTCAGAAAATAAACAGCAAACAAAGCCGTATATATCCCCTGCCATTGCCTTTGACAATCATTGACTTTGATTAAGCCTTATCCTTCTTTCCCTATTTACTGTATATATATTTGAATAACCTATACAAATTTACGGTAAAAAATGCAACCATCACAAAATGTAAATTTTACATTGTAACTGTGAATGAGCATCGTTTTCCAATGAAGCTACGTCCACACATATTAGGTCTTACAGTTTTTGTATTTCTGCCCCAGAAACGTATATATCACTTGCGTTTCCATGGAAACCACCGAAATTAAAAATCCAAAGAAGTTGAAGACCTATCAATACGAAGTTTTGAGCTAAATGTAGCAATTTTAGATATGGCACTTGAAACGAAATTCTATACACTAAACGCCAAAAGAAACGTTACCCTTCTTCTTTTTTGAAAAACTTTTTAAGTATTAAAGATATGTACCAAATGAATGATTCAAAAGAAAACTGAATACTGTAGCTTTATGCTGATAACACATTTCGAATTCCTGATGGATTCAGATTGTGGCGAAATGCATCTTACTTATGAAGATCCAAATGGTCCGGTTTTCGACCAGGCTGGTAGTAATCAATAATTCTGATTTAGATGTTCAGAAGAAGTTGAAAGTAAACTTTTACTTTTGTGTTTAGACAAAATGGTTGTATGCTGGACATTATAACCTGTAAACGATGAAAAATGATGATGTTGAGTAAGTTTAAGTGTGAAAATTAGAAAAAATGTTTTTATAGTCATAAAATATCTTTTCTCGTAATTTCTCGAGTTTACTGTGTATTAAAATGACTTTAAAGTATTCAGGAACACAAACGATTATTTCTGTCAACATTTTAGCTTGAAAATTAAAAGTTTTGATTGTTTTGTTTATAACCCAAACGCACTAACGCTCAAACCTAGCAAAATTCAAGCAGCATTTGTACGAAATCAATGCTTCTACAGAGTATAAAAGGTGTCTACTTTGCATGATATGGCACAAATGTTCGAATTCATGCCGCGATTGACAGCTGAAGAACGAGAAAGAGCTCTGGGGATGTTGCATATGGGGTCGACCAACAACGATGTCGCCAATGCCTTCAGATGTCACCGCATGACCATCATTCGACTTCGCCAGCGCTATCTTCAGATCGGGGTCACCGCTGATAGACCAAGAAATGGACGTCCCCGCGTCAAAACCCCAGCTGAAGATCGCTATCTACGTCAGCTACATCTGAGGGACCGATTTCTGCGGCGACGTGGTCAGCCAGGTCTGCTCTTGGACGAAGACTAAGTGCTGCTACAGTGAGGAGAAGGCTTCGTCTTCAAGGTTTACGGCCATACAGACCAATGCAAGGTGTGCAGTTGACGCGGCAACACCGGCTAATCAGGGTAGCGTGGGGATGTACCGTCGGACGGTGGCAGAACCGGACTGGCGGCGAGTGATGTTCACGGATGAGAGTCGTTTTTCGATCCACCATACCGATAGGAGAAGGAGAGTGTACCGTCGTCAAGGTGAAAGAGAGGCTCCATGCTGTGTTCACGACGTTATACCTTTCGAAGGAGGCAGTGTAATGGTGTGGTCCGGAATAAAGGACGACATTCGAACTAACCTTTTCATCGTGGAGGGGAATATGACGGCACAGGTGTACATTGACCAGCTTGTCCGTCCTGTGGTTATTCCATTCTTACAGCGTCACTAAAACACCCTTTACAAACAGGGCAATGCACCACCTCATGTCACAAGAATGACATGAGATTTCTTGCATGCCAACAACGTTAACGTCTTGCCATGGCCTTCAAAATCCCCAGACATTAGCCCCATCGATCATTTATGGGACTATCTCGATTGCAGAGTTTGCTTGTGACAGCAACAGCCGCGAAATCGTCAGCAGCTAATTAACGCTTTGAGAGATGAATGGCGTTTAATTCCAGCAGACTTCGTCAGACAATGGATCCATTCCGTGACAAGACGTGTTCTGGCATGTTTGGATACGAATGGCGGCCATACTATATATTGAAATAGATTAAAAAAACAATAAAAACATGAATTTTACACCTTTTTGTTGTTTTTGAGTGATGATTGAAAACTGGACAATGTTGTCAGTCTTATGCTTTGTTGTTTAAACCGAAATACTAGTCGATTTTATCAAATATTTTTGTTGCAATATAATCCGATTTTGTTTGGCTACACAAGGCAGCAAAAAGGTCCATCGTAACTTTAACAGTTATTGCATAATTGATAAAGAAAGAGCGGTAACGTTTCTTTTGGCGTTTAGTGTATATTCTATGCTGGGTTTGATGGAGATTCTAAGAGGGGACGAATCTATACTGGGTTTAATGCAAATTCTTAAGAGGAGGCGATTCTATACTGGGTTGGACGAACATACTAAGATACATTTAAGATGGCTAATCTATACTGGGTTTGATTTTAATGCTTATGGAGAGTTCGAATCTATACTGGATTTGGTGTAAATTCTTAGAGGTGGCGAACCTAAACTGTGTTTGATGTTAATGCCTAGAGGGAGCTATTCTATACTGGGTTGGATGCACATGCACTGGGATTTATTAAAATGCTTGGAAGGAGCGAATCTATACTGGATTTGATGTAATGCTTAGTGGGGTGATTCTTTACTGGGTTTATTGTAAATGCTAAGAGGGGGCGAATCTTTTCTGGGTCTGATCAGGGACCTTATATACAGGGATATGAAACTCTTAGCTGATTGTACTATATTACTGCTGCGCGGGGGTTACACAACTCGTCTCGCTCATTAGCAGGTCACGGTCCACCGCACATGGAGACTGGGTTCTGTTTTGGCGCAAACGTCAATGCGCGGTGTCGTGTAACCAGTTGCGCAATGAAAACAACAATGCATTGTGGGTCTTCGCATCACTCGAGAGAGGAGGCGCCTTTGAATGCGGACTTGAGCATTGCCTCAAATAAGGCTTAAAAATATCGTTAAACATAGGAAGGTAGTTTCCAAAAATGGAGTTTTCCGACAGATGGATGTTTTCTGATAGTATTTGCGCTATTTGGTAATTAAATATTTTTTTCTGTAAGTGTGGTTATCGCTCTTACTTTTCACAAAGACGACTAGTCTGTCGGTCATTTTGTCTGCACTGATAACAACGAACTTGAGCATTGCCTCAAATAAGGCTTAAAAATATCGTTAAACATAGGAAGGTAGTTTCCAAAAATGGAGTTTTCCGACAGATGGATGTTTTCTGATAGTATTTGCGCTATTTGGTAATTGAATATTGTTTTCTGTAAGTGTGGTTATCGCTCTTACTTTTCACATAGACGACTAGTCTGTCGGTCATTTTGGCTGCACTGATAACAACGAACTTGAGCATTGCCTAAAATAAGGCTTAAAAATATCGTTAAACATAGGAAGGTAGTTTCCAAAAATGGAGTTTTCCGACAGATGGATGTTTTCTGATAGTATTTGCGCTATTTGGTAATTGAATATTGTTTTCTGTAAGTGTGGTTATCGCTCTTACTTTTCACAAAGACGACTAGTCTGTCGGTCATTTTGTCTGCACTGATAACAATGAACTTGAGCATTGCCTCAAATAAGGCTTAAAAATATCGTTAAACATAGGAAGGTAGTTTCCAAAAATGGAGTTTTCCGACAGATGGATGTTTTCTGATCGTATTTGCGCAATTTGGTAATTGAATATTTTTTCTGTAAGTGTGGTTATCGCTCTTACTTTTCACATAGTACGACTAGACTGTCGGCCAGTTTGTCTGCATTGATAGCAGAGAGTTTGAGTATTACCTCAAACAGGGATCGTATAGATTATACGAGATCTATACGATCCCTGCCTCAAGTAATACTTCAAAATCGTTTTACGTGAGAAGAAAGTATTGACAATGTTACCGTTTTCTGATATAGACGATTTTCTGTTGCAAATTATTGTAATTATAACAATAAACTTTTTTTATAGACATGATCATAGCAGAAGAAGAAGTTTATTTCGGTACTTGCATAACAACACCCTACCTGCATTACAAAATCATACACAACGTTAACATCTCATTTATATCTGAAGTCAATATTTTTATTTGTCTAATGATAGACGTCCCAGCTTGATGATCTTGAAGATATCTAAACATATAAAACAAAAACATTGCATCACATTTGATTGTTAACTTCATTAGGTTTGATATTCAGATATATATCCATATCCATAATACATATTTACATATCCTTTATTAGGAATGCCATCACATGTATCACATCCTTATTTTATTACAATATCCAAATGCATTCAGGTATTTAAATGTAAGATAAAGTAATAAATATAACATCTATAGAATAACACATCAATATCAAATCATTTTGAAATGCTAAAAGGCTAAATCATTGATATCATATCCAAATTATATTATCATATAAATTACAAGCAATAACATGTAGATTATCACCATGTTGTGACACAGGATTGAATTTGGTATGCATGGGATTTCCAACATTACAACAATCAATGTAGACTTTCATTTTTTATACCAACTAAACATGGTTTTGGACACTAAAATACGGTTTTTAAAAAAATGCAAATACCCAAAAGTAGTGAAGCCTTATTTGAAACATTACTTCCTTGATACACTGTGGGACATTTCCATCATTAAATTTCAATTACTTTTGAACTACCATTGTCCTCTTTCTACGCAAATATATATTCCTGGTAAATAAAACATAGGGCGTGCTTAAATTTTGATTACTTAAATAAATTATAAATATATATATTTCAAACTTGCAATTGTTAAGAACAAGAAAATGAAATTAAAGTTGCAAGTTCACATCACATTCAAAACAGTTTCTACTTTCAGTAACACTGCTTTAGTGTACCACGGAGAGACTTGCTCTTTTTCCCTTTCCTTTTTGTCAATTTCGTCGACTCTCTTTCTTTGTGACAACAATACCACAAGGGAGGGTACTCTGTTGTTTTTTTACGGATGGAGCCGGGAATCTTCGTAAAACGGTTCCGCTGAAACTGTGCGCTAATGAGTATGGGCTGTGCCCGAACCCAGTCGTGTGTGCGTTGAACCGTAAAGCGAGACGACCTAGATTGCTAATTAGCCTTAGTTTCATATCCCTGTATATAAGGTCCCTGGTCTGATGTACATTCTTAGAGGGGGAGAGTCTATACTGTGTTTGATGTAAATTCTTAGAGGGGGCGAATCTATACTGGGTTTAATGTAAATACCTAGAGGGGGCGATTCTCTACTGGGTTGGATGCACATTCTGAGCTACGTTTTAAATGGCGAATCTGTACTGGGTTAGATGCATATGCTTATATACAATAAAGGTGGCGAATCTATACTGTGTTTGATGCACATATTTATATGTAAAAAGGGGGCGAGTATATACTGGGTGTGACACTCATTCTTATATACATATTATATATATATCATATATTTAGAGGTGGCGAATCTATACTGGATTTGGTGCTATACACATATACAAAAGAGGGGGCGACTCTATTCTGGGTTTGATGCACATTACATATATAGGTAAAGGGAGCGAACACCAACTCACCTCACCTCACCTCTACTAAGGTAGCTTGAAAACGCCCTGCATTGAAAAGTAGTTGTACTGATGTAGTGATTTTGTCTCTCCAGACATTAAGAGTGAATTTGATCGAGTGGCGAATTTCCACTGCCACTAAGCCTGTAGCTCATCAAGCCTCCACTGTTATGCTTCTCAATCAGGGTAGGGAGCATAGAGAGAACAGGCAGACAGTCGACTGGTAGAAAATTCTATTACTGAGGTTGAAATGCATATTTGTAAATTAGTAAGGATAACTTGCAATTATATAAGCATAACGGGCATTGTGTTCTGAGATTTCGGATTGCCATTTTAGACTTATATGGAGAACACGACGGTTGTTAACTGTCAGGGATTTGGAAATCGTTAGGAAATGGGCCCTTTCAAAAGATATTTGGCTTTACGCTAGTCATATAGAAGGAAAAAAGAAATAGTGAGTCAGACACAGAATTTCGTTTGTTTGATGATAAAACTGAATGGACGTTACTCAACAGTGTCTTTAGTGAGTTGCGTAAAACGTTATCTACACCTGACATTGACATGATTGGATCAATCCTTATTACTAAACTCCCTTGTTATGGATTCTGGAGACCTTACCTAGGTGCCATTTATTATGATGCCTTAAGTAGGTCATTGGCAAACTCGATCTATAAATAGACTAGGGAAACCTCTTAATCCAATAGTTCGATCTCAGCTCAATTGGGGTTAAACAATTGGGTTTTTTTGTTTTTTTTGGGGGGGAGGGACTTATGTGCATGTCTTTTGCAATATCATTCAATTTGTATCGACATTCTCTGTGAGCTGACATTTTTGTTTAGACTACTTCATCATTGGAAATTAGGAGATGGGTGACCTCTTGCTTTTTACCAATGGCTATATTATTTACCGACGAATATTTGTCCTCTGACCTGTTGTGGACTGGTGCATGTGCTTATCCTGGACGATAAAGTTTCAAAGATGTATTTTTCAAAGGATGATACTTTGGCCGAAATGGGCATTCCTCAAAATCGAAAAACGGAATGTGACGTTTTATTAAATGTCAGTCAAAACCCAAACTTAATTTCTTTTTTTATATCCCCTTCTATGTATTTATTTACTTACCCTCATATTGCGGAAAGGCAATCTATCAATTATGTAGTATAAACAAGAAATTAACTTTAACACTTTTATCTAGCAGTTATCGTATCTATACAACTGTTGTTATTTTTATCATAAGTGTTCTTATGAGGTATCTAATTTAACAATATGTCTTGCCGGAAAATCATTTTTTAGGACTTTATTGACTTTAGTACCTTTATTGGACGTTACAAAAGACCTGTGACTTCCTGCTTTAACCGATATTTCAATTCTCTTTCTCTAAAAGAGCTTAATATGCACTAAAGATGTTATTATTGAATACAATGACATATAACAATACTTTCCAAAGATTATTTTAAGGTATTGAAATTTTGGGCAGGCAATGGTGTCCACATGTTCCATGAACCAGATATTCATTTCACAGTTTTGTTTCTTGTTTTTGTAGTGAGTCATCTGTGTTCTAAGTTCAGTTTTTGTGTTTCGTTTCCAAGTTTGGTCGTTGTTAAACCAATTTATTTAAGTAATTTTAGCATATAATTGTTGTTTCGTGCTGACGGTAATGCAAATGTCCTGAAATTAAGACAAAAGACTTTTACTCAAACGGGCCACTGCACTTACTACCATGAAAAATTCATGTAAACATAATCAATTCATACACAAAATTCAAGACGCAAATGTTAGGTTTCAGGTATCTTACTCCATGTCACTAAGTTACCTTTATTGAGTTCTGAACTTCAACAATTGAAGCGGCAGTCATTCATAGGATAACAAACCCTGAAATCAGATATTTTCCTGAAGCTTAAGAAAAGAATGTTAACTGAAGAGTCCTTAAACCTTGGTTTTGCCAACCACTCCCCGAATGGAGCAATTTATGTGACAGTGTTCGGCATTCTGGACTGTGCAGTCCTGTGTATAAATACAAACAACTGTAATTCCTTTTTTTATACTCACAACATGAGTTCCTGTGCACTCAGTTCAACGAGGTACCGGGATACAACAGGACTCACTCCTCAGGGAGGAGTACACTACTACAGGATGAAAATTGGTCATTGTTTATCATTTATTTTCAATGAAGTTTAAGAATTAGAGGTACATGCAAGTAATATAGAGAACAAATGTGCGAGTTGGTTAGCTGCTGTTACCGTCAATGTTGGCGGTATTACTTGACTCCAAAGGCGGAGTTTCGAATCACGCAAAATACTCAACCCGAAAAGTAGAATTTTTACCATTGCAGATAGTGTGACCCAGGATAATATCATGATAATGTTTCAGAATTTTAAGAACGTGGTTTAATAAATAGTTTTATATATTTTTCAAATGGAATAAACGAAATCATTGTAAAGATCTAAAAAATATTGTTATTTTGTGTCATATATTATATTAATTAAATTTTTTCCACAGGTTTTGGCATGCAGTGCTTTTCCTCAGCAGACTGCTCTTATAAGAACTCGGCTTGCAGACGAAGTTCTTGTCAGTGTGCTCTTGGCTACAGTTATCAAGCCTCTACTCGTAGCTGTGTCATTCGTGAGTTGATTTCTATGAGCGCACGTTTTTGGATACCTGGGTAATGGAGAGATGTACCAACGAAACGTAAACTATGGGGCATTATTCTTTAAACAAAGAATCACTCAAATAATTATTTCCCTCATAATGTGTCTTCTAGTGTAACCGTTAGCAACTAAAGACTAATAATTCTATCGTATGTTAAACTACCTTGTTTAAATTTGAGTAATCGCACTCACTTCAATCTAGGGCAGTTGTCCTATGAGAGAGGCGATTGTCTGTCCTACAGCCTATTTGTATAAGATTTTTTATATTTTCTATTATTAACATACTACTAATCTTTGATTATTTTCAATTTCTAAGTAACAAATCGATGGTAAGATGAATGAATAGATACATAATTAACTAGGTATTGCAGCACCAGTCTAAGTCATGATTCTTTTCTTATTTTTTACAGGGTGCAGTAAATATGGACACGACTTTTCGTTAAATAGCAATAAGGGAATCAAAAAGTGGAATGATGGCCAACTGTGTGTAAAAACCAGGGAAGAATGTGTGAAATCATGCCGGGATGAAACTAAATTTGTCTGCGTGAACGTTGAGTACTCCACTTCCTCACATGCTTGTCCGACGGCCATTTGTCAGTTGAGCAAGACGGCCTGGTTTGAAGTGCCAAAAACAGACAGAGATGTCAATGATAAAGGTTGGGATTTTTACATTCGGCATTGTGTTAATTGAGCAAACTGCCATCTTGATAGCCCAGGATGGATTATTTTATATTTGATAAAAACAAATACAATCCAGATTTTAAGCTATTTGTTAAGAATGTACACATTGATGATGTCAGACTTGATGAAAAATTGGCTCAAAAAGCAAATCAAATAATTTGAATGAGTTTGCCACTTTTTATTTTTTCAGTGTTGAATGCGCTATCATATATATAGAGTAAGGAGTGTGTCATCAATGACATAGGAAGCTCTATCTAGTTATCAATGTTAAGACAGGAACTAAAAGGGATAATGTGTCCTTGGACCCTACGTTTTCGAAGCCTGCTTTTATTCGCATTACCTTTCACAAGAGAAGCTGTGGATAATTAATAATAATAATAGCTTTCTTGTACTGCGCATATATCCATGAAAGAGCATGCAAATTGTATCATTACCCTGAGGGATTAGTACTTCGATGCAGCCTATTTTAGGTCCATACCTCCCCTTGTTCAGGTTGAGCATAATAAGATCCACGAAACGTCGTTCTAGTTTGATAGTTTTGGAGAGATGGTAACGTATTTATCTCGACGAGGACCCTTCTTGTATGCTTTGAACATGCCTTTAAAGATAAGAAAAAAAAATGTTAAAAAGTTGGTTGGTCTTGTCAGCCGTATGTTTTATTTATGAATTTACAATTATACTTTTCATATCAACGTTTAAAGCACAAAAAAAGTATAGTTTAATACCGAGCAGCGCAGTAGTACTAGACGGAAATTGTTAATTAAATCGAATTACCATAACGAGTATTGCAGGGCCATCTTTTAGTTTTGATGTGTTTGTCACGTGACCTCGTGTATTCGTTCAACCTTTGAAACGTTCGATATGAAGTGGAGCTAAATTCTCCAAAGATTTGTAACCGCCTTAGCCAACCGTCGTGAAAGGAGCAAGCGAAGTTTAATGTTTATGGCGCACCGAACGTACAAGCAACACTGCATAACACACTGGTTGGTTTGAAATGAACCATGGCAACTTTCGTGATTCATTAAATGTATTCCAATTCACCAGTGGCTTAAATTTAAATTTTCCGAAATCGGCCGATAAATAACTTTGATACAGCTTTTTCGAAACTACAGCTCATTAGCACCAGTGAACAGAGCTGAAAGGGTCAGTGGTCACTGAAGCGTGTCATGTCGTGTGACGTGATAGTAGTCGCCCCTGTAATAATAATAATAATAATAATAATAATAATAATAATAATAATAATAATAATGATAATAATAATCCACTTATAACGCGCTGAATCCATGCACAGTACATGCTCTAAGCGCACAATTTAGAGGAGATGATGTGGTTAGCCAGAGAAGACACTTTTGAAAAGATAGGTTTTTAGTTGATGTATAAATGAGGCAAATGTTTCACAGTCTATTAAATATTGAGGCAGATTGTTCCAGGCTTTTGTTGCTGAGTAGGCAAATGTTCTCTCTCCAAAAAGTGTCCTTTTAACCATGGGAACATGAAGCAAGGTCTTGTTTTGCGAACGTAGAGTTCTAATTGGTGAGTAGCTTTTGATAAGGTCACATATGTATAGAAGGGCCTGGCCAGACAAGGACTGGTACACAAGACACAGGAGTTTGTAGGTGATGCGCTGTTCCACTGGAAGCCAGTGCAGACTATAGAGCACAGGGGTCATGTGCTAAAATTTCTTTGTAAACGTAACAATTCTTGCTGTAGTATTTTGGACTCTTTGCAGTTTGTTTAGTTTCTGCTTAGTTGCTCCAGATAGAAGGGAATTTCAATAGTCGAGCCGTGACACAACTAGAGACAAAACTAATGTTGTAGCAGAATGTTTTGTTAGGCACTTGCGAATGTTTCCAATATTCCGGAGAACATGATAACAGGTTTTAGTGAGATTGTTGACATGAATATCGAGAGAAAGATTGTGAACAAGATAGGCCCCAACACAGAGTCCTGAGGTACTCCAAATTTGAAGTTAACTTTAACAGATGAGGCATCATCCACTACTACAAACTGCTGCCTGTTTGCAAGAAGTGAGCAAAACCATTCCCATGCACCGCCGCTGATGAAAAAGCTTTCTTCTAGGCGTTGCAGCAAAATTAAAGTTGGTGGTCAATGGTGTCGAATGCAGCACTTAGGTCTAACAGTACCAGAAAATCAACGTTGCCTTTATCAAAGACTTTAACCAATGCTGTTTCCGTGCTGTGGTTCTTTCGGTATGCTGATTGGAATGCATCGTAGAGGTTATTATTGGTGAGATGTTCAATCAGGCTGTCACATACTGCCCGCTCGATCAGTTTAGACAGATAAGAAAGGTTTGACACAGGACGGTAGTTAAAAAGGATGTTAGGGTCCAGAGACGGTTTCTTCAACAGAGGCTTGACAATTGCTGACTTCATGGTTGATGGCATGGTTCCAGACTGAATGCATGTGTTTATGATGAAAGTGAACACTGGCACCCTAATGTCAAGATTTTCCAAAAGAACTGACGATGGAACAGGATCCAATGCACATGAGGTTGGTTTCGATTTCTTGACTAGAAGAAGAACTTCTTCATCAGTGAAAGGCCTGAAAGACTTCATTATAAGTCTGTCTGGTTGTGTGTCAGAGACTGTCGTTTGGGGAACAAATGGATGGTCGATATCCATTGCTGCACGGATATTACATACTTTTTCATTAAAGAACTGTTGAAATTGTTCTGCAGTTAACTTGGATTTGCTGTTTGAGGAGGCTGAATTCTTGAAGTCGTTTCCAAGATGTTGAAAGATGACCTTGTATAGCGATCTAAAATCTGAGGCACAGTTTTCAATCTTTGAGGTGAAAAAGGACCGCTTTGCACGCTTTACTTCAGTTGTCACACGGTTTCTGGCAGTGCAGTATATTTGTCTATGTACTTCGAGACGACTCCGTCTCTATCGACGTTAAGCGATGCGAGCTGAGGATTTTGCAGCTTTGATCTCTGGAGTCATTGTCCTTGATGCTTCAGGATGGTATGGTTTTGTCTTGATCTTCTGAGGTGCGTGAGTATCCAGAAGAGTGGTGTTGTAAGTGGACACTAAGTTCTCTGGATCGGATGGTGGATTTGCAACAAGATCAGAGTTCATCAGATCTGAACGAAATGTCTCTTTTTCTATAGCCTTGATGTTACGGCACTTGATAGACATTGTAGGACTTGGCGGTTTGTCGGTGTCAAGGAAACAACTGACAAGGGAATGGTCAGATATCTGCAGATCCAGTACTCTGACGTCATTTACACAGCAAGGGTCCATCCTAGATATCACCCAGTCGATGATATGTCCTATGTGTGGACTCAGTTACAAGCTGGGCACAGTCATGATAATCTAATAATTTTAAAATCTTAACAGAATCTGTTTTTGCTGAAGCGTCAAATTGAATATTAAAATCGCCCAAAGCTATGAACCTTTTGTGTTTGAATACGATGCTATGCACACTATCCCATTGCCTGTGTACATCAATAATGACGTCGGTCACAACGATCAGACTTGTTTAAATAGTCTTATCTTTTATGACAAACAGGTGACCATTTTGTAATCCTATCGCATTCAATTTCAATTCTTTATTTAATGATCTCTAATTATACCTATAGTATTTTCACGCCTTGGATACGTCAAGCAGAATATATGTCCTGTCATAATCGTGTTACTCTTGGCATTCGACTGCTACTTCGTTTATTTCACGACGTCCAATAATTATGAACCAATGAACTTGTAGAATATATATTCAATCAATAACTTATGAGAAGGAGATTTGGCTCATGCACTTCTACCGACGATGACAGTCATTTGAAAAAGTAGATTGTGAATAATTGTTACCAAAATTCTTTAGGATTATATAGGATGCTTCTAACGCTTGCGCCAGGTATGTACTTATATCATTGATTGTTAAATTCAAAGAAAAAGAAATTTCCACACCGTGTGAGATGTTATATTAGATATCAATATATGTGAGTTAATATCAAACAAATCATGCACTTGAGTACTAAGTTGTCATGCAAGTAAATTGAAAGAAAATATTTTTTCTGCGAAATATGATACAAATGCCTCCACAGTAAACATATATTACATTGTCTCCCGTTCATTAAAAAAAATTCATACTTCGAGACAATTTATAACTTTAGATCGATAAATACATGTTATAACAATACGTTTTATCACATAGTGTTGGATCTCAATCTCTTGAAATAATATCTAAATTGCTGCTCTTCGTTACGCATGTAGATCTCACCAGGCTCCGTAACTCGAGCCGTCAGGTTGACCTCACGAATGCGCGTCACTGGGACTTTTGCCTAGGTTGCCAAAATGGCGTCAAAAGCTGAAGTCGATTTTGTTTTGAACGATATTTTAGCTCAATTTGGCGTGAGCGTCATAAAACAACAACAGAAAGAAATTTTGATGGCTTTAGTAGAAAAGCGCGACTGCATTGCAACACTGCCCACAGGATTCGGCAAATCACTTGCATTCCACTACGCATACATTCCACTTGAGTGCGAGCAATGAAATAACAAAATGGTCGAGTCATAGTATGTTGTCCACTGACTGCACTGATTGGAGATGAAGTAAGCAAGTTGAAAGACATCAGCGTAATTACAGCAGCATATAAAGGTTTAATTTGTTTATATATCATTGACGTGACCTTACTTTTTATTTCCACAATTTTCATTAGATAAATTTTGAAATAGGCCGAAAATAAAGAGGTCCATCACTGAATTCGGTCTAACCAAAAAGACCCTTGTGTTGCCTGTTTCCTGTGTTGAAAAACACACTTCTATGAGCATTATTGCTGAACTTAACATATATCTTGAACATCACAAAGTGAAAGAATACATATATTTCCTATCATAAAATGTTAATCAATCAGTTGTTTATTTTCCTTTGTTTAATCTAGAAGACATTTTAAAAACGTTTATTTTGCTCATTTTTACTAATCGAATTGGTGTTACCCGTTTTCATGGTATTTCAAATAATGACAAAACTACGCATGCCACAACTTCGAATTTAATTGTTTCTTAAACACAGATCGATAATGTAGGATAGCATTAAAATTAATGTTGAGACATTCTTTAGAAATATTTACATAGTCATATGATTATTTCATTTTTCAATAATGAGCAAAAATGGCATATTTCATGTGGAGTAAATAATTCATTCTGCTACTCATTGTATATTTGGTATCAACTATCTTACATTTCATGTGGCTGAAGATTTAGCATGAGCAAAACAATCAATGTTTTACAGCTCAGTTTATTACTTGCTTAAATTATTATTCCTTTGAAGTGTCCAGTTCTGCTAGTGACAAGCAAATCCTTGATGGTTCTGTTGATGTTATATATTATGCTGTGGAAACTGTATAATGTTGAAACTTGAAACAATGTATGTGGGAAAAGTTCCCTCTCTCGAACCGAATTCTCCTGCTGAAAGTGATTCTATTCAGAAGATTCCCTTTTTCATTGTAATACTTATTCATGCTTTTTGTAATACTTTGTATTTATGATACCCTATCAATAATACTGTACTGTGTTTCCTGTAGTGAAAAAAATAAAAAGCAGTTGTGTCTACTGATTGAGTATTTCTCATTAATCATGATGCCGGCATTGAAATTTGATGTGATGAAATTTTGTTTATCATAATATCAACATTTCAAGAGAGGACTAAGGATACATCATCAATCAATGATAAAGATTTTAATGTTATGATCAAAACAATGATTCATGCTAAACAAATTGACGTAATTATGATCTAAAATAAATATAAATGAAAACACCACTTATGCCATTATTTACATTAAAACAATTAAAGCTATTGGTTTTATAGCTCAGTAGTCTTTATAATATTATATGTAAAAATCATCACCAAAGATGAGTGTATGATAAGCGGGTCAACTTATGTTTCTTAGCAATTTTCTGGTTTTACTTTATTTGAAAAGGTAAAAACATATGCGCCTTAACTACAGGCACCTGAATAAACACGCTCTCATTCGTTAATCTCAAATATTATATTTTTATAGATGATTTTCTAAAGCACTTATTCAAGCTGGTAGTGGGAACAATTTCATCATTTCTCAATAATCTAATTTGGACCCCTGCCTCCCCTGTACTTTGGTGAGTAGGAAAAAATATTTTTCCAATGATAGTTTCACTTAAACATCATATGTCTACATCAACATTATTTAACACATATATCCTGCCACACCAATATTTACTTGGACAAGATTTAATGTAAAACAGAGGCATAAGCTTTACATTATGAATTTGGTTAATTGTTACTCATGATAAAAACATATAAAAACTTAGAGCTACCTAGTCCTCGGAGGGTTTCCATCTTACCATACTCATATTTGAAGGGGGTCAAGACCATATATATATAAACATAATGCAGTCGCAATGTAACTAATATTTTATTCTGATTCTTTTTGTGTGAAGCAGTTGGGTTATGGAAAAAACGGATAACTAAAATGCCTATTTTGCCAATATTTACCTCAATTGCTTAAAATAAACTAAGGTAATAAGTATATGTATGCATAATGTTCATAAATGTAATTTATAATGAACTATTTGAAAACACACCTCAACAGCCTTTCCCGTGAAACTAGTAGGGGAAAATAATTCATAAAAAGTTGTAGGTAGATTGTTAAAACACTTGAACACAAAATCTTAGTAAAGTCAAAAGTCAAAATTGTATCTTTATTGTTATATAACAATTACTACTTGTTTAACAAATACCCAACAAAATATCTCTGAAATATTTTGAACAGGTTGAAAATGTCAATTTGATTTGCAAAAGTATGTATTAATAATTGTTCCAAGTTCCCAGGAAATGAGTAAAAAATAACAGATTGATTGACAGAACCGTGACAATGTCAGCTAGTATTATAAATGTCCACTAGTTTCCTCTTCAGTGGTTTCATCTGCAAAAGGGCAGCTAGGACTTTCCGAACATCTATGGTGTACTTCGGTAGATGGTGGGAGCCTTTACTCCTTCTGATGTTACAGATAGTCTCAAAGTTTCTCAGTGACTCAGTGAGGTGTGGATACTCTTTCAAATGCATAATCTTGCTTTCTTTGGTCTTGTATCCTCCACAAATGACTTTGCTATCCCTGTTCAGCATTTCAAGGTATTCATCTGGATTGATGTTGATGTTCTGACCTCCCTGTACATTAATTAACAAACTGGTTAGCAACAAGGCGTTCAGTTTGGTCATGGCGAAGTACACCTGAAGTAAGGGCAGTTAGATGTACAGACACAGTTGTGTACTTGACCTTGTTTGCCTTATTATAAAGAGGCAGTTCATATTTTGCAGACCGTACTGAACGGAAACCGTCTGCCATACGAACAGCTGAACCAAGATTTCTGTGAAGCATCTCTTCTCTTTCTTCTTTGGTTTGTCAATTTTAACGTTTTGACATTTTACTTCCAGATTCGAGCTTAAACAGGTACAAAATGACAATTTTGACCAAAATCGCTGAAAGACTAATAATGTCGTACCGAGCGCAATAACTTTCTTAAAGATGCATATCTCAAGACCAAACTTTCATCAAATGTACTTTACATTGTGTTCTATTGATTGAGCAATATGAATTTCCTCTCCGATTCTTGGTTTTGGCTCCAGATTCAAACTTAAACAGGTACAGATAGCCAATGTTGAACAAAATCACGGAAAAGACTACGTTGAAAATATTCACATTGTTGTACCGAGAGCGATAACTTTCTTAAAAATACATATTTCTAAACCAAACTTTCATGAAATGTACATCACATTGTGTTCTATCGATTGAGCAATAGTTTACTAGTTCATATGTATCAAGAAGCAGCATCCATAAACATGCGAGTGTATGGTTTGAATCCCAACCTTAACTGCAGGTCAATTTCAATCTCTTCATGGTGGGACTGTGAACTTGAAAACTTAATAAATGAGAAATATAGAGCGCTGAGAGGACACAGAGACCACAATTTGGACCTTAATATATACAGGGGGCTTCGAAATAAATTTAAGAAATCATTTGTTTTCAAAGTGAAAACAAGTGACACAAGTGACAGAAATGATAGCTATAACCAAATAGAATTAAATCAACCTATCAGTCCTAATGAAATTCAACAACAGATTAGGAAATAATAAGTCACCTGGACCTGATGGAGTTGCCACTGAATATTTTAGGATTACAACAAGTATTATTCTACCAACAATGACTGCACTGTTTAATCAGATAGTGGTGTTTTTTCCAACTGCATGGAATAGAAGTATTTTTTTCAAATCTGGAGATAAGAATGATGTTAACAACTACAGGGAAATTTCATTAATTGATTCCATGTGTAAAATATTTACTTCTATACTAAACTGGAGACTTAAGGTTTTCTGTGAAGAGAATCGAGTTATTGATTAACTACAAGCAGGTTTCAGATCGAACTCCTCAACCATAGACCATATTTTTAGTTTGCAAGCTATGATACAGAATATACAGGAACAAGAAAAGGGGTATTTTACTGCCTCTTTGTAGACTTTTCAAAGGCATTTGGCACTATACGACATGACATTTTACTTCAAAGCCTAAAATATGTTGGGATAAAAGGAATTTTTTTTATAATATTCTCTCACCTATGTATTCAGGATTGACTGCATGTGTAAGGGGTTCAAGCGGATTAACTGACTACTTCCAGTGTCATATTGGCACTCGCCAGGGATGTATATTGAGTCCACAGCTATTCACAATTTTCATTAATAAGCTCTTGAAGAAACTGGAAGATTTGGGAGGAGAAGGAGTTTTTATCTCACAAGATTTTAAAAATGTATTTGCCATAATGTTTGCAGATGATGTGGCATCAGTAGCTTATTCAGACATTCAACTTAAAAAAATAAATGCCCTCCATTTATTTTGCACTGAAACAGGTATGAAAGTAAACTTGAAAAAAAACTATAATAATGGTATTTAGAAATGGTGGCCCCCTGAGAACTAATGAACATTGGACCTTTCAAGGTGAAAACATAGATGTTGTGCCGCCATTCTGCCGATATTTAAGAATAACATTTACACCAAAACTTATCTGGACACAGGCTCAAATATGTCTAGCTTCACAGAGTCATAAAGCCATAATGGCTATCAACAGATATCAGAGAACACTTGGTGATATCCCTTGTAAAGATATTTGACAGTATTGTTACTCCTATCCTATGTTATGGTTCAGCAATCTTGGGCATTAAATACAGCAAAATAATTGAAGACTTTCATGTTAAAATGTGTAAATCATTCCTCAAAGAATCAAATAATACCTGTAATGCAATGGTACTTGGAGAATGTGGTAGAATTCCACTGCAGTATAAATACATGACAAAAGCTGTCAAGTCCTGGTGTAGGCTGATACAAATGGACACTGAGAGACTACCGCACCAGTGCTACAGGATGCTCACTTCTCTTAATGATATCAGACGCACCTCCTTGGCTTCCCATATCAGAAACATTTTATTCAGATTTGGATTTGGATATGCATGGATATCCCAAGATGTTGGAGATATAATTATTTTCATATCAATGTTTAAGCAGAGACTTTTTGATAACCTACAGCAGACCTGGATTGTTAATGTAAATCACTTATCTGACTCTTATTCATGTAAACAGTAATTCTCTCTTCTGAATGTTGAATACTATCTAAATTCATCACTTCCATCTCACTTTAAAAGAATTTTATCGCGCTTCAGATGCAATAACTTTAGAAGTGTATGAACAATGAATCTGATTAATTGTGACTTTTATTTCATGTGAAATTGGTGAAAAAAATGTTCAATCAACGATACTATGATATATGTGGAAAAGTATATCTGCCAGCCTGTGAATATTGTTGTGCAATGTGTATATGTCACTGTGTGAATTATCTCATGACATAATTCTTACAAGTATTCATGCTGTGATATGATGTTTCACGTTCATCATAATGTATTCCAATAACTTTATCATTAACATATTTAAATATTTTGTGATTTGAATTTTTTAAGTTGTCCATAACATTTCATTTCATATTTCATCATGGAAAACTTCTTTTTCAAGGGGGGGGGGGGGGGGGGGGGGGTGTTATGTGTATGTGTATTTCATGTTCATTCAAATGTTTACTTTAACCTTGTGACAAGTAATAGATTAGCTTCAGTGGGCATTGTTCTTTTAATTGATTGAGTAGTTTCTGCCAATAATTGTCTTTGTTTAACTCTGAGGGGCTTGGGTACTTGGGTAAAAGTATAAGCTTGTATCGTTTAGTGGGTAACCTTAAAAAGGGTCTTTTTAGTATTATGAGTTAGTTGCTGGAGAGACTTTACATACACCAGGTCGGTGACTGATTCTTAAATTAAACATGTCGGTGATTATATTTTCATATTGAATGTTAAGCCCTATTTACTTTGTTAGTCTGCCAGTTTATCTTTTTGTACATATATTTTGTAACCCTTTGCATTTAGATATTATGTATTAAGCTTATCCTACATTTTATTAAATCCCATTTAGTCTCTCAAAATGTTGT
Source organism: Phorcus lineatus (assembly GCA_921293015.1). Taxonomy (NCBI): domain Eukaryota; kingdom Metazoa; phylum Mollusca; class Gastropoda; order Trochida; family Trochidae; genus Phorcus; species Phorcus lineatus. The sequence goes on from OV121083.1 coordinate 52,898,742, forward strand.
GTGATATCTTTTAAATACTTGTTATGTGGCAGATTGGGGTTTTGCCCATTAAACCTTCATTCTGACACATAACAAGCTGTTAACACAGGAAGACACCAAGCCACACCGTATGATAATATATATATGACAATACATAAATTCTAACTTTCATCATAACTTTATTTCAATTATTTCTTCTCAAAACTATGATGTTATACACAATATTTCAATCTTTTTACTTAAAGCTCGAAAGATAAAGCAAATACATACATAATAATTTTGTGAAGCATGTGATAGAATCATATATATATATATATATGACGAAACATATTTCACGGGTTCAAAGACGTGATTGGCATGGAAATATTTACATTTACACTTGGAAAATTATACATTTGACCCCTTTTGACATTTAAGGGAAAGTGTACAATATACCTTATTAACAGTTATGTGCCTTATTAACAGTTATGTGCAGGGACGTTTTGTTACCCCTGAAATTTCTGTATTTTGGGCCAAAGGCCTTTTAATGAATAAATCTGTCTGTCTGTCTGTCTGATTGAGCAATATGAATTTCCTGTCCGATATTTGGTTTGGGCTTATACAGGTGCAGATAGCCAATTTTGACCAAAAACGCGGAAAAAGACTAAGGCGAAAGTATTCATAATGTTGTACCGAGCGCGATAACTTTCTTTAAAATGCATATTTCTGAACCAAACCTTCATCAAATGTACATCACATTGTGTTCTGTCGATTGAGCAATATGGATTTCCTGTGCGATATCATAAAACAAATCTGTCCCGGCCGTACGGTAATCATTTTGAATTTGTATATTGTTTGAGCTGTCATCATTGTCCAAATTTTTAACACTACAAGGGTTTATTTTACAAGAGTACGAAAGTAGTACGATTGCAAAAGGTATAGTTTATCGATCTTGTTATTATTGTCATGTTATCGTGTCAAGGGGCTGGAACCCGATCAACACAATTACAACACAAACGATACATAATTCCCTCACAATCACGAGGTGCACCACACAAGTTTCTGGAATCAGGAACTTGTTTGATATTTGAACGAATCAAGAGCACAATCAGCCAATAGCACAATATCCATACAATGACAACACATTGACTATAGGATGCTTTCCCACAGTGATCACAGTGGCTTGTACATAATCTGATTTGGGATTTAGTGACGTGGAAATATCTACATTTACACTTGGAAAACCATACTGATTTTGAACTGATAAGGTGGAAAATATTTGAGAGAAAGTGTATAATCACCTTCTTGTATTTATGTTACATCTATCGTAGTTAACTATAGTAATAAAATAATTTTAATATAGTATATCAACTTTCATCTTCTCATCTTCTTTTTTTAAGTAATGGTTATAAGTTCAAATCATTGATCACTTCATTAACTTTATATCTTAAACATTTCCTGAACCCTTAAACAATATGTAAAAATATTTTTACCATGTACATTTTACGTGGATACTGAAGCAGCCGTTAGTTGGCGACTTTCGTTTCCTATTTTGATAAGAAAATAAACTGGTAAAGATTCAATGGTTTTAAAATAAACTAATTATCTCTGATGAAACATATTTCACGGGTTCAAAGACGTGATTGGCATGGAAATATTTACATTTACACTTGGAAAACTATACATTTGACCCCTTTTGATATTTAAGGGAAAGTGTAATTTGCCATATGATTGAAATAAATACAAAATAAGAACAGGCTTTAACTCATCTTTTTTTGTAAGCAAGACTTTACATAACTACATGAACGCATTGTGTCTACAGTCTTTTATCAAACATTCACTTGTCCTACAGGTTTTACTATATCTCTTATATAAATCAAATAGGGCTCTTTACAAATTTTATATATCTATTCATTGATTAGTCATATAATTTATATTTAAATTGATATATGTATAACTTGATAAAACACGTAAAGTAGAGTTACACATTTCAACTATCATTTTATACAAATAGGGAAACCTCCCTTGAAGAAGCCCGTGCGTTCTTTGTCAAACCATGACTTGACTTCCAAAATCAGTGTTTGATCATGAGGAAAGTGTCTTTCCTTCAATAGTGACTCTTTGGTTGGTGGTCACTTGTGCTTAGTCAGGAGAGAAAGGAGGTGAAGAAAGATTTCATATCAATTCAGTGCTTCTAGACCTCTTTGGACATTGCGAGAGTCGCACACCGAAAAGTTGTCTTGCAGGATACAAAGCAAGGCCTCTTAAGCTTGATAGCTACTCTCCATTTCGGCGGAAGCGAACTAGAGTAAGTCCCTGTATTTATGGCATTCTTTGCCGTGAAATTCGTTTGCGCTGGTTCTAAGAAACGAAGAATTGTGGGCAGAAGAACGCCAAGAATATGAAACTTTATTAATGAAGTCAAACCAAAACTCTTCATGTACTTTTTTTCTCTCCTTTATGATAAACATAATTACGTAAATAAAAAAAAACCCTTTTCCTTAATAACTAATTTTCTTGCTAATTAAACTGTTTTAACTGTTCTTCATTATTCCAACGTTTTCTATATAATGGTTTTATTTACTCGTTTAACTGAATGAATTAACAAATCAGATATAATGTTTAAAGTTTATTTTCTTTATCATCTTATAAATGTGCTTTTAAAAAAACTGGTCTATATCATATTGTTCAGCATAGAAATCCTTCTGAAGTTCGGAATTCCACTCGTACATCACCTTATGTTTACTATTATTACAATCTTTACAAACTCTATAATAAATGTATAGCGACCCGACACTTGAAATATCTACAACGTGTCCATCTTAGTATGTGCTTAAGGACGCTTGAAAACATTATTTATAATCTGCAACCGGATAGGTCACTGCCGTAATCTTTGTTGTTGATATAAGATGAGGAAGGGACTGAAGTAGTCTAAAATTTTAGCACCAAAAATGAGCACCGTCATGTCAAGGGTGGAGCGTGAAGAGTCGGAAACCTTTCATTTCATTTCATTGTGACGATGGACTGGACTTTGTCTCATTGTGATGAATTACTGCATTATAAGTCGAAGTCCACACATCTTATCATGTTTCGCTGCCTGTATCCTTTCATGTTATTGTTACCTCATCCTGTTATCATTATTACCTTGTTATTCCATCCATATGTAACTTGTGTATAAAAATGCTGTATCTTACCATATCACCAATTGCTTGTCAACGGTATAAGAATCTCTACCGAAACGTCGCTATCAGTACAATAAAGAAGTTGATTATTCATAAAATAACTTTTCTTCCTTATGCTGACAACTTCTAGAATGCCACTCAAACAGCTTATTGTGTAATAGTGAATGACGGCTCAATGAAGACGAGAGACATTCGTTTCTTATTTAATCCGAATTAGATATACCCTAAGCACAAGTGTTCGGTAGGAATTAATGCACTACAGTGATTTTCACAAGTTTAAAACACGTTTTGCTAAAAGAAGAGCAAAGGAAAAGGTATCTCAAGTGACACATACATGTCACTTGAATTCGAGTCACTGAAGAGGAAAAGCTCATAAAATGAGCCGTTGTGATGTCATGGAACCTGCGTCTACCACAGTTATATGCCACTGTTTCCTTCTTCAGTCCCAAACAATCCCACTCTCTTTGGAGGTGGCATTACCAAACGTCTCTTATCATACCAAATCCTAATCTTAATCTTTATTTCGGTACTGAAGAGGCCTCAGGCCTATAGTACATATACAGAAATATTTGGGATTTACATGACTTAACACTTTGCACTATAGTGATATTAGATATGTTCTGTACTTCATTGCATTGTAGATGTACATAGCCAGATTTTGTTGTGTAATTTGATTTTTACTGTTCATTAGATTACAGATTGTTATAATACTTGGATGGGCATAGTCGTACTGTTTAATATACTTACATCGTAATGCATTATATACTGGACAAATAAAAATAAAATGGTATTCGTCTTCTATTTCATTTAAAGTACAAAGTGTACATATTCGATCTTCCTTTTTAACATTTCTATATCTACCAGTTACCAAGAGCATCGAAAGCGTGCTAGTGATCTCCTAATGTTTTTACATCAATAAATGACAAGTCGGTTTCTTTGAATAAGTCGTTTTTAAATTGTGAATAGTAAATACATTAACTTGACAAATTATTTTTATCACACCATGTTTAAAGATAAATGTCTTTAAGTCGAACAGTTAGGGAATTAATGAATAGTGATTGACATTCTACATATTGATCATTTCAAATGTTTCCAAAGCCAATAGCAAATAGAGTATTCTAACCTGGAATACCCAATTTTTTGTCCATTCTTGTCATACAATAGCATCATATTATAAAAAATTTTTTGGTATTCTTTTATGAGACATAGATAAAAGTTTCAACCAATATTTGACTGCATTTATAGAGGCTTAGATATAAACTGGGAACCTTCCTAGTTCTCCATAAACCATAACACTAGGTGTGCTTAATTTTACTCCTAGATGATTTTTTACATGCAAATAGATGAACCTTTTCAATAATATCTATATTTGGTAAACCCCATATGCCTGTTTGAGATGGTTGTTCAATGAAATATTTTTGCCTAATAATACACCCAAATAAGTTTGTAAGTCATGATCATGTCAGAATAAAGTTTTGTCAAATAAAATAAAAACAGCATTTTCTGATAGCTTAAGCCATTTAATATGATTGCTTAAGTGTTTTTTTACTAGTACCAGAATCCCACCAGAGTGCCTGCCACATGTTGACTGTTTATCTGCATCTTTGCTAATTATTTAGTAATTTTTAAAGAAGTTTTCTACTTCTAAATTAACACCACGTTTCCGTGAGTCCAACAATATCAAAGGAATGTATAAAATTGCAAAAGTCAATATCGGTAAGCTTCTGAAAGAGTCCGGAAATATTCCAAAACATATGGCTTACAAAACTGACACAGTCATTATCACCCTGTTCCCGTGAATCATAGTTGTTTATGTGAAGCGGCTGACAATCCCTACGTGACGTCACATAACCCTGGCCATGCCTCTACCGCGAGTGTCCCCTGTCAGAGGTATGGGTGGTGGATCTGAGATTTCGTCTGGGTCTCTCATCCTCTCTATGGTCCCTCGTCTACCTCTCAGTCTGAGACACACAAGCTTTCTGAGTAGTCTCTTCTCTACGTTCCCGTAAACGTCTCGAAGATATCAAGATATGAAAAATAGAAATTGTGTGATCCATCAAAGCGGTAGCCAATCCCCGAGTTGGTGCTGGACCATCCCGTGTCTTTTTGTCCATGGGAAACTTTCGTTCTCGAAAAGAGGAAGAAAACCACTCACCCAGCTAATGCCAGCAAGACATGTAGCCCATGTAATAAGACTTATGGTAAGTAGTTTCAAGTTTGTGGCATTCGGACCCCTCTATTATAGGAAGGTTGAAAATTTAAGGTTAAATTGCATATACATTACATTACACCTAAATGACCATTAGCACAACGGGCATTAGATTGCCATAGTAGACTTATGTGGATAACGGCTGTCAGCTGTTAATGACTTGAAATGGGCTCCTCCTGAACAGTAACCAGATATCAAGGAAAAGCAATTTTGTGGCAGACACAGAATCTCGTTTGTTTCCCGATAAAAGTAATGGACGTTACACAACAGTGTCTTTAGTGAAATTTGTAAACTGGTCTCTACACCTGACATTGATATTTTTGGATCCCCCCTAAAAGCTTAACTTCTTAGTAATGTATCCTGGAGACTTGACCCAGTTGCCATATATTATGATGCCTTTAGTAGGTCATGGGCTCGTTCTCCATCTACGTGTTCCCTCTTTTCAGTGTGATCAGCCACTGTCTGCAGATGTTGGAGCGAGATAGGGGCTTACCAATACTGTTGGTACTAGACTCGCCATCACAGAACTAGTACGTGCTATTTCACAAATGGAAGGTTTATAAGAGTTACCTCTCCGTCGTTACATGAACTTTTTTTGGCAACGTTCAGGCGTGCATAATGAATAATCAGTGTTCAGGTAAACTTGTTTAACACTTGTTTTTTGCTTTGAAGGGATTTTATGAGTGTTTGGAACTCTCCCGTGAGAAGGACACATATTTGAGGCTTGCCGACCACATGGTTATGTTTCTATATAGGTTGGAATAACTTCTAACAAATTTATCAAGACAAGGCGAAACGTATTCCCACCATTTTGAAAGGGTTCAACCATGTATGTAATATTTCTACCTAAACATGTATTTCCTGTGTATCTGTGACCTAGTTTTATGGCCATACTACTAGTATTAACAGTGGATTTTCTATACTTGCATCCTATTCATTGTCATAGTGAATAAACACCAAAGGTTAATGTAACAATAGTGAAAACTTTAATTAGTTTTTGTTATGTTGGAGTTTTATTTACCCACTATCAGCATACACTAATGAAAATATAATTAATTTTTAATGGGTTTATTTACTGTTATCATTCCTGGCAGACAAACAGAACAATCAGTTTAATTACTAAATGGTAAATCTAACTATTGGCACTTTTTCGTCATTTATAGTCCAGTTAAAATAAATCAATAAAGGTTTTGATGAGGCATTTGTTTGTTTTATCATAAATGTTGTTTTGATGTATCGAATTAAATAATACGTCTGTCCGCTTTAAACAGTTGTTTTAGACTGTATTTGGCTTTATTCGACTTTACAAGAGACCTGATACTTCCATCTTTAATCGATTGATGTATTCTCTTTCTCTTAAAGAGATTAATTTTGCGGTACAGTTATTAAATATTAATGCAATGACATAAAACAAACGAAATACTTGTAAAAAGCATTTGAAAGTATATTGAAATGGGCAGGAAATGAGGTTCCATAGCTTCCATGAATCAGTTATTCATTTCTCAGTTTAAGTAATTCTTGTTATAATTTGTGGTTTTTGTGTGTGTTTTTTAAAGTTTGTTCGTGTTTAAACCAAAAGAGTTAAAACATTTTTTCAGATTTCATAATTGTTTCGTGTTGACAGGCAGAAACCAATCTTCAATTTTGAAAACAGACTATTACTCCTACGGGCCATCGAAATTACTACCATGAAAAATTCATGTGAACAGAATCAATACATTTACAAACTCAAAACGTAAACGTTAGGTATCAGGCAACGTACACTTAGTAACTAATATGGCTTGATCTAGGTTTGATTTACAACAGATTCAGCGCTCGGTAGTCACTCGTAGGATAACAAACATTGAAACGAAATATTACCCTGACGCTTAAAACAATGTTCACTGTGGAATCCTTCAATCTTGGTTTTGCCAACCACTCCCTGGATGGAGCAATTTATGTAACAGTGTTCGGCATTCTTGACTCTGCAGTCTTGTGTATGAATACAAACAAATGTTATTCCTTTTTTTATAGTCACAACATGAGTTCCTGTGCACTCAGTTCAGCGCGGTACCGAAATACAACAGGACTCACTCCTCAGGCAGGAGTAAACTACTACAGGATGAAAACAGGTTATCATTTATCATTTATTTTCAATGAAGTATATGAATAAGAGGTACACGAATGTTACATAGAGAACAAATGTGCAATTTGGTTAGATGCTGTTACTATTTGACGTAGGTGTATATTTAAGTTCGAATCAGACAGAGAAAGGACAAGAATTTGTTCAATTCGGTTGTGTGACACCGGATAGGATAATGTTCCAGAATTTAAAGAACAAAATTTAATACATATTTTTGATATATTTACAATTGAATACACCAAATCATTGTAAAAATTTAAATGAATCTTGTTATTTTATCTAAGACATATGATTTTCATTTAATTTTGTTCAAAGGATTTGGCATGCAGTGCTTCTCCTCAGCAGACTGTTCTTTTAAGAACTCGGACTGCAGACAAAGTTCCTGTCAGTGTGCTATTGGCTACAGTTATCAAGCTTCGACTCGGAGCTGTGTCATACGTGAGTAGAGTCTATGAACATGCGTCATTGGCTACCATGTATTGAAGCGGAACAATGTAAACTATTGGGCATAATTCTTTACAAAAAGACTTAGTCAAATAAATTGTTCCCTGTTAGTTTGTCTTCTAATGTGCTGGCCGACTGATGGCTGGTAGCAAGTTGTTCTATTTAAAATCAATCAAATAGTATATAGTACAAAACACACAGAATAAGACTAGTAACTCTATCATATGCTGAACTACCTTTTTTAATTTCAATTGCAGTCTAGTCAAGTCCGCTCTGTGAGAGTGGCGATTGTCTGTCCTACACCCTATTTGTATACGGAAGGGGATAATATTGACTATGCTTTACACACTACTAGTCATTGATTATTTTCAATGTGTGATAACCCATTGGTTAAGAAACAAATAAACGGCAAGATGAATGAATATATAAATGAATAACTTGGTACTGAAGCACCAGTCGAAGTCATGAATCTTTCAATTTTTGTTACAGGGTGCAGTAAATATGGACATGACTTTTCGATTAATAGGAATAAGGGAATCACAAAGTGGAACGAGGGCCAAGTGTGCGTAAAAAACAGTGCAGAATGTGTGAAATCATGCCGGGATGAAACTAAATTTGTCTGTGTGAACGTGGAATACACCCCTTCATCGTACATTTGTCCGGTGGGCAATTGTCAATTGAGCAAAATGGCCTGGTTTGAAGTGCCAAAAAAAGACCGATGTGTCAATGATGAAGGTTGGGATTTATACATTCGGAATTGTGATTATTGATCATTCTTTAATCTTGATACTCAAAGCTTTGATATTTTGTAGTACAATCAATATAATATTTTATCAAATTAAATGCCTTTTAGATTTCAAACTATTCGTTGACAAATTGACAGTGTCAGACTGGATAAAACATGGGCTCTTGTCCATTCAGAAAAGCTGTGATTTTGGATGAGTTTGTCCTTTTGCCCCAGTGTTGAATGCGCTATTATAATGATACATACATTTAAAATCAATAATACTGTCTAGGTAAAAAATCCTTCGAAACAAATCCTAGTTGTTGTTTTAGGTATCCATGAAATATATACATCTGGTGTTTATTAATAATCTATTCACAAACAATTAAATATATTGTCAGCCGTGTAACTCGTTGGTTCATTTTGCAATAAATCTATAACCTTAACACTGATAGATTTTGATTGAATCACTTTACACTTTAGTTTGTATGGGTCCTTGTGGCAACTATAATGACGTTGTTTTCTTTCTGTTTATTTGTCAAAATTGCCATAATCTAAGAACAAAAATGTATTTCTATACACAAGAATACAACACTAGTACAGATAACAATTAATTTCCATCACATATTCATATGTTTGTCATACTTGCTGGAACTGGGGACAATTTGATTTTAATAAATTAATGCACAATTATAAAGAATATGTTCAAGTCTTTTATTTTACTTTCTTAGACATCAGATTACAGCACATTATAATTGCTTAGTTCTTTGATACAATCAGCTGAATTTTTTTCTCCCAAGAACTTTTCCCCCTATAATCATCACAACATTGCTGATTGGATCTATCCTTGTTTTCATGAATGACTTTGCTAATGAATGAGGATGGATTTTGTTAATTTTAAAGTGAATATTGTCAACTTCATAAAATCATGTATTGAAACATCCAGTAAATGTTGTAAAAGATTTTAAACGTACTTATTAGCAAAAGTGCTTAGTAGGTAGTACAGTGACGCTGAATTTCGACCTCTTTATATACTCACAAGCAAAAAAACGCAAGTCAAGTGGCATGTCTACATCATTTAATGGTCGATAGCATATATGATAAAATATAACAGGGTCGAGTGAACAAACATGAAAATGGAGTAATGTGAAAGTTTTGAACAATAGATGACGTCATTAGATGAGTCTTATGGATAAGGGGTCATAGGCCAAGAGTCACTTGCTGATATGCCAGTCAATACCTTGTGTGACCACCATTGAAGTTGATCACTGCCAGTATTTACGGAACATAGGGTGGATAAGCGGTTTGTAATGACCATTAGAATCCTTCTGCACACATCCAGAACAGCCGTTTTCAGTTCATTGGCAGTTGTTGGAATTGGTCACTATTCAGCCTCCTTTGAACCTCATCCCATAATTTCAATTGGATTCAGATCAGGGCTGAGAACTGGCCAGGGTAGAATATCGTTGTTATGCTGTTGGAGGAAGGTCATGGTAGCTCTAGCAGTAAGGGGACAAGCATTATCTTGCTGGAAAATGTGTTGGCGATGTTGTGCAAAAAATGGAGCGACGTGTACGATATAACGCTGGGCTGTTACACCGTTTCCCCGACCTGCGCCAACATTTTGGAAGCACATTGTTCCCAGTCCTGCATAAAGCCCAATACCGGCGCACATCATGGCGCTAGCTCCACCCCATTGATCTCTTTCCATAAAGTTTATGTCAGCAAAACGATCATCTTGATACCAAATCCTTACTCGTCCATTTGCATGAGAGAGACAAACACAACTTTCATCAGAGAAAATTAAACGTCTCCAATCACGATGAGTCTATGCCCACTGAAGTCGTGCTTGGCGATGTCATTTATGCAAAACAGGACAACATGCTGACTGGCGACATTGGAGGTTGTTAAAACGCAGGCGCCAGATGACAGTGTCGGGGCTAATGCGTCCGTTATGTGTTTCAACAGTGTCCAGGGCAGTTAGGAATAGATCTCGATGTTGTAGACGTGTAATCCGTCGATCCTGTCGAGGGGTGGTGACCCTCCCGACGATCAGCTGTGGTCTGTGTTGCAATATAACGCTGTTGCACACGGTATATTGTCATAATGTTAACATTAAATTGATGTGCAACATCTTGAACCGACCCTTAAGCTCCCAAACGTCCAACAGCATGGTTTCTCTTAATCTCAGTTAAACGTGGCATTGTTAAACTCAATTTCTAAAGCACAGTTTCATACTCTTGACCACCTGTAACATAACGTGCATATGCATATATATCAGGAGAAAAGCGTGCATCATGCCCACATTCCCAATGAGGTATGCGTTTTAGCGAATACCTTTTGTTTTGGGTTACTATTCTTAAATCTTACGTAATGCGTCCAAAATTTAAATATGCCACCTTAAGTCATCACAACAGATCAATACTTCATATCAATTTAGGAACCAGAACTTTTTTCAGTTTGAACGTTTCTTTTGCGTGTGAGTGTATCTTTAAGGTCTTTTTTTAAATTTTCAATAAAAAAAAAGAAGAAATGTTAAGAATTTGAAACATGAAACTCTAGATGGACGATTTGAACTTAACTCAGGTCATGTGATATTTTTGGTTTATCTATACCTATGCAAAATTCATGAAATCTACTTTTGACCAATTAAACATATTCAATAATTAATGCATAATCATGTCTGCTCAGTGTAACCTTTTAGGTACATGTAAGTATGTTTAATCACTATTGCTCAAATCAGCTGACGTTCACACTTTATACTAAAAATAAAAAAAAGCTTATAGCATGGATGTAGACATTAAACGAATAGTGTTGTTTATTCTTAATGTGAATACCTTGAATATGTACATTCACAAATTTTGTCGATATAAGTGAAACATTTAGAACCACGTGACCTTGGCTTAAAATACTTAAATGCCAAACTCACATGACTGTACTAGGATAACATTATATCCTACTGGTGTCATATGGAGGTTTCTACGATCTACTATAGCAATACGGTTTTTGTGCGCGTGGTGCACGATTTGTGTACAATCTTTTCACTAAAGATCAATATTATAACACGGCCAGAATACAATCAACACAAACTTGACACCACGCCTTCACGATGAAATTAGGTTTGGTGCACAAAAAATGCACAATTTTGAATAATTTGTGCCCAATCAAAGTTTTTTTCTAAAACATCTTGCTTCAATATGATGGGTATTCGAGTCAGTTGAAATGAAGAAACATATGTTTCATTCAATGAAGTATTCTTATGTTAATAATTTTCCATGATCATAATCATTTTTTTGGCAAAATGTTATTGCCAGCTGCCATGATAGAGTGAAAAGGTTAACCATTGCTCTCAATGATCATTGATTTGTTATTCATCCTGAGTTGCATTGAGGCTAGGAAATACAATGTCATTGTGGTAAAGACAGGAGGGTATATTTTACAATATTTTCGGACAATGTTCCATTATTCAAATAACTCCTGGTTTTATTTCATAAGCATTCCTTCTGATTCATAGCAGTTAAATTTCTAAGCAAAGTACTCATCTTCATTGTCATTAACACCCTTTACATCAAGAAACTTGCAAAGTCAACTTTGAATTAAGAAGGTAAACATTTTCATTCGCTTCCAAAAAATTTATGAAACATTTACATTTCTGAATGCTGATGATCACATCCCCTTGAGCTCTGTAAATATTGAGAGCCCAAATCACCATTTTAGAATATCAGGTCAATTATCATCATTCCAAGAGGGAATCCATGGTAGATCTCAATGTCGTGTGAGTGGCCCTTAGAGCACGCCCCTTGTGGTGCCCAATATAAGTATCCTCATTATTGCCTACTTCGTTCAGAATGACTCATTAAAATATCTTACTGATGACAAGAACAGGGGCTTTTGTACGATTGCGTATGTAATAGCACTAGGATCTTTAACACTATTTTTTCAGAAATGCCATTTTTGCAGTTGACAGCTCACTTGGCTGCCATTCCTTTGATGGTCTCCCACAGGTATTGCTTGTGTGGTATTCTGGCATTTTACCATATTTTGAATTGAAACCTTGCAGCGGTAATTCTTAGCCTTTTATTTCTTCATAATCATCTAAAGGTGTACTCTAATTTCGGAAAAAAGATTTTTATTTTTTACAAATATTAACCATTTGTGCATCTTTAATCTTCGAAGTTTGCACAAAAAATAACTATAAACTAATTATCTAAAAAAGTATAATTATTTTGGTTACTTGAAAGAGGTAAATGTCAGTCTTGACATAATTAAAGCTCTAAAGCGCGCTCTCTCGATTCGACTTGGCTATTCTAAGGCTTATAAAAGCGGCAGTCACTTTAGCTTTCTTTTTATGTAATGAAATGTTTAATATCCTTTACAGTTGACCTGAAATCAATAAGGACGACCGTTGATTTAAGTTATAAAAAATCTAGCAATGTGTGCAGCTTTAAAATCTACCTTAACTCCAAAGGAAGAATAAGGGTTAAATATTTTGTATTTAAGCAATACTGTTATGTATCCGATTTTAACGATGTATTAAAAGTTTTGTTGTTGTAATGAGATTGTTTTCGCTCTTTATATGCTGTGAGCAAAATTCAAATATACATAATACAAAGGTGTTGCATCCCCCAAATAAAAGTTAAGTTATATCAGCACATACCAAACCTCAATTTATGCTGTTTATACTCATAAATCTGTTGTGTAGTGGGTTTAGGTTTTTCATGTTTTTGTAGCGATAGTTTTCATCCAAACGTGACAAGCTGTAGGTGCACATTGCTCTCCATGATTTTTAAAATTGAAGTATGGGTATGTGATCAATTTTGATTATAAAAACGTTGATAAAAAGCTGTTTTAGCCATTTAAACCAAGAGTGCCGAGTGCTTGCATTGAGTGTCAGAATTTGTCAAGCGGCAGATTATTGGTTTTCTTGGAGCAGTCTTTCTTTCAGGGAAATTACACGAAGAACTGGCCGTCTTTACCCTGCCAAAAGTCGTTAAGCCAGAAATCATGCACTAACTGATGACTTGAATAATTGCACACCCTCAGGCAGACCTCGTATCACCTCTGCGAAAGAGGATAGATCATAGGTAAGGCTCGTTAGAACCAGTACAACCTCACACGCCAATTGCTTCCGTCTGTTTAGTCAACAAACTGTCAGAAATCGACGCAAGCCCTTAGGATTGAGGTCTAAATTTGTAATCAAGCCACTGGAACTCAATAACAACCACAAGCAGTTGCGTCTGGCATGGTGTAGTGCAAAACTTGTTTGGAAAATTGAGATCATAGTTCACTGGTTACACGAAAGCAGGTTCCTTCTGCACTATGTGGATGGCATGATCAGGGTTTGAGGCATCCAACAACAGCGTATGCACAAGAAACATCATGCGAACAGTACCTTATGGTGGGGTATCTATAATGCTTTGGGGGTGCTTCTCGTTTGACTGCAAACTTGATCTTGTGACCATACGAAGTAACTTGACAGGAGTTCGCTACACCCTTGAAATCCTTGAACCTGTTGTCGTTCCCCATTTCGACAACAATACTTGCAACAAGACCGGATGATAATGCTAGACCGCATCGTTCACGAGCTATGAGGCGGGTATTCAGAACAATCTTAATCTGCTTGAATGTGTTTGGACATTTTGGGCCTATTGGTACAACGCAGGATTCTTGTCAACACTTTTTTGACTAGGCATATTTCCGATATCGTATTTCATGCGGATTCATGAGGACATAGTAACATCGACAGATATGCACGATCTAAACATTCGTTGTATATACGAAATATTGGTGTGCACAAGTACTTTAAAGGAATGATTAAAAGATAATTGAGTACTACCACATAGTAAAATGTATGTATATAGCCACAGATTGAAATCTCTCTCTCTCTCTCTCTCTCTCTCTCTCTCTCTCTCTCTCTCTCTCTCTCTCTCTCTCTCTCTCTCTCTCTCTCTCTCTCTCTCTCTCTCTCTCTCTCTCTCTCTCTCTCTCTCTCTCTCTCTCTCTCTCTCTCTCTCTCTCTCTCTCTCTCTCTTGTTGTCCTCTATAAATAAACATATAAGATAGTTAGCGCAAAGCGCAATACAGGAAATTAAGAATTTAAGCATTCCTTGGACATAGTGTGATCTTAAATTCATGCCATTTGTTAGTGTCTGTTGCTATGTTGATTTAGTGTCCCATTGAAACTAAAGAACACAATTTAGGAAACAGCATCAGTAATTGACGTAGTTTCTTACAATTTGAATATATTAAAATAATTAAGTTTAACAATAGAACACTTTCTCTGTCAATTGTAAGGGATAGCATTCCAGGTGAATGACACACATTTTTGTTTGGTTGCTGTAGACACATCATGCTGTAAAGGTGACAAAAAGAAGAAGATTAGAGCGCCAACTGGAGATACAATAAAGTCAGTATGCAAAAGTTGAGAATTGTCAGCAGTAACTTTGCGATCCTATCCCTCGTTTACCAGCCATATCTTGCCATCACTTGTGCTGAAATGTTCTTTGCAATGCGTTATACTGAAAATAAGACACGTACAGCATACGTTACGTAAACGTTTTTGGTGATAAACGCTCTTATTAGTTCAAGTGTTCACAATTTATTTTACAAGAGTAGGAAAGTCGTACGATTGGAAGAGGTACAGTTTATCGATCTTGTTGTGATTGTCATGTTAGCGTGTCAAGGGGCTGGAACCCGATCAAAACAATTACAGCACAAACAATACATAATTCCCTCACAATCTCCAAACGATCGTCAGGCGCCACACAATTTTCTGGAATCAGGAACATGTTTGAGTTTTGAACGTGTTTGGTTAAGAGCACAATCAGCCTAATCTCTGTACCATGAGCACACACCACTAGCACAATAACCACACAATAACAACACAATGACTATACGACGCTTTCGTACAGCGATCTTCGTGGATTGTACTTAGTCTGAGTTGAGATTTAGTGACGTGGAAATAACGACATTTACACTTGGTAAACCATACTTTTGACCCCCTTTGATTTTGAACTGATAAAGGGGAAACAATTTAAGAGAAAGTGTATGATTAGTCATATAATTTATATTTAAATTGATATATGTATAACTTGATAAAACACGTAAAGTAGAGTTACACATTTCAACTGTCATGTTATACAAATAGGGAAACCTCCCTTGAGGAAGCTCGTGTCTTCTTTATCAAACAATGACTTGACTTCCAAAATCAGTGTTTGATCATGAGGAAAGAGTCTTTCCTTCAAAATTGTCTTGATTGTTGGTAGTCAACGGTGCTTAGTCAGGAGAGAAAGGAGGTGAAGAAAGATTTAATAGCAATAAAGTGCATCTAGACCTCTTTGGACATTGCGAGAGTCGCACACCGAAAAGTTGTCTTGTAGGATACAAAGCAAGGCTTCTTAAGCTTGATAGCTACTCTTAAATTCGGCCGAAGTGAACTGGAGTAAGTCCCTGTATTTATAGTATTCTTTGCCGTGAAATTCGTCATAACAGCTTTGTGCTAGTCCTAAAACACGGGGAATTGTAGGCAGCTTTTGACTGAGAACGCCAAGAATCTGAAACTTTATTAATGAAGTCAAATCAAAATTCTTCATATAATTTTTTCTCTACTTTGTGATAAACATTATTACTTAAATTAAAAAAACCACCCTTTTTCTAAATAACCCATTTTCTTGCTAATTAAATTGGTCGTAATTATTCCAACGTTTTCTAAATAATAGTTTTATTTACTCGTTATTAGTCTCTTAACTGAATGAATTAACAAATCAGACATAATGTTTAAAGTTTATTTTCTTTATCATCTTATAATTGTGCTTTTTAAAAAACTGGTCTATATCATATTGTTCAGCATAGAATTCCTACTGAAATTCTGAATTCCAGTTGTAAATCATCTTATGTTTACTATTATTACAAACTTTACAAACTCTATAGTAAATATCGCGCGACCCTACACTTGAAAGATCTACAACGTGTCCATCTTAGTATGTGCTTAGGAATACTTGAAAACATTATTTACAATGATCTGTCTCCGTTTAGTAGTAGGTAAGGCCTTGCTGCAAACGCGATAGGTCACTGCCGTAATCATTGTTGTTGATGACAGATGAGGAAGGGACTGTAGTAGTCTAAAATGTTAACACCAAAAATGAGCACCGTGAAGTCAAGGGCGGAGCGTGAAGAGTCGGAAATCTTTCATTTCGGTCCTGATATTGTGATCATTGACTTTGACTTGTGCCTTTTATTCTTTTTGAGGACTCAATGTGCTTCCATTGCATCGACTGTACTTATGTCCCATTGTGATGAATCACTGTTTCATTCTGCATTTTAAGTCGAAGTCCTGGTTTTATTGGCACACCCTCTAAGAAGTCCTTTTGCAAATCTCGTCCTTTATTCTGAAAATATAGAAACAACCTTGAATTCCATGCCGGAGACACCTATGCATATCAAAATTGTCATGAATGAGTTTTTTCCAGAGAGCCTACAATTGATTCAACGATGGCAAAACGTTTCAGATTTCAAATAACGTTTCTTTATCTGTAGAAGGTTGCCTTGAAATGAAATAGTTATTTATGGAAATATTTAATTTAACAACATTTATCAACAGATATATGTAACAATAGTTGGATGATACAAAGGCCATATTTGCAAAAGGCAGACATATAGCGTGTCAGATAAATGTATTTTAGTTACCATGATTAACACAATAATGCATAAAATATGACTATCAGCTCAAATTTCATCTTTTACCTCTGTATATAAAATGTGCCTCAAAACGTGATAACCAACTAAATGAGGTCAAGAAGGATGAATATAACTGTACCTATGGTGGGCATTCATTATTCACTAAGCAGCCATGTCAAACCACTAGCACAATAACCACACAATAACAACACAATAACTATACGACGCTTTCGTACAGCGATCTTAGTGAATTGTACTTAGTCTGAGTTGGGATTTAGTGACGTGGAAATAACTACATTTACACTTGGTAAACCATACTTTTGACCCCCTTTGATTTTGAACTGATAAAGTGGAAACAATTTAATAGAAAGTGATAACTTGATAAAACACGTAAAGTAGAGTTACACATTTCAACTATCATGTTATACAAATAGGGAAACCTCCCTTGAAGAAGCTCGTGTCTTCTTTATCAAACAATGACTTGACTTCCAAAATCAGTGTTTGATCATGAGGAAAGAGTCTTTCCTTCAAAATTGTCTTGATTGTTGGTAGTCAACGGTGCTTAGTCAGGAGAGAAAGGAGGTGAAGAAAGATTTAATAGCAATAAAGTGCATCTAGACCTCTTTGGACATTGCGAGAGTCGCACACCGAAAAGTTGTCTTGTAGGATACAAAGCAAGGCTTCTTAAGCTTGATAGCTACTCTTAAATTCGGCCGAAGTGAACTGGAGTAAGTCCCTGTATTTATAGTATTCTTTGCCGTGAAATTCGTCATAACAGCTTTGTGCTAGTCCTAAAACACGGGGAATTGTAGGCAGCATTTGACTGAGAACGCCAAGAATCTGAAACTATTAATGAAGTCAAATCAAAATGCTTCATGTAATTCTTTTCTCTCCTTTATGATAAACATTATTACTTAAATATTAAGAACCTTTTTCTAAACAACTCATTTTCTTGCTAATTAAAGTTTTTTAATTGTTCGTCATTATTCTAAATTTTCTAAATAATGGCTTTGTTTACTCATTTATTAGTCTATTACTTGAATGAATTAACAAATCAGACATAATGTTTAAAGTTTATTTTCTTTATCATCTTATAATTGTGCTTTTAAAAACTGGTCTACATCATATTGTTCAGCATAGAAGTCCTACTGAAATTCTGAATTCCACTCTTACATCATCTTATATTTACTATTATTACAAACTTTACAAACTCTATAGTAAATATCGAGCGACCTGACACTCGAAAGATCGAAAGTGTGTCCATCTTAGTATATGCTTTATAACACTTGAAAACATTATTTATAATGCTCTGTCTTCGTTTAGTAGTAGGTAAGGCATTGCTGTAAACGCGATAGTTTACTGCCGTAATCATTGTTGTTGTTATCAGATGAGGAAGGGACTGAAGTAGTCTAAAGTGTTAGCACCAAGAATGAGCACCATGATGTCAAGGGCGGAGCGAGAAGAGTCGGAAATCTTTCATTTCGGTCGTGACATTGTGACGATGGACTGTGTCTGAAGATCCTTGACTCGTGCCTGTTATTTTTTTGAGAACTCCATGTGCTTCCATTGCATCGACTGTATGTATGTCTCATTGTGATGAATTACTGCATTATAAGTCGAAGTCCTTTAACAAATCTCGTCCCTTATTCTTAAAAAGATAATACAACCTTGATTTCCATGGCGGAGCCATCTAAGCATAATAGAATTGTCATAAATTAGTTTTTCCAGAGAGCCTACAATTGATTCAACATTTGCAAAAAGTTATATGTCTCTCTTCCAAAAAGACATTATTGCCTTGATGTACAATTTCATCATCAAAACTGAATGACGTGGTGCACATGGCATCAGTTTCCACAGATTCTGACCATTTGAAATTGCTAAGCAAGTGTAAAACCTTTTGCCATTGAAATCGGTGTACTTGCACTAGGCTATTGTGTAAAAGTAACCTTAAACTATCAAGTGATGAAGATTGACGCTATTTATGATTCGAGGCATCCTCGATAATCCAGAGCAGCACTATTGATAACTTTTCAATATATACTCTGGATCCATCATTGGTCAAACCGGAAAGTTTTATTACCTGTCTGGCTTGACCAGCTGTCAGCCAGTCAAATGCGCCTTAATCGTTATCTAAAATAGACTTTGCGCATAACGTTAACTTATATACCATATTGTTCGTGACAAGCATCATGGTTCTAGGGTCGAGCACTCTCGGGCATTTTCTATGGATTTATAATCAGAAAACGACTTTTGATATGTAAAATAAGTGCTAATTGCAACTTTTCATAGATATCGTATCTAAATTAATCATTAGGTGGTGAATCAATGGTATCCAATTCACAACTTTAACCACTGCCGAGCAGTTTCAGATTTAAAATAACGTTTCTTTATCTGAACATGATTAACAAAATAATGCATAAAAATATGAATATCAGCTCAAATTTTATCTTTCCTTCTGCATATAAAATGTGCCTCAAAACGTGATAGGCAACTAAATGAAGTCCACAAGGATGTATGTAACTGTACCTATGATCGGCATTCATTATTTATTAAACAGTCATGTCAATCCTAAACGAGTTGACAATCAAGTATTTTAGTTTTATACATGTATACATAGTCATTATATAGCTAGTGAGGTCGATAATTATTCATGAATTCTTTTTATGAATGTCTTAGTGGTTTCAGCTCAAGAAACATTTTCAATTGATCAGGAAAAACAAGCAAAAAAAACAAACAAAATTAAAAACCCAAATAAATTGAAAACCCAAAAACAATTGATGCTGATTAATCGACATTCAAAGTTCTTTTGAACTGGGTATTACAGTTTAAAATATGCCACTTGAAATGAAACTCTAAATTACGTTTCCATGGAAACTGCCAGAAAGAGTGTAAGTGAAAAAGGTGAAAACTCGTTAGGCCAACCTTCACACACTAATTCATTCACATGCAAGATTCACTTCCTAGTCCTACTTTTTAAAATTATGCTTTGGAAATAAAATACTATATGCTAAGTTACGTTCCAAGGAAATGGTCACAAATAAGAAAAACAAATGAAGCTGAAAACCCAAAAATGCACATTCTAAATATAGGATCTACAAATGTACGCTATCGGCTATATTTTCTCATTTCTTTCCAATAACATTTCACATCATGTAACTTTTTACTCTTACATCTCTGAGTGCAGTTCGAATTTTGCTTCTGTTGAAATCCACTTAGGTCCGGTTAGTTTCAATGCTTTTAAATTGTTAATGTAAGTTTAAGATAGTGTTAGTTAAAATTAGAGCAGTCGATTGAGTTCCAAAGGCAGTTGGTACCTCTAACGTAGCACTGAAGTATCTATAGTCCACCGGCCCAGAGGGGTCCCCATGCACCCCCCCCCCCCCCCCCCCCCCCCCCCCCCCCCATGGCAGAATGAAACTAACTTTTTTTGAAGCCTTGACATGTCTATTATGCAAATTTGACTGGTAACAGTGTATAAACTGGGACGAAATGTGTCATTTTTACATATTTCCATGGGTACCCCCCCTCAGCCACTTATTCTCTGAAGCGTCCACACCAAAAGGTGGATGTCCCCATATCTTTGGTTCTAATTATCATAGAACCATAATCTTGGTATCTAAATGTATGTTTATAAGGTCACTGAATCCATTGACAGACATTTCAGATAGCTACCATAGGTCATTTGTAAGAAATTTTAGGTTTCCATTACAAAAACTCGTCATTCATGACTTCCACCGGTATCAAATCTATTTTCTCTTCTTTACAGTTAATGTATATGATTTTATTTTACATTATTTGCACTGAGAATAGAATCTTGAGTACTTGTAACCATTTTGTGTACTTATGTGTACTTATAACGCACAAAATAAGTGTCCAAAAGCAAACCAAGGGACCTACCGTTAATCTACTATCATTAAAATACACCAACTCAGCCTTGGAAAAAATATATTTTTTCCTCTCAACAGTTAATGTATATGATTTTATTTTACATTATTTGCACTGAGAATAGAATCTTGAGTACTTGTAACCCTTTTGTGTACTTATGTGTACTTATAACACATAAATTAAGTGTCCAAAAGCAAACCAAGGGACCTACCGCTAATCTACTATCATTGAAATACACCAACTCAGCCTTGGTAAAAATCTATTTTCTCTTCTCTAAAGTTAATGTATATTATTTTATTTAACATTATTTGCACTTAGAGTAGAATTATGGATACTTGCAACTCTTTTGTGTATTTGTGTACTTATGTATCATCCCAACTGCGGATCCGCCCGATCTTAAGATGGGACGCGTCCCA